>OY720040.1:9834366-10434366 GCA_963082485.1 Eudonia mercurella | reverse complement strand
TGTATGTGAAAAGCTCGTAGCTGTTCAATGTAATGTGTGTGGTTATGTATAGAAAGGAATTTAGGATTTTTATTGTCTATGTAATCGCAAAGTAATTTTTGACAAAACTTACATAGATTCTGCTCCGTAATTTTATTAAAAATATAATGCATTGCAAATTAAGCAACCTTTACACGACATTGTAAGCCGGACTTCGGTTATGTAACCAAAATAAAAATCTTGAGCTTCTTCGTGATTCTAATGGTATTTTAAAGCCGTTGGTTGCGATTATGGTCAAAAGATGGTAATCTTTTAAACCTAGCAAGCCGTATTGAACCAGCGTGGTGGGTTATAGCTCGCTCCATGTTCATGGCCTGTGCCCAGTAGTGGGACGTTTACAAGCTAAAGTTGATGCTCGAAATTGCTCTGCCAGCACACGTCTTTCCTACTTCCTAGAACATGGGATCCTTTAAACGGGGTGTGAAGAAGCAATTTGAGATTTGACAAGATGAGGACGGCTAGTGAGGCATGATCCTGCTCCACTTAGCTGTCATCGCATCTGGACTCTACCTTTGCTTAACATCATTTAAGGCAGTCAGTTGCCATCCCTTTTAAAAAAAATTAATGAGCCTTACAGTAGTCGCAAATGATGGTAGGTATTGACATATCACCTTTTGAAATCAATATTATAATAGAAAATAGAATATAGAATTAACAATGACGTACCGACGACGTACGACGTTATATTTTTTTCTCTTTTTTTTCCTTTTTACTTCGCTAACAAACTCGCAAACGAACTACTGACTGAGATATATAGTATATATAAATTTCATACACTTGCTAACTTCAAAAATAAAGAGACTGCTGAAGGTAAGCTTCATACAAATGCATCATATCATACCTATATATCATATGATATATATATATGAGCGGATCACACTGTTACTTCCGTCTAGATGTTACGGTACTTCCGTCGCATTTCTACGAAATCACTCCCACAAATTGTATATAATAACACTTCTATAATATAGAAGACGAGCGGAAAGATGTTACACATCAAAAAATTGCTCTAAAAAACAATTTATCCGTTCAAATGTTATGTAAACAATAATATCTTTCTGTGTCTATATGCAAGTCTCGAGCTACGTCTTAATATCATTTAAGTAGAAACCTGTCTTATTGACATGCAATCGAAGATACGAGTGTACGTTTCATCTTGAATACTGGTTTTCGAAGGCATCGCAGCAGTAATTACGGAATTATCGTACGGAGCCATAAGACGGTCCGTAAATAAAATCCAATTTAGTAACATCTGCGTGTTTTAATAGACAATAGTTCAGAGGTTAACAACATTCCGTACGGTACGGAACTTTACTTCGTTTACATTTCGGCCTCGCAATGAACCTATTACGAAAGAAGGGCATTAAGCTTTTTCATTTTATGTTTTTGTTTTTAATTACGGAAGACCAGCGTTGTCTGTCTACAGCCAACATTATATTCATTAAACCTTTTTGTAATTGCAGGTGCAAATTTTGTTTATTAATTGTTTAATAGTTTGAATTTGTTTACTCAATTATTAAATCTAATTATATAATGATTTTATATGAGTAATTCTGTTAATATCGTAAAACCCTTGAGGGGCTTTTATGAGGGCATAATATCGGTAAGTATCTTATTGTACCAAATCAATCAATAAATGATGACATAGGACTTATTTACTCTTAAGCACATATTATTTATTACATTACATTGTGAATATGGCGTATTGTATACTGTTTCTTAGTATCGATACTATCGATGATCGTGAAAGCTGAGACACTCTCTAGGGCCGGTACTGAAGTCACTACTATATTAAAGTTTGTAAAAATATTTGTAAAAAGGGTTTCCACATCTGAAGCGACTGTAAGGCATGTTTCTACCTTTTTCATTGATTTTTCAGTACTTATTACGATTTTATGAATGTAAACTGTATTATTCGGAAGGCATTGGAACCGGCGGACCCGGTCTAATATATTCGCAGAACGTAGAATATATTGTTAGGTAAATGGATATAAGCTGTACGCTCAAAACGATAAGAAGATAATTCCTTAGCTGTGTAGAGAACTGTAGAGCATGTGACGTCATATGTGGTGAACATGAAAGCTGAATGCTATGTGGGAAAAGGAAGGTAGGAAAGGAAGTGTGAACATTTCATTTCATGGCATTTCATATTAGGGATATAAACTATTCGCTTAAAAACGAGAAGAAGATATTCCTTTAGCTGTACTGTAGAGCATGTGACGTGACATGTGAACATGAAAGTTGGAAAAGGAAGACCGAAGAAAATATGGATAGCTTGTGTGATAATAACATGGCAAAGAAACGGAGTAAATGTTGAGATGGTAGCTGATCCTGAAGAATAGATGAAAACATGTTGTGCCGACCCCAGATAAGATTAGGGGTTATTTAAATATAACACCATTTATAAGAGAAAAGAGCTTCGAGTCTATTAAATTCACTGAGAAACTGTTACGGCCGGCCATTTTGCGGAAAACCGCAAATGTATCAACTCGAACAATTACTCAGAAGAAGAATGGACAGGGGTCTTACCATTATCTCTTTAGAGCAGTATTTCTGCAATGTTATTGCAGTTGTGAAAACGAGACGCGTGTACACACGCCGTAACATGCGTCTCGTACTCACAACAACAGCAAGCAATGATCAATGCCCTAAACAATTAAAATCCTATTGTGTCTGTATTCACAGCAGGCGACAGGTTAAGAGCTCATTGCCACCCACCAGACACCAAAGCTTCAGCCTTAATGCTGAGCGAGTAAGAATAGAAATAGAACTGCCTAGTCAATTAGTAGCTTCAGTTCAATATACCCACTTGCTATTGGTTGTTGCTGGGCGTCAACAAAATGGATATACAACATAATTAATGCAGTTGTGAAAACGAGTCGTGTGTATATACGCTGCTACACGCGTCTCGTTTTCAAAACCGTAACAACTGCTACAATACTGCTTTATGAGCTCATCGATACTGGTTACCCACCAAATGCTGAAGCTTGAACTTTAATGTTAAGCGAGTAAAGTATGAAAATAAAACTGCTGCAAAATCGTAGTTTCAGCTCAATATACCTACCCACTTGCTATTGGTAGTTGCTGGGCGTCAACAAAATAGGTAAACAACATAATAAATGCAGATGTGATACAAATATAATTAGACGCGTTATATACGCTGCTACATGTATGTACATGCGTCTCTGTTTTGTTTAAAAAAATATCTAAACGATTTTGCTGTACGGTTCTTGTAAGCACTCTATATACCTTTTTATACATAAGAAATGCAAATAACGGAAATGAATTGAATTGAATTGAATTGTTACAAAACCGTAACAACTGCTACACTACTGCTACTGGTTACCCACCAAATGCCGAAGCTTGAACTTGTTTTAGCTCAATATACCCACTTGCTATTAGTTGTTGCTGGGCGTCAACAGAATGGATCAACAACGCAATTGTTCTATGTAGTCTGAGGCTAAGACCCCTGTTGTGCGTTAGCGTTTCATATTGTCCGTAATAGTGACG
The DNA here is from genome assembly GCA_963082485.1 of Eudonia mercurella. Lineage (NCBI taxonomy): Eukaryota > Metazoa > Arthropoda > Insecta > Lepidoptera > Crambidae > Eudonia > Eudonia mercurella. The sequence continues at coordinate 10,430,817 of OY720040.1, read as the reverse complement.
TACGAATTGTTTTGTGCGCAATACGCTTATTAGGATTCTTGTTTGGAATCACCGTGAAATGTTATTCTCTCTGTGATATTGGTCCTAGCAAAGGGGTTTGAAACATACAGTATTAAAAATAGTATAATATATATAAATATATATAATATATCAATTCAGGTGGTCCTCAAAGCAAAATGTCCTCGTTGAAAAAACGACCATAAGGTAGTAAGTCATGAGAGCAAAACGTCCGCAATTTAAAAAGTACCCACCTAATTATTATTTTTTTTTTTTTAACCTAACCAACAGTAAGGATTTCTGTATTAAGTTTGGAATAATAATAAATAAATATAAAATAATAAAAATAAGGGTTAAAACAACCTAAAAGTAATTAGAAATTAAAGAAAATTTACCTCTCTTTTCAATCGGTTCGAGTTTTGGTGTCTCCACTCCCTGTGAACTGACGAACTATTTATCTAACTGCCGATTCCATCATTTTTACTGGCGATTTGTTTATTAGACTGCTTACGTATTTTTAGTACTGTTATTGTAGGATGAAATAACCGACCAATTGTTTTATTATTACTGTCTATGTTTTACTGTCGCACTAATTTACCAACAGCTGATAAATAAAATAACTGCCCATTCTTTTTTTAACTGATCATAATAACCTCTCGAATGTTTATATAACAGTATAAACAATTAATTTATTGAAGTGAAAACTTCTTTAGCGGCGTTGTGCACTTTTTTTGGAATGGGTAAAAAATGTTAATCTCGCGTCAGGACACGTGATCTGATCGAAAATTCGTAAGACGGATGGAGAGTAGACAGCTGGCGCGGCGTAATATAAATTTTTAATATAACTTAATATAACTTTTTAATGTAATATAAATTGTCATGTTTGTGTACGATGGCCCAATAAATAAATATTGTATTCTACCAAATAAATGAGAGTACTTTTATACTGATAATTAAAGCAATTCGTGCAAAATTATTCCCTAACCATTCCAAAATATCAAAAATGCACAACGTTAATATTCAAGTTTTCACTTCTGCCGGCACTCCCAGAGTGCAACCCGTCGTTTTTTTTATCCATGGCTACCTAGGTACATGATTTTCGCGCACCAGCTTCCCCGTTTTAAAAAACAACAAATACTTTTTTTAAATATTTCCTTTTATATTTTTCTATCTGTCATCCTTGTTTTGTTTTGAAATTAAACAACTTTTACGGATCATACTCGCGTTTATTTTAATGTTTATCCTGACGTTTCGAACCCTTTGCAGGGTACGTGGTCACAGGATTGATTTGTTCTATTATCTATATTGGAATATTTTTTTCATGTTATTCCCTTAAATATAGGTACTATTTACTATGTTTTCTATTCGTGGTATAAGTAGTCCAATTTATTCCCTTTCGCCCCTTCCGTTACAAGTACTTTATCCGGATTGATTTGTCTGAGCGTACGTAGTTGTGTAGTATATTGTGGCGTTGTGACACGGCCGCAGCGATTGTATGCAAAACCCATGGGTTCGGCGCAGGCGCATTTCTCGCATCACTCAATGTACCTACACAACTGCGTTGACGCGAGCTTGTGTGTGAATAGATTAACAATTTATATGTTAATCGTGTTATTAAATGACATCGGCGTAGCTCACTTTACATTAACTGTGAATTTTGATTTGATTCCTGCAAATAATCAAGGACCGTAATGCTTTGCAGTACTTATAATTATAAGCACTTTAAGCAATTACATAGTTATTAATAATATTAGGTACTTATTTATTGACGTTGCATAATGTTAACTTAGGTTTATCTGACTGGGGTTACAGAACTGCGGTTTCAAATCCCGCTTGTTTAAAAACAATTTAAATACTAAAATTCAAATAAAATTAAAATAAAAACAAGTACAAAAGATATAAATAAGTTTCGAAACATTTTCTTGCTAGTTAAAAAATTCCATCAACACAAATTTTAATTGAGAACAAAATAATAATAATTACATAACTGCTTGAAACATTACGTACGAGATATTTATATACGAGAGCACATTCTTATAAAGGAGACAATAACATATGACACATACGATTTAAAACCTGAGCAAATAGGACCACCTATAATCGCTAACTCAGTTATAAGAAATTGTAGAAGCGTAACACAACACTCTTCATCCGTCAGATAAGACTGCGATAACATTACTTAGCTCCTTATATATCACAGTTTTTATATAATAAACGGGCATATAGCACTGGTCGTAGGTGGAGGCACTCTTTGATCAACGCAATGATCTCGTTTCGAGGAATTTGTGAGTTGTAAATGGTGAGAATGCGAAACGATTATGTCTAGCTGTTACAACAAGGCTACCACTCAACACGAGAAATTCGCTCTCTTATAGAATGAAATATTATTCAATACTAACTGTGCCCCGCGGTTTCACCCGTGTTAAGCTCCACTCTTATTAGTCATAGCATGATGTAATATAGCCTAAAGCCTTCCTCAATAAATGGACTATTCAACACAAGAATAATTTTTCAATTCGACCAGTAGTTCCCGAGATTAGCGTATTCAACCAAACAAACAAACAAACATACTCTTCAGCTTTATAATATTAGTGTAGATTCATCATCATTTAGTGCCATCTTCATACTGAAGTTTGGAGATCACGGTGACAAGTGAGAGTTTCATTCGCCATCGATCACCTTAACGAAAACGAGAATTCGTATGGCAAAATTTTAACTCTTCTCGTATGCCGCCAGGAGGCGCTGCTTCAATCCCATACAAATTTTCGTTACGTAAACGTAATCGAATGAATACGGATAATAAACAAAGCTCACACTAGGCATTTAGTTTACAAAATTTTCTGCGATCCCATAGGTATACTTAGCTTGTTTTAATTGGCGATAACAAGTCCAGTCCACTTTTTGGTCCGTCAGTTTTTGGGGGTTAAAGTTACTCGCGTCCGTAGGTTTACCCTTGAGACCCCACACGTGAATCCTGGGTCGTGCTAAATGAGTGACTTTATCCGAGTGGTAGAGCCACGCTGCGTTGTAGCACAAAATGGGCTGGTTCGCCCGGCGTAATACCACCCTCTCACAAAATATCGACGTGAAACAATGGCACTCGTTGCTGTTGTGTTTTGTCTGGTGAGTGAAAGTACCGGAGGCCTATCTCTCACCCCTCTCCCCTCCCAATTCCTATTCCCTCATCAAGATCCAACTCCTTCCTCAAGGCCGGTAACGCATCTGCGATTACTTTGGTTTTGCGGGTGTCCATGGGCGGCGGTGATTACTTTCCATCAGGTGACCATAATTATTTACATATATTTTACGCAAATATTGTTGCGAACAGTAATAAATAAATAAAATAAGTTAGTTTAGTTTTTTTTATTATCTTGGGCACGCTTGGGGCAGTTTGCAGTTGCACCTTTAGCCAATGTAAAAGTTAGACTTGACTGAATTGCCTAAATCGGTTTAATATTAATTACAGTAAAAAAATTACTTTCACTGGTTTTATAATCAATAAATAAAATAAATTACACTTTAGTGACAGTTTCACTAGAAGCTATCAGATCAGTAAACCACTTTGTGTGTCATTAATTTGCCGGTATTTATAATTATGTAAAATTCCCCAAAGATAAAGAAATGGGAAAAACAAATAGTTGTTTTGGTTTAGTCACGTCAAATTGTACGATAATTTCCCCACTGTACAAGACAAACAACGAGATCAAGAGTTGTATGACTACCAAGGAGTTTCCTATCAAATTTCCGTCATATAATTTGCGACGAGGAAATAGGGCGATGTTTGCTCGTTCGTCATCACGCAAACGAATCGAGGATGACGCTTTCGTGTGCGCATGCGCATGCGTGCCACCACCACTGCCACGACTTCGTGCGGACAGTACTTAAAAGAACATTGGAAGGAACAATGTACGATTAAGGAGGCTTAATTAACCCATTTTTGTAGTTTGTCGAATTATGAGCATAATTTTCTTGAGTAGTTTATGATTCAAATGAATTGCGCTTTCAACTTCAGCCATATCATCAATTAACATCAGAGATGAATGAGACGGAAAATTGTTGAAACATTTCAATGAGAAAGCGACTATATTATATTTTTTATCAGTATGTCATATTATAATGTATAAAATCTACTAAATATTTAATAAGATTAGATTTACACACTCAACACACACACACAAAAAGAATTTTTCAATTCGAACCAGTAGTTCCTGAGATTAGCGCGTTCAAACAAACAAACAAACAAACAAACAAACAAACAAACAAACAAACAAACAAACAAACAAACTTTCAGCTTTATAATATTTTTTTTTTTTTTCCCTTTAGTTGATGGCTTCGTGCGGTTAGCACATTTAGCCAGTGTCAAAGTAATTTTTCTTACAAGTTATAAATAAATAAACAATATTTCCATCTTGTATGATGATGATGAATGATAATAGAAATGAGAAGTGAGAAATGATATACCCCCCAACCCCTCGAGTATCTTAGTAAAGATGTGGAGCTTTACTAAGTCCTCGGGCGGACTTCTTGAGAGAATTTGAAAAGTGACGTTGCACTGTTTTGTTTCATTTGCCAACAATCATGCACACTCACGAACACTTAACGGTTAATAATCCACCATTACTTCACATTAATATTCGACATAACACAAATTTTAGAAAATAAAACAAAACCGCAGACATGACTCTCCACTTTCCCGCCAAGAAGTCCTTTATAATATTAGTATAGATTTCAATTTATTGTTTTCTAAAGTTTACGCGAACACTACACATTTAAATGAAACAACTTTTACGGATCTACTCGCGTTTATTTTACACATTACTTTTTAATGTTTATCCATGTTTCGAACCCTTTGCAGGGTCCGTGGTCACAGGGATACCTAGGATGATACGCGAGGCTATTGAAATTAAAAAACATCCTAATTTTAATAGAGAAAATGGTTGGAAATTACTACTAGCCTGGGATCCCATCATACAAAATATTAAATCCCAGCACCAACACCATACTGCCAGACCAAAAGGTACTGTAAGCCTTTTCTGCGTAAAACGGAACGCACCTGATTAAATTTAAATGAGGGTATACAAGCTACTAACTAATTATGAGACGACCAACACCTCGGTCTCCCTGTGACCACGGGACTTGCAGAGGGTTCGAAACGTCAGGATAAACATTAAAAAGTAATGTGTAAAATAAACGCGAGTAGATCCTAAAAACTTGTTTCATTTAATTTCAATTTGTTTCAATTAAACCTTACAGGTTTTGTCGTTAAAGCCAAAGTAGCTAGTATTGAAAAGTAGTTTTTAATCTGCAGGGAAGAAGACCTTCGTCACCGTTCGCATCACTTTTCATTTCGTACGATAAGACACGACATTGGTCGCGCATTGCGCAAGCCAAATTAATATCAGCCGTAATATTATAGAGAGTGAACTGAACTGAACCTGTTCTAAAATACAACCCGTTGTAAATAGGGTTGGCACTGAATAAATCTGCGAAATAATATTTTGTTTTTTTTTTTACGTTTTTTTTGTGTTGTATTTTTCAATAGGTTACGTTATACTATAATTTGAACGTTCCATAACCACATTTATGAAACGACCTACATTTCAGTTTGTTTCATAGAAAAATGTAGTTAAATTAATATTCTGGTTCACAAAACTAGACTTTTCTAGCTGCATAAGTAGAGTTGAAGCTGAACTTAGACTTAGTTTGATCATTGTAATACATTATAGGTACTCGTATTATAAAATGCTTATAAAAAATGGGCTCAACTGACCTCCACCATCTTATTCGTCTTATCAAAAATTCAGGTTGTGTTTACTTTTAATTGTCTTTCACTATGCTTCTTACATAAAAAATGTATTATGTGTACGAAATAGAGTAAAATGATGGCAGACTAAATAAAAAAACTTTTCCTTTAGCAAATGGTTTTAAATGACGGTTGTTCCGAATGAATGCCAAATTGCCAACCCTATTTAAGATTCCATAACTAGTTTAGCTAAAATGTCGCACTCCTCAAGTCCTCATTTGCCTAGGACCTACGACGTAACATGATTCCTTGTAAAGCCCAACGATTGCATTCAGGAATGTAGAATGGTTAATACGAACCTTAAGAATCTAAGGAAACGCGCGGCACTTGTTTATCATTGCAAAAGTATTACTTAAAAACAAATAAAAATAAAATAGTATTTAAAAGTAATTTAAAAATGACACCCTTATTAACATAGGTAGGTAGGTAGGTCGGTACTTGCTAGGTAAACAAGTCAGGAATTTATCTTGATTATAGCCGTTCCGTATGACTTGCGTTGTGAGTGTCCACTCATTAAGGAGGTTCTAGCCCTCAAAAACACCCAACTGATCAGTTTAGCCGACAATTAGATAAGCATTTATCTACATAACTGGAAGATCTTTTTCTTTCTCTTTTTTAAATTGAATAAGACGACTTCCAAGCGGCTGTAGGTATAAGATTTTTTATATTTCTACCCAAGGTGGACTATGAAGGTCGGAATCAGCTCCGTACATTCTCTATTCAACCACCAGACGAAATCACTCCATCAAAGCAATTACTTTTATCCTACGTCCATTTTTATGATAGTAAGCGGTCTTTTAAAACAAACCATAGACCATACGAAGCTAAGTAGAAGATAATATACACTTAGCGGCATTTTAAACTTTCTCGGGCAAGCCTACGTTTTCTACCGGCAATGAACTCGATCTTACGAGTTCTAATGCACTCTGGAGGGTTCGAACTATCAGAGTGCCTAGTGTGACATTTGTTTACTATCCGTATTCATTCGATTACGTTTACGAAAACGAAAATTAGTATGGCATTAAAGCAGCGCCTCCTGGCGGCAATTGAAAAGAGTTAACATTTTGCCATACAAATTCTCGTTTTCGTTAACGTGATCGAATGGCGAATGAAAGTCGCACAAGGCAACCGGGTGCGAGTTCATTCGCTATATATTGGGTGTCACTCACTGTTGACATTGTATGATATTTTATGACATTGTATGACAAAAACACAATTGTTGAAAAAAATTTCCACGAGCAGGATTTGAACCTGCACCCTTCTGACATTCCGGGTCAGGTGCTCTTCCAATTGAGCTATCGTGGTTCTAACCAGCCCGCCGAAATTATTCAACACTTTTTACTTTGTAAGCCAAAATTAAAAATTAAAAATATTAATAAATTGTATGACATTTTATGACATTGTATGACATTTTATGACATTGTATGACATTTTATGACATTGTATGACATGTACAAAGTAAAGGAGTTCTCCTTCAGGCTAAAGGCATCCCCATGGGTTGTTTACCGGGTCGGTCTTCATAAAAAGATCAGCCCCGGATCTTCACGAAAGCATTTTTTAATGCGAGTAGGCGGAATATGTTTGCATATTTTTCCCTTGGGATAACAAAAAAAAAAGGAGTTCTTAACTAAATAATTAATAGGTATTATGAGGGTATTCAATTGTTTCGATATAGGTTTGTTTTTTATTTGTTTACGTGAGACGTTTTCCTTTTCTTTAAAATTTTTAGAATACAGGTTAGGGCTAGGGGAGGTGCTAGATCTCTTTTAAATAGAGATAATATTATGTGCCCATATTATTATATTATGGAAGAAGGAAGGTTGGAAGAAGGAAAATGTCATTGCTTCGTAACATCAGAGAATGCCGGTCCATTCTCTGATGTTTATCAAAACCATCATCAAAACCGTGGAACAGTTATTCAGACTTGCTCTGGATAAGATACGATTTCGGAAACTGACTGCTGACCTTCGGTAATGGAGAGGATAAGAAGAAGATTATTTTTATGCAATGTAATTTTTTTTGTGAAAACTGAAAAATATATAATAGATTTTTGTATTAGAAATACGGGTTTTTTTTTAAAATAAATATTTTAAGTGGGATTAGGTAGTTTTTAAATTTGTTTTAAATATTTATAAATGGTTTAGATAAAAGTGTCTTACCAGTTATTGTGTATTGTATAGTGTCTTATATAAAAGTTATATCCAAACGTAAGACTATTAAAAAAAGAATCAATGTTACTATCCGATATATTTATTATCTGTGCCTTATTTCGATAAAATCTATCAATATTGCAATTCAAGCATTTTGTTATCTAATAAAAAGGAGACTTCTTAGCAGGAAAATGTCAGCTATCTATAGAAATAAATGATAATTGATAGTAAAGTTAAATATTAAGCAATCAAGGTGGCAACATTTTATTATAGAAAAAGTAATACAATCATCATTATACTTTTATTACAAGTTTATAGTAAATAAAAGATATTACTTATTTTTTTTCGAATTAAAAAACGTAGTATGTATTTCACTACCGATCGCGTAAAATAAGTTTTGTATAATTTTCCTATATAAGTACATTGTTTAAGAATTAATAGTACCTGCTTATTAGCTTTCTCTCATTGTCTTATAAAACGACCCTGTGAAGTTACCCTCACGGTGCCGGTGGTCGAAAGAACACTTTACATGTACTTACTTATTTAACAATGGATGAAGATTTAATTCTTTATAATATATATTTTCAACATTTGTGTTTTTGTAATTTGTTCGCAACAAAATTTGCGTTAAAAATTATTTAAACATTTTATAATAGCTTGCCTACTTCTTAACTGATCTTTAGTATTTGTAAAAATATTATGATCGGATGTTAATGACGGTAGTTGTTGACATTGAATGGGCGCCTTTAGCTTTCAAAGTAAAAAGTAAATAGTGTTGAATAATTTCGGCGGACTGGTTAGAACCACGATAGCTCAATTGGAAGAGCCACCTGACCCGGAATGTCAGAAGGGTGCAGGTTGAAATCCTGCTCGTGGAAAGTTTTTCAACATTTGTGTTTTTGTAATTTGATCGCAACAAAATTTGCGTTAAAAATTATTTAAACATTTTATATATATTTTTATTATTTTCGATTGTGAGGGTAACTTCACGGTGATGACGTAATACCCAATGGTTTGCAGCGTAAATCACAAGCGTAATTCGTACAGTACAGGTCTCGGTAGCTCAGCGGTCAGAGCATTGGATCGGTAATCCATGGGTCTTGGGTTCGATTCCCACTCGAGCTTCCTGGGACTGGTTGATTTTTTCTAGTAAAATTGTCGGCGGACTTCGTACCGCTTTGACAGTTTCCATGACAACAAAACAAACAAATCATTCGTCTGCTTAAGAACACCCGTATCCCATGATGGACCCCTAAAACAACGCCACCTACCGAGTTCAATTGTAAATCTAAACCATTCTCGAATCCACTTGAACACACACAGAAAATTTCATCCAATTCGGTCCAGCCGTTTAGAAGGAGTTCAATAACATACACACACACGCACAGAAGATTTTATAAAAGGATATATAACTAATAAATTAATACCGGACAGAAAACGTGTCTAACGAACTTATACAAATCTGCATTGTTTTGCCGTTGTAAAGCTTCTTGGAACGCATTTTACATGCATCTAATAGTATTAAACTGAAACCTCAATAGTGTAGTGGTTGCATTCATGCCGTGCCTCTCGTGACCGCGGCTTAAGCGTGGGATATAATTTTTTATATCTGTGAATCTAGTTTGAAAATTGATATTACTTTTATTGACATTCGTGAATAGCAAGCGAGGAAAGAGCAGCGCTATTCCCAAAGTAATGAAATACAACAACAACGAAGCTACTGACCTTAAGGGCGTATGCGAGTTGTTCTCACAGTACTTTGGGTCGGTTTTCGAAGGTCCGTATGACGCCAGCACTACTCCGATTCAGATATCTAGCTGCAACTCTAGTGCTTGTCTCTCGTCCTTTGTGATATCCGAAGAAGAAGTCCATAAGAAACTAAAAAGCATAGATGGTAATAAGGGGGCCGGTCCTGACGGGATCCCACCACTCGTTATTAAGCAGTGCGCGAATGAATTGTCTTTTCCTTTGTCGTTCATATTCAATCAGTCGTTAAGCTCTGGTATTTTTCCTGATTCTTGGAAAAACGCTCATGTCGTTCCTATATTTAAAAGCGGTGATAAGTCTATGTGTGAAAATTATAGACCAATAAGTATTTTATCCTGTTGCCCAAAACTCTTTGAATCGTTGGTTTATGACGTCCTTTATTTCCATATCAGTCCATTACTCTCCCCTAACCAACACGGTTTTGTTAGACATAAGTCCACCATTACTAACCTATTGGAGTATAAATACTATATATGTGAAGCATTTGCAAAAAATATTCAAGTAGACGCCTTATACACAGACTTCTCTAAAGCCTTTATTAAGGTCAATCACACCATATTATGTCAAAAGCTAAAAATAATGGGTATACATGGCTCTTTGCTTCGATGGATAGAATCGTACTTGTCTCGAAGAAGTCAATTAGTTGCCTTTAAGGGTGAAGTTTCTGCTCCAGCATCCGTTACATCCGGCGTGCCTCAAGGATCCCATTTGGGACCCTTGCTCTTTAATGTGTTCATTAACGACCTAATTGACAGCATCAAAAACCCATGTCTTTTATATGCAGATGACCTCAAGATTTTTTCGAATATTGTTAGCCACAGTGACACAGAAACTCTCCAAAGGGATATTGACATGGTGTCTCAATGGTGCACTAGAAACCAAATGTTTTTGAACGTTAATAAATGTTTTGTCTTGACATTTACTAGGAAATCTAATAAAATATGTTCTGACTATAAATTAGATAACCTAATCTTAAACCGTTTATGCAAAACCAAAGACTTAGGTGTGATATTTGATGAAAAACTGTCCTTTAGAGAACATTATAATCATATATATAATAGAGCCTCTAGTCTTTTGGGATTCGTAACGCGTAATACAAAACATTTTAACAAATCTTGTGCCATAAAATACTTGTACAATGCTCTTGTAAGATGCAACTTAGAATACGGTTCTATTGTTTGGTCACCCTTCTACACCGTGCACTCCAGTCGTATTGTATCTTTACAAAAGAAATTCCTTAAAATTCTCTCCTACCGACAGGGCTTTCATAGAACATTGTGCACATATAAAGACAGATTACAAAAATTTGATATGACAACACTGGAAGCTAGACGCAACCAGACTCAACTTATATATTTACACAAAATTATTAATTCGAAAATAAATTCTCCACGACTTCTGTCAGCCATTAACTTTAACACTTTTAACAGAACTCGTAATCATAAATTATTTTCTCTTCAGGTATACCGCAATAACACTTCATTTTACAATCCCATAGTTCGTATGTGTCGCCAATACAACGAGTTGACTCAAAACAATCATGAGCATGACATAAATATTTTTGCCTCTAGTTCAAATGTCTTCAAGAAGAGCCTCAGGAGCCTAATTGATTGAACAAAATACCTAAAATAAAATAAAATAAAATAATAATATAATATTTACGGCCTTACGGCCAATATAACTAATAATACCAATATAGCTAATAATATCAATATGTAAAACCATTAAATTGTACTCATGTCAGGGATGCATGCTTTTAGGTGATAGTTTAGTGTATAAGCTTTTCATAAAAATTGTGCTACTTTTTTTAACTGTTGCCTGTAATGTGTTCTTACAAATAAAAAATAAAAAAAAAAAATAAATAAAAATTTTAAGCATATCTAATATACCTAAAAGTAATTTATGTATATTTTTCTCTATTATCTTCTTTTACTCTAATTTGAAATGAAGGGAAACAAAATACGGAATATCTATTGCAAGCATAGGTAAGTAAAAAAAATTAGTACTAAAGGTTGTGAAAGACTAGACTAGATCTAAATCTAGTCTATGGTCTATCTGATTAGCTCACTGAATAAAAAAAAATATTTGCTCCTCCTTATCGAGACTATTAAAAGTGTTAAGACCATGTTAACAACACGATACTGCTTTTTTTTCGTTTAAAATTGGTTGTCTGTAAAATCGGTTTACTGACGATAGTTGAACGTGACAACGTCTTAAGAAGGTGTCGGGAGGTGTTGGGGGTGTCGGGGGGTGTTGGGGGTACGTACCGCGGTGGCGATGCCGGCCACGGGCTTGCACAGCAGCCTGCAGCAGCCCGTCGAATAGGTAGGCGGGACGAGTTGGGGGTGTCGGGAGGTGTTGGGGGTGTCGGGGGGTGTTGGGGGTACGTACCGCGGTGGCCACGGGCTTGCACAGCAGCCTGCAGCAGCCCGTCGAACAGGTAGGCGGGAGGAGTTGGGGGTGTCGGGAGGTGTTGGGGGTGTCGGGGGGTGTTGGGGGTACGTACCGCGGTGGCGATGCCGGCCACGGGCTTGCACAGCAGCCTGCAGCAGCCCGTCGAACAGTTAGGCGGGAGGAGTTGGTGGTGTCGGGAGGTGTTGGGGGTGTCGGGGGGTGTTGGGGGTAAGTACCGCGGTGGCGATGCCGGACACGGGCTTGCACAGCAGCACGGCTAAATTTCTACTCAGCCGATTGTGCTTCTTTGTCGCTCGTTCCGCGCTCTCGCTTGCACTTCAAGCCTTACATGGAACGCCTCAGAGCGAGGTAACGCCGAACTTTTTCGTGCGTGCAGCCGGCTCTATCGAATTATAAGACGTTGTCACGTCAAAAATATTGTTAGACATTTGGTAGACAATGCTGTGGGGCGACTTGCATCAATGTCTACTTAATTTCCTCCATCGCTCAGCTCTATATAGAAACACATGGTATCAAATTCAGTTCTTATCATTCACTCATTCAATCAGTTTTATTAGTGTAAAACACGGTACTACAATCATAATGTTAATGTTTATCATACATACTTTTAATTACATGCAAGCTAATCATCCAATTTTGTTGCATGTATCTTTTAAATCAAGCCTACATCCTGCCTCAAACATAATTCTGTCTCTTATTAACATCAAACAGCTGATAGAGAACAAAATAGATTATTAACTTAAGATGAAAAACGTGCTCCTAATAAGTATGTCTCATCAACATCATCGAAATGCCAAAACTGAAAAGCGATTTTGCAGAATTGATCTCTTATATTCCTTTCTTTCGTTACAGGCTGACTTACAGCTAAGACTATTTTCCAACGGATGGATAGGTGTCACTAGCGTTGCCAGGTGTCACGATTTGCGCGGGACGTCCCGATTTTCTAGGGTCTGGTGACAGGTCCCGATTTACCCTTGGTCGGGACGCTAAATGTCCCGATTTTTCACTAACCTCCTTACTTTCGATAATTTTGACAGCAAAAATGAATTTTCTCTCCCGCGGCGGGGGAGAGAATTCATGTTGTTATAATATAATATGTACAAGTTTATCTAGTTTTCATGATCACGACGATTCACAAAAACCTGCATTTTTTAAGCAATTGTAGCTGTCCCGATTTGAAATCTCAAAACCAGATTATTTTTACCTTTCGTCCCGAAATTTGACACACTGGACCTGGCAACACTAGGTGTCACGTTACCCGGTTAATCCTAAATGGACTAACGTGGCACTATTATACGCGTATTAACTGTGCAATGGACAGGAAGTCATAACATGTCGGCCAGTCAACGGGCTGGCCGATAAACAAGGCGCCATAGCTGATCGATTAAAAAGTATACCGACCATAGACTGGAAAGGGCGGGAATACTAAGAGGTAGTTGTGACAGAGAATACAACTATACTGCTGCGTAGTTTTATGGAGGAAGTGAGTGCGATTATATTGCTAAAACTTGATTGAACTAAGTAGAAGAGAAAACAGACTTAGAAATCTTTTATTATCTACAATAAAATAATACAATTAAATTAAATTGTTTTGTTATTTTTTTCTTTAGAATTACGTTATTATTACTTTTACAAGAGAATGGATGTTTTTAATTTCGAGTAATTTTAGGTATTGTTTTTTTTTTGTAATTATAAACAAGTTTGGAAAATGTTGTGTGTGTAGAATGTAGCTGTATCATCCGTTAATTGACCGGTTGTGAAGCGATGATGTTGATAGTTACGATACTTTGTTTAAAAGTACAGTCATGCGTAAAAATACACAACCGGTAAATATCGAACTCGGTCAAATTTCTTAAAATAATGCTGCATAGGTATTGTTTTAATGCAATAGTTGTTTCTACAATAAAAAGGTAATTGTACTGTAGGTTGATTTGAAAAGAGTTCGTTATCCGGTTCAATGTGATGATGATCTATGAATATTTTGGAATACAGTTTAATTTATTTTAAAAATGACCACATTACTTACAACAGGTGCTTCTTATATTTTCAGACTGTTTTATAATTAGCAATAAATAATTGCATAATAGGAGGAGCTCGATGGCGCAGTAATTAACGCGCCCGGTCTGCGAGTGCTGAGGTTAAGCAACTTTCGCAAAGGCCGGTCATCGGATGGGTGACCAAAAATTTATCATCTCGAGCTCCTCCGTGCTTCGGCACGTAAAGCCGTTGGTCCCGGCTGCATTAGCAGTCGTTAACAACCACCAATCAGCACTGGGCCCGCGTGGTGGTTTATGGCCCGTTCTCCCTATCCATCCATAAGGAAGGCTCGTGCCCCAGCAGTGGGGACAAAAATGAGCTGATGATGATGATGAACTGCATAATAAATGTTCCAAAATGTAAACATGAAAACAATACATTTAAAAAACTAAGTACCTATATGAGAAAGTCAACATGATTGATTGGCTCACCCAATTTTTTAGCAAAATATTCGTTTCGTAATATCCCATTACACGGACCAAATATAAAGTGACGTCTTATGATAAAACTCATTTACGCAACGTTCTGATTTATTCAATTTCCCTAATTTATTGCTGGCAAAGCGATAATACGGAGATATTTAAACTTTCTTATTACATCATTAAAACCTAGTCGATTTGTAGATTCGTAAATTGTCGTTGTTCGTAAAAAAGTCTATTGAAGATATTTGACAGTTTTTTGTGGCATAGACAACAGTAAGTACTAAATAAACACTAGGCTGTATGAAGTTACAACATAAATTAATATTTATTGTGCAGTTTATTATTTGAAAGCTTTTATTAAAAAATACTTGAATATTTTCTAAATTGTATGTGTTTATTTAGTACGGAGCCCTTAGCACACGCGATAAACTCGCAGTTGATCAGTCTTTTAATGAATCGATTTTATTGCTTCAATTTGATTAACGTTTGAGGTCTTTGAAGGGATTTTACAGTTACAAGTTGGTATGTAAATTAATGGTGGGTAGGTGTGTGCAGCCGATGCAGTAATATAAACATTATAAATGAATAGATAGACGCAAATGTTCGTTCTTTAATTAGCAGTATTGTTAGTACCTACTATAAAATGCAATCAGGTGTTAGAAAGAAAAAAAAACTTAAAGGGAAGCCTTGGGCAAATTCATTTAAAAATCGGAAAGCCTCACTTGTAGCAGTTAGTTCAAGTTATATTTAGTTTTTTTGGCTACCTAACCCCAGATTATGTAATAGTTATTGAAAATGTATTAATCTCGGCCGATAATACTGTTTTTTTTTCTTTAAGAAACTTTTTTTACTGGTAAGGACTTTTCCTATACTAACTGGGGTTAAGTTACCAACTAGCCTCATTGCATAGTGTAGTCACGCACGTCGTTGTCCATTGTTGTCATACAAACTAACATTGTCCAAATTTGAAAAGGTAGTATGGATGATGCCCACTGATAATATTTGTTTTTACCGCTATGCTTGTTAATGTTAAGTTATTGATAAACAAAAAAAATTATCATCATCATGATCATCATCATTATCATCTCAGCCAAGAAGACGTCCACTGCTGGACAAAGACCTCCCTCAGGAATAAATCATTTTGAGGGGAATTTGCCATAATCGCCACGCTTGGCAGGCGGGTTGGCGATCGCAGTAAGGTGAGAATAATCACAGAGAGACGCTGCTGCCCATCCTCTGGAATGGTCCCATAGTCGCCTTCTACGACACCCACGGGAAGAGATGGGGTGGTGCAATTCTTTACACCCGGCATTACATTCTTTATCGTAATAATTATACTAGTCAAGAATAGGTCAATATAAAATCAATGTGTAAAATAAACACGAGTAGGTAGGTAGTTAGATCTCATCAGTAGCAGTGTGTGGTTTAGAAAACGAGTATATACATACACGCGTCTCGTTTTCACAACTGCAGTGATAATATTCATGGCAAGACTAGATCTATGTCGATGAACAAAAAGTATTATTATAGTTATGTAAATGAAACAAAATTTGATATATACAGTACATTAGTGTGACTAAAAAACAATTTATTAACTTCTTTTTTTTTACAGTTTTGTTGAAAATCAATAAAGTAATAAAGTGGTTAGTCTTTACTGTTGCTGACTGTACGTACGTATTAAGAAAGTATTAGCCGTTCCTTCCTTCGTACGACTCGTGAAATGTTTTACGTGCTTCGTCAAAACTTTCAAATAGTTTGTTTTTAAAAGCTTTGACGTTTATTTATATTGTATTAAATCAAAAGTTTTAACTACTTGGCGGATAAGTTTTTTATGTTGCATGCGTTTTTTCCAATATTAATGTAAAGTAATGGTGGATTAACCGGTGTTTGCGAACGAGTGTTGGCGAATGAAACAAAACAGTAAAACGTCACTTTTTAAGTACGTATGTAGAGTCTCAAGCAATCCGCTCGAGTGTGTCTCTGTAAAGTCCTATATCTTTACTAAAAACAAAGGGGCTTCGATCCCCCATAAGTCCCTTTGCAATAAATGCTGAATGATAATTCCATTTTATTATTCAGCTCCCATTATCGCTCATTAAGTAGATTTAATGCCGACAGAAAATATTTCATAATTTATTTCTCTAACTTTGATATTATTTGCTAAATGCCAAGCTATTAAAAATAAAAACAAAAGTTACAAAATAAACTTACAGAATGTGGGTACCGTTTTTTAAGCTACTAGTTTTACGCTAACTATAAAACATGACATAGTTGCGAAATTAATTGAGAGTTCGAAAATAAATCATCAAGTGTAATTAACAGCATGTCGATTCCTGTTACATGTTGTTGTCGACTTCACGATTTGACAGAGTTAGGGATGTTTTTGCGGGGCCAGTACGAATCGATAACATCGATTATACTTCGTTTAGGCTTTAAACAAGAAACTATATTAAACAGAGGTTTGGCATTGATACATATATCAATAAAATAGTTAATTCAGCATTAGTCGTTGCTTAAATGTGGACTACAGCATAGTATTCTGTAAAACTCAAAAACGCCGAGGGCGCCTCACCAATCAATGTGGTAGTTAAATGAACTAACCACAATTGAGTTTTTGACATTACCGTGTCAAAAACTCGTATTTTTATGTCAAATAAAAAGTAGCTATGTAGCTTGAATTTAAAAACGCTGCGAGCGCCCCAACTATCGAGGTGGTAATAAAATGTAATCGATACAGATTTGACAGTACCGTGTCAAAAACTTGAATTTTCCTCTCAAATAATAAGTAGCTGTAGAGCTATCTTTTTCACGGTCTATTGACAAAAGAGGTAGGTATTCTCATAGAGGATTTTTTAATGTTATTTTGGCTTATGCATTTTTAAAGTGTTACAAAAAGTAACTTTGCTTTAAGTCGGGCTGCGAATAATTACTACTTAGAATATAGTTATACATGTACATAAATAATGTAGATAATTTTAAGATGTAGATGAGTTTAGGATGTTTGCACTCATGGTCTAAGCACTCAGCAGATACTCCTTCTTGTATTGTCGTTTTATGTTGCCTAGCAACTTGCTTGTTATTTTTCGCAGAACATTACTGTCAATATACTTTTACACATATCAAAAATCATTTATTTCTTAAAGTGGTAGCAGATTATAGTTTTCTATTTGAAAACTTCAAAATAGCGATGGTTGCCGCGTTGACAAAGGTCATGTTGGGAATTTTGACTCGCAAAATTATAAAACTTGGAATACCTACAAAATTCTAATAGCGCATAAGACAATGCTGGGATTCATGGACAATATGCACAGCAAAGAAACCAGATCATTCGGGGCGCCGACAGAGACAGCCGAAGATGAAGCAAAATTTGAAAGAGATTTCCTAAAATGTAAGAGTTTTAATAGTGCCATAAATGCAATAGAAAGCTGAAGTACATGTCAACCAGTCACTAACACTGTCCGCAGTAATAGCGTCTAAAGTAACAAGAAAGGAATTGTTCAGTAACAACGGCGGCGAGTTTAATAATGGCAAAGTAAAAGCTATAACTACTCTGCAAAGAAGGCATTAAGCAGTGACTAGTGATGCCCTATACTCTTGTGGAGTCCACAGTACCGAAAGGGATAATCGAACAGTCGTTGCAACATGGCACGAAGTCTAATGAATGCTCATGCCAACATCCCCACGGGATTATGCGCTGAAATGGTTTTAACAGTGGTGTATCATCATCATCTCAGCCAAAAGCAAACCAAAGTTTTGTGCTGCTCGCATCCAGCAGCTTCCCGCGACGATTACCAGATCGTCGGTTCACCTTGTTGAAGGCCTGCCCAAAATGGTGTATATTCTAATTAAATCAGGTTCCACTTGTATGGGTGGAAAATTACCGTACGAGTTATCACCATAAAAAGCTGAGATTAAACCATCCAGGAACTTTTAAATTAGTAGAAGCCGCTGTATAAGGCAGATTGCAGCAGTTGCTGCAAGAGGAGAGCGGATGTTAAGAAGATGATTGCACTCAGCAAAATTCTCCTTGTATTGTCGTTTAATGATGCTTAGCAGTTTGCCCTTACTGTCAATATACTTTTACACAATAAATGGTTTATTTTTTAAAGGTTTTTTGAAGTTGAGAAAACGTAAGTACCTACTCGTAGTTGAGGCACCTGTTATAGCTCTCTATAGTTAGGTCCAACACTCTTTTACGAACAGGGTTGGAACAGATGGTGTTAGACGTACTGTTGAGCTGTTGAACGTTACTTACTGTACACACTTACTATATCACAAAAATTTGGACTTTCATTTCTACGAGTATATTTAGTACTTACTACCATAAAGTTTTTTCTTTTTTATGAGTAAACACTTGACTTTCATCTCACCTGTGATAATAAGGCCGAAGGCGCTCGTCATCCGGGATCCTTATCTCTAAATGTCGGAACATATCAATATTACTAACATTTAAATAAGATGGTGGTAGCTAGCCAGGCGGAGTAGAAACAAGCCTTTCCACCGACCTCTGGGAATCGAAGCCGGAGTCTCTGGGTCTGAGACCGGTGGGTGGTCTTAACCGCTAGACCAAAAGGGTGATATGGCAAGTAAAGATTAAATAGCAAAAAGGCAAATGAGTATAACAAATTAATCAAAAATCATTTATTAAGGAAAAATAAGTAGAATTCAATATAATACAGACGAAGAAAACTAAAAAAAAGTACTCAAGTCAAAATCAATCTATTTCACTTTAAATCTTAGTAAAGCTTAAATTCAAAACGAATTAACGTATAGGAAACACTTCACCTCAACAATTCATGGGCATATTGTATATACTTAGTCCAAAAAATTATTAAAAACCACTTGATGACCTTTGATGACCGACAAAATCTGGGTCATCTGTCAGTGACATTTTATTTCACATCTTCCTGGGTACCATGTACCTACTCCCAAAACCACACACTACACATTTATGTACGATTTTTCTTGATGCCTACCAATAACTAGTGTAGGTCTATAAAATTATCAAATTCGACCGTAATTTTATTTAGGCTGCACGAATTGTATCCTAAGCAACGAAAAAATTTTAAAAACCGGCCAAGTGCGAGTCGGACTCGCGCACGAAGGGTTCCGTACTTTATGACGTATTAAAAAAAACTATTTACTAGATCTCGTTCAAACTAATTTTCGGTGGAAGTTTGCATGGTAATGTACATCATATATTTTTTTTAGTTTTATCATTCTCCTATTTTAGAAGTTACAGGGGACACACATTTTACCACTTTGGAAGTGTCTCTCGCGTAAACTATTCAGTTTAAAAAAAATTATATTAAAAACCTCAATATCATTTTTAAAGACCTATCCATAGATACTCCACACGTATGGGTTTGATAAAAAAATTTTTTGAGTTTCAGTTCTAAGTATGGAGAACCCCCAAAATTTATTGTTTTTTTTTCTATTTTTGTGTGAAAATCTTAATGCGGTTCACAAAATACATATACTTACCAAGTTTTAACAGTATAGTTGTTATAGTTTCGGAAAAAAGTGGCTGTGACATACGGATGGACAGACAGACAGACAGACAGACAGACAGACAGAAAGACAGACAGACAGACAGACATGACGAATCCGTAAGGGTTCCATTTTTTGCTATTTGGCTACGGATCCCTAAAAATATAGAATGTGAGTTTGGATTGGCATTGACAGATGTCGGCCGCATTAAAGACACTCAATACGTGTGTGTCAAATATAGTATATGCGTGTGTGTCAAATACATGGTAGTGTGAGTAATGTTGTTGTTGTTGATTTAATGTATTTTATATGCATAATTTAAAAAAAATACTACCATTCGGATAACCTTCTCTATATAAACTATGTGCGAAATTTCATACTCCTCATAGTACATAGTATAAAACCATATGTATGCTTAGATCTTTAAAACTATACATAACAGATTTTGATGCCGTTTTTTTTAATAGATAGAGTGATTCAAGAGGAAGATTTATATGTATAAAACATGCTTATAATTGGACCCGGTAGGTGGTGCTGCGCTGCCATAGGGTTCTATGGGATACGGGTGTTCACTCAAGCGGACGAAGTCGCGAGCGGGCCGCTAGTTATGACATAAAAAACAATATTTATGTCAATAGCAGCCAGTATGCCCACATGGCTAGGTCCACAGACCTATATTAACCTATTATTATACCTATTTCCCTAGAAGTCTTCATTAAAGGCTATAGCGCATTGTGTAGCATAACCAATTCCCATCTAGTTATTAAGTACTAACATAGGACCACTTATATGGATCTTTGTTGTCTGAGAAATAAAAACATTTAATTTTATTTTATTTTATTTTATTTACACAATATGAAATTGAAATTGAAAAAAATGAAATTACGTGTGCCCTGAAAAAGAGTACATATTTTAAGTATATAAGGTTAGTGAGGATACATCTTCATAGCTAGGTATGCTAAGCAGGGAATAAACAGTAATGTTAATTCATTATCTGGAATAAAACAATCTTGTTTTATGGAGGTCATATTACCGATTAGACTAATATTATTTTAAGCTTAAAATAAAACGTTTTTGAAAGTTGATGGTAGGCCTACTGGAGTATTTTCTTCAGTATTACCAATTCGAGTCAAAGGTAGGCACGCTGAGCGTATCCGGAATCACCTTAAAAAAATATTAGTTTACTATCAAAATACATAGTTATGGTTTGATTTTAACTTGTGTTCTTCTTTTAACAAATAATATTAACAATAGGCCGATGCTTGTACCGACTTGACGACGATAGTTCTACTAATTTTGCATGGGATCCGTCCGTCCCGTCCTTCAATAGATATTTTATGTAAGTAATATCTTAAGGATATATAAAAAATGTAGCAACCAGTTTTTACTTCAAAATTAATGGCTTTTAAAAGTGGAAAAATTTATGTGTGAAAGTGGATAAATATTATTTTTCTATTTCACTACAAAAATGATATTTCATTTATTCAGCTCTGCCGTTGGATTAAAATCAGTATTATGCCTTAAGTACCATCACACAAACGGTATTTCCCAGAGAACTCTGCACTTTTGAGAGATGTTGCAATAGTAAAACTTTATCAACTTGCTGAGATGTTGTGACTCAGATATAATTTTCAAATTTGTTGGTTTAGGGGGACGTTTCGCTGTTATGGTAACATTATCAATTTTAAAAGAATTTTGAACACAATACTTACAAAGCAGAACCACTTCTTTACCAGCATTAGTCAATGCCTCTAAGTGATCCCTTATAACACTGTAATTGAAGATAAAACTGTCATGGGTTGCACCACCATAATGTTTGTTCAGCATGTAACGTGTTAAGAATCGCATCAGAAATCAGTAATCTAAAAAATAAAATTAAGAAGTAGAAAGCTTGTTCATAATAATAATTTTTTTGCACCATTTACCAATTAAGTTAATTTTACCAATTGGACATTTGTTGCATGGTAGACTTTGCGACAGTAAAATCGCTCTTCGTGTTCTGCTAGTCTCTTCATGGCTACAAGAGTGCAATCTATGCAACTAACTATTGCAGAAATCTTAAACTCTTTATAAAACCTGTACTTTAATATTTATTGCACAGTGATTAACGCGCCCGGCGAGTGCTGAGGTTAAGCAACTTTCGCAAAGGCCGGTCATCAGATGGGTGACCAAAAATGTCTGGGCCTGCATGGTGGTTTACGGCCCGTTCTCCCTATCCATCCATAGGGAAGACTCGTACCCCAGCAGCGGGGACATAAAATGAGCTGATGATGATGATATTATTTACTAAATTATATGAGAACACTTCACATTGTACTTGCGTTTATTTTACACATTGATTTTATATTTTTTTATCCTGACGTTACGAACCCTTTGCAGGGTCGTAGTCATAGAGAGACTGATGTGCAGATTTGCCAATATTTTTGCTTTTGAAAGTGTTTTATTTTTTTCTAACAAGATTCCTGAAAACTTCTAAAGTTTCGGTCTTTGTCGAACCTTGAAGCCAGGAAGAGTACTCCTTCACTACCCTTGTACACTTAGATACTCGATTTCATGATTTTTTAACAGACTCATAATCAAATAAACTACCAATGCAATAGAAAGGTACAAAATGGGAATGCTTGCTCACCTTTATACAAGTTGTAAGCCCTTTACCCCGTCGTTGAATACGTTAAAAGAGGAGCAGTTCAAGCTCTAGTTGGTTAAATAGCTCCTCAGATAACTTGTAGACTCGTACATAGTCGTCATCTCTGGTTAACAGAGATGACGACGATAAAGTCCGAATTTGGTTGGCTTGTTCACATTTTTCATTTTTGTCTAAAGCAAGCTTTCTTTCAATAAAGACAGTAACAAAACCGATTAATACATCTTCGAAAGTATTATTATTTTCTTGTGTTATGGCTTCTGGAGTGTCTTTCCAATTGAAATTATTGAAATTTTTATTAAATATGCGTCACTTTATAATTGACTGGTGCAATGACAAAACGTCAATACAGCAACAGCATCGGCGTAAAGACTATTTGGCTACAAATCTTTAATTTTAATTTTAAATACTGTAATTAACGTTTAAACTTAAAGAATAATGTTTAATTCACTATTTTTTTTATGTATATCTCAATGCCAAACCTCTGTTTAATGTAGTTTCTTGGTTAAAAGCAAAACGAAATATAATCAATTTTATTGATTCATACTTGTCCTAAAAAAACATCCTTGACTCGAAACGTTTTCGCACTCGAATGTGCCATGTCTCCGGAATCCCACTGCTGGTTGTAAATTAGTGACCACGGTGGTCAAGTAGTCACCGTGATGTGGGTTTGATTCCCGGTACTTAAATCATTGATTTATTTATTTTTTAAACTCTCTCACGGTTTCTTCTAAATTTTCTTTTTAATGTTTGTAATGATACATTAGTAAATAATGGTAATGGTGATTCAGTAAATAGTTAAGTAGTTTTTTTGGTTGCTTTGACTTTTGGTAAAATTATGTTAATTTGGGTAGGTGTGTATAAGCCCTCAAAGTGGATTTTACGTTTACGTAGAAGATATATTTTTATTATGTCAATCAAAGTACATGCCATTAGTTCAATACATTATTTTATTATCCTGTTAAGTTAACCATTACCTACGAGTAAGCGGCCACATTCCGGCATGAATCATTTGTTTTTTGTGACGCACCGTCTCATACAAATCACACAAGAAATTTGAGTGACAGAGATAAAAAATTCCTTTTGAAGTCTGTGGTCGGTAGATGTGTTGATTAACCTAGCCTAAGTGGTAGAACTTTTTACCACAAACTTGTACCTCTACCTACCTATCTACTTTAAATTATTTTAGCTTAAGTGGCAGTAATTATTTAGGTAATTAAATAAATTCATCTAGATATAAAGTTTTCAAACAATTATTAGCTTAATTTTTGGAAGCACAGTCCGAGAAGGTATTACCGATTTAACTATTTAAAAAAGTTTAAAAACTTTGTAGATTTATTTATTATAAGTATAAGCTTAATCCTAGAATATTTTTTCGTTTTCGACTGTTTACGTACATTTAACGTGACGTGAAATAATCTAAACATCTAGTTACCGTACATACTTATTCTATTGAATATAGTATAAAATAAAACTTCCCACTTACCCTCAAATAAGAAGACGCCGAGATAAAACTTCAAAAAATCCAGCAATCCGAAATTCGGACACGAAACAATGTTCATTACATAAACAATACGTATGCACAAATTTCTCTTCTCAATAACTTTGAATCACACTGTTTTGCTCAAGTTCTATCGCACTGGCGCGGGAATGTCAGCTTTTTCACGTAGCATTGTCAAGCGGTGCGCTACCGTCGCGCATTCCACACAACTCCACTTCACCGATTACGCTCGAAGAATACAAAACATTTTATAGTACGCGCCGCCGCAGCGCTTGTCAGTTGAGTCATCGTTTGCGAAGTATTCATGTATACCGACATCTAGATTTTAGTAAGGTTAACAGCTACACAAGATGCTTTTAAAAGTATTAACAGCTAGTTCTGCTATTGGACACTAGATGGAGATTAAATACTTACTATTTTGGTATATACTTTGGTTGAACAATAAAAGTTTTTTTTTGTTTTAAAAAGAAAATTTTTTTATGCTAAAAGTTCATGATTTTCAACAAATAACAATAAATAAAATATTAATTAATTATACAGTCTGTAGTCTATTGCATCTAAGGACAAGTTCGGTTTTCTTTATGGTCTATCCATACATTCTGTAATTCTGTATCTGTTATCTGTTTCTGTTCATTCATTTCTGACAACAGAAATTGATTCATTCGTTCCGCCTTTCTGTCAAAATGGCTGCCGTGCAAGAGGTGCGTGTTGGTTAAATTTTATCAGGATATGTTCCCAAATATATTTGTAATCATTATTTTTCATTAGGTTATCAGTAATTTTCAATGCATTCGTGATTTCAGGCGAGACGAGATCCTATCCAGGCTGTTCAAGTTTTCGGACGCAAGGTGAGTGTTTAGCAGTCGGTCCACGTGTTTGTGGCAACTTTACAGTTAAAAATCATAAAGTATTTGTGAAATAAGTGTTTTATTATGTTTGAAACTATAAAATAAGTAGTAAGTAGGTATGTAGTTTAATGGAATTTTGGTCTAGTATCCCTTTCCTGCCTTGTTTATTGCAACCTCCCGGTGCAGTGAACTACAAACGGAAAGGAAATCACAGTTTTCGTTGTACCAGCCGTTTCAAACAGTTGTATATTTGGAACGGTCTAACTGAAAACAACAGTTCTATTTAAAAAAATTTCAATAACTTAGTTTACAGAGTATTTTGTTTTAATCTGACATAACCTATAAATTTTATGAGTGGCACAGTAGTGTGATGTTTATGCTTGCTGGCCAGCTTCTTCTGGTTTTTAGTTATCACTTGAACCATTGTTTTAAATTATTAAAGTTATAAAATGTAAAGACCATGCAAAGTTACAATATTTGTCAAGCGACAAGACATAATGACAGGTAATATTTAGTTGTCTTGTCTCTACTTCATAATGAAATAATCTTCCAGAAAACCGCAACTGCAGTAGCTTACTGCAAACGCGGCCATGGAGTACTTCGAGTAAATGGCCGTCCCCTCGACTTGGTGGAGCCCCGTCTGCTCCAGTACAAACTACAGGAGCCCATTCTCCTCCTCGGCAAGGTAATTAT
Source organism: Eudonia mercurella (assembly GCA_963082485.1). Lineage (NCBI taxonomy): Eukaryota > Metazoa > Arthropoda > Insecta > Lepidoptera > Crambidae > Eudonia > Eudonia mercurella. The sequence goes on along the minus strand of OY720040.1, from coordinate 10,405,050 downwards.
AAGATTTCGTATAAAATAGGTAATCCCTGTGGGTTAGATGCTTGCGCAGGCTATAGTGGTCTGCTATGACTGGTAGTAGTAGAGCCACTGTAAACAAATTGTAATTTTAATATAAATGTTTCTTGGTATAATTTAGTTATGATTACTCAAATGCATGTTGTAAGTGTATTATTAACAACTGTCCTGTATATAGTAAATCATTAAAATTTTATTGTTTTGTTTGTATTATTTTCTGTTTTTAGTTTGTTCTTAGTCTGCCTGGCTAGCTCCATGGTATATTTATCATGATATTAAAATAATAATGTTAGCATCATTGTGCTCCTACAATAGATTTAGCAAAGGCAGTTCCTCAGCGATTGAGGTTACTTGGTAAAGTATGCTTAGGTTTATGTATCGGCTAATCTGTACAATCGTGTAGCCAGGGTTGGAGGTACGTAATATTTTTTATTAAAAGATCTATATTAAGAAGTAATTTGTGAAAAGTTTCACATCTAGGAGATTTGTAGTTTCTTTGAAAATAATTATGAAAATCGATATATTTTCGCTCTGATGTACTCTAATTTTGACAGGTTTGATTTTAATTGTACTTGTTAGTTGTGTTCAAGCAAAGGTAATGAGTTTATAGAGCCACGAATTTTACGTTTTTATTTTTAATTGTTTAATAAAAAAAATATTGTAGATTACAGTGAGGGCCATTATTTATTTTATTTATTTTATTTATTTATTTATTAGACAAAAGCGTTTTACAGTTAAATAGTACAGTGTCCCACAAAACTATTTACACAGTTTGTCTGTGGGTTGTCTGTGGCTACCAACTGTTAGCTGTCACTCTTTGTTTATTCGCCTTGCAGTTGAGATCGAACTTAATACAGAATTGTTTACTGTTGGTTAGGTTAAGTAAAAATTTTTTTTCCGAGCGAAGCACATCGTAGCCAGGGCCAGTCAGGAAAGGAAAGGAAGGAAGCAAATTCTCCCCTTAAACGTATTTTACTTTTATAGATTCATAACCTCAAAATTTCTTTATTGCATATCTCTGAAACTATTCGTCTCCTAGGGGGGAGGAGGAGTAAGGGGGGTTAGGGTGGTCCCCCTTATTCCTCCTCCCCCCAAACCCATAATCCTGGCTATGCGATTGTACAGTTTTACCCCTGTATCTAACCAATAATGGTTGATTGTAGATCATTGTCTTTTTACCCAAACAAGACATTTAAATAATATGAAGTGTAGGTATAACAAATACCTATATATCGAACACAGCTGCCCATTTATTATGCCAGATTTTTCTTGTTTCACTAGACTAACATCATTCACATCACTGAAATATTTCCTATAATCATCATTGCATAAAAGGAAATGTTTCAGTCTGTATGCATGTTTATCTCACATTTTTAGAATGCTCTAGTTTGCTAAGTTTGACACTTATTATTTGTTGCATGTATTTGCAACTGTTGTTATTTAATTTGCATTTTAAAATGTACAAGAACTCAAAATACTGTCTAGTTTGTGTTGTGTGCAGTAGATATATCTAGAATGTTGTTTGTGATACTTATGTGAAGTTGACTAACAAATTACTCTGTTTTAGTGTAGATAATAACTTCTTTCTAAATATTTTAGTATGATGAGCAAACTTATTCCGAACCTGAGCATCTTTAGATGTGAAGTAAACTGTTTACTGACATATTTAAAAAAATAATATTTCTGCTCATAACTAAATCATTCAAGTTGTGTATAAATGTGTATGTGTTGCTTTTGTAGGAAAAGTTCTCCGGTGTCGACATCAGAGTGACCGTAAAGGGCGGTGGTCACGTCGCACAAGTATACGCTATCCGACAGGCCATATCCAAGGCTCTTATCGCTTTCTACCAGAAATGTAAGTTTTTAGATTATTAATGTTCTTATGTATGTATTTTCTAAGTGTATTTATTAAGTTTGTTAGCTCATCCCTTTCTTTCCAAAGCTGTATTGCCAATTTATGTGATTCAGCCATTTCAGGGAAAGGAGATTATGTTTGTGACATTTACCAAACGGCATGTTCTTTCAATACCATGCTTGTTTGAAGTGTGCACTACAATAATTTTTATTATTAATCTGAAATTATTATTTTATTCTAGGGTTATATTACTATTAATGCTGTAAATCCACTTGCATATGAGTATTAGTCTAGAGGGGTTTCTTTTACCAAACAAAATTAAGTAAACTCTGAAGAGACAAGTAACTGTAGTCGCTTCTTGCCATCAGTGAACTAATTTTACCTGTTGCTGGACAACAAAATAGAACAACAACATACTGATTCCATGCAGTAGCTCCTCCCCCTCCACCGGCCTGCTGAGCGCCACCACGCTCAGCAGGCGGGTGGAGGGGGCTATGGCCACCAGTAGTAGGTAGGTAGTAGTAGGATTTCAATCACCACTGAAATCCTAATGCTATGCTATCTACCTTTAGCTTGTGGTAACATCTAAATACTTTAGTACTTTATAAACGTAGCAGCTCTTTTCATTTGCCTGTAACAACATTCACAGTAGATTGTTTACTTGTTTCAGATGTAGACGAAGCCTCAAAGAAGGAGATCAAGGACATCCTCGTCCAGTACGATAGGAGTTTGCTGGTCGCCGACCCGCGTCGTTGTGAGCCTAAGAAGTTCGGTGGTCCAGGCGCGCGCGCCCGCTACCAGAAATCCTACCGTTAATCGTATCGTCTGCGTTCGTCTGGTGGTATTGTGCTGGCGTGTGCGTCAGTACGATATCATTGGGTGCTTTAAAATAAAAAGCTAAAAACATGACTATCTTTTATTTTTGTAATACGACAGAGTTCTGCTATAAATTATCTAAGACAACGATGTCAACGTACAGTTGATACGTAGGGCCTTTTTGGTGCTATAGTGCGAGTTAGACCCATCTTCTTGTTCGGTCTAGTTAGGTAACAGGTATAGATTGCGCCAAACTTCTAGTCTCCTCTGAAGTTGCTTCGCGCAGCTGTACACAGTCCGGCCCTACCGCTCGTCCCCGCCTTCGCCCTACTAACGCCTATTTTTTACTACTGCGACGCTTATCGCACCAACTTCAGAGGGGACTAGAAGTTTAGCGCGATCTATATCAGGGCAGGCCAGGCGCACTGCGCAGAAGCTACAAGTAGCCGGCGGCGGGTCCGTCCGGACGGACCAATTTCAGAGGGCTGCCACGTGCCAGTCGGGTAGCACGTTGGCAACATTAGTTCGATTTCTCACTTTATTGTCCCATCTTTTGTTCGCAGATCTATGATATTTATTTAACCAAAATAATACGTATGCCGGCTATCTTCTTAGGTTAAAGTATATATTTATGCAGACACTGAGAAATTAAATAATTTTCTAACCTACGAGTACATACTAACTATGCACGACAGCTCGGTAAGTTAAACAGCTGTTTAACTACCTACGAAAACAGCTCTTTTAATGGCAACGGTACGGCGCGGCGGCATAAAGACTGCCTCAAAGTCAACATGTATAGGTAATCTGATGATGTGGCGTTGACTGTACTTTCATACCTAGTCTAGGTTTATTGGATACTTAATTTGTTCACATTTAAGTACGCATTATAAACACAATAATTTGTAATAAATTAAGTATTCAGATTAATTATTATTTAAAAGAAGACAACCCTGAAGTTGTTAGAAGAAATAAGAGCTACGCGATAAAAAGAGAGGCAACTTCTACGTGAATATAACTAGGGAAATGAGCGGTGTGCGACCTGAATTGCACTTTATTGTGTCTCTGCAAGAGTATTTATTTATATGACTTCTGAAGTATTCTGTGACCAGGGTAGGAATGGTAGGAACGAGTCTAGTGTTCGCGGCATAATTTGTGAAATTCTAAACTGTCGTTAGTGTCGATAGTAACCGATGCAATCGATCATTTTAGAGTAACGACAAGTTGCTATAATTTTCAATAGTTTTGGTATAAACTAATAATATTAATGTTGGTTCATTGGCATTGGTTATGCTTTTCAAAGCGATCTAAGCAGACTGAAGTATCTGTCATGATATTGTGTTGTTTAATAAATAAATATATAAATAAATAATAAGCAATCGATTGATTATAATTTATGACTGACTGTGATCGGTCGCTATCGATTGACAACCTACCTTACATTGTAGGGCACCTTAGAGCATTAAACCAACATGCTCTAAGTAGGGCACAGACCATCATCGGCTTAGAGCATTCAGGATACGGTCGTATGCAGCTGGAAAGTTCGCAGTGCTCTGCCACAGAAGAGAGATTATTGCTGCTGTTTACCGACAGTTTGTGGTAGGTTATTTGACAGTAAAACCACAGATTACTTAATAGTGTAAAACTGCCAGTCGACTGCTCACTGCTACAAAATAATTATCAGGGTGCCTAGTATGAGTTTTGTTTAGTATCCGTATTCTTTCGATTACGTTTACGAAAAGGAAAATTAGTATGGCATTGAAGCGGCGCCTCCTGGCGACATAAGAGAGGAGTTATCATTTTGCCATACAAATTCACGTTTTTGAAACTCGCACTAGGCACCCTGCTCGCAGAGGTCTTGTTCTGTGCACCGTGGAATATTACTGTAATCTTGTGCTTCATGCCGAATGATAAAACATCAAAAAAATTAAATAAAACAAAGTTGCTAAGAAATTAAACTCTTTATTAAGATGATAAATAAGTCTTTGTCTTTAAACTAAGTCGTGTAACAAACAAAAAATAAATGCAAATATTTTATTTTACATTTTATTTATACTACAATGAGAAGCTTTTGAACTTCATTTCGCCTGATTGTAAATGATTTAAAAGATTCAATCATAGTTAAACCGGAATCCTTACTAATGAGGAATTGGCTTTATCTTTTTCTATTGTATTTATTGAAATATAAAAAAAATCGAAATACAGTACCTAGATAATGTGATAGCTAACTAGGCGGGCTTAAAACAAGCCCTAACACCAATTAAGTCCCGCTGGGAATCGAACATAGCAGAGTTCAATGTCAATATGATGAAAATTTTATTTGGACACTACAATCAATCACTTTTGTTTTATTTTTTATTCTAATAAATGTTTGAGCTCTATTAAGAATTACTTCAAAATTAAAATTCCATAAGAAATATGACTATGGCTGCCTTCTATAGCTGTCTTTATGTAATAAAATAAAATAATACTTTGTTAATTGAATACCGACTCGTATGCCTCAAATAATTTTAAAACTATAATAATCAAGAAAATAAAATAATATAATAATCAATGTTTTCTTATGAATTATTAAGCTATGTATTAAAATTATATTTCAAAATTTCATTAAATTTAATAATGATCACACGTTACTGTTATTCTTTACATAAAATTAGTTAAGTATATAATTGTCTTTATTAAAACACCTTAAAAATGTAACTCACAAAATATTTTCTAATAAACAGATCTTTCGGAGATTATTAACAATCACAAATAATGAGAGAATAAGTTAGTATAGAATAAATGAGAGTGCAAGATTTGGCACCAATTTTGTTTAAATCTAAGTTATTAATAACTATAAACTTTCTTAGATATTACATATTTATTATTAATGAATACAAGGACAGGGCTCATACTCTGATTAAAATTATTGCGAACAAACCGAGTAAAAACTAAACTACAACACTGTATGGGTTCAAAAGTAGCGCCATCTTGTGATAAGTTGTTCTTATGAGTTTCACAAGTTCGTTACTAGGTGGCGCAGTTTCTATGCGAAACAAATTGTAGTCGATTTTAACTCGATTTAATGGGGAAAAATATTCACGAAAATTTTAATTTTAAAAGGAAGACCTTATAATCAATGATATTATAACCTTTACACTTCGATACAATTTGTCTCAAATCAGAACATTAATTTCAGGTAATGTTCATATCATATTAGAATATAATATTTTTATTAAAAGAATTTAAGATCGAGTTATTTTTTCAGGTCCAGCTAAGTACACACGCCTGCACATTAGATTCAGACTACCACAAACAAACTGTCAAATTTCCAGTTTCCTCAATAGATTTCGAATTTCATCCCTAGCTCAACCATACATGAAATTCGAAAAATTACAAAATAGTTGGCAAACTATTTTTCAGGAAATTAAAGTAAATCTATCACTAACTTGTATAAAAAAAGGATTTGAAGAAAAAATAAAGTATTCAAAATTCAAAATTCAAAATTCAAAATCATTTATTCAGTTTAGGCTACAAATAGCTCTTATGAACGTCATTATGCCATCGGTTCGTAAGTCTACTCTGGGCGGGAGAACTTGTACTCTCCAAATTCATATATTTAAATGTTTAAAAACATATTTCTTTGTACTCTTGGCACTATCTAATATTTTTTTATTGTTTTTAAAATGGCAATAAGACATCACAATTATCGTTGCGTTTCGTTTCCCTTCAACTGAGTCTGAGTATCGTTCAGTAGTTCAGAAATTAAGTCAACATGAATATTCCATAGACGTCAGAAATAAAGTATTTTCCATACTTTATTTTTATTAAAAAGAATAAAGTATGGGCATGGAAAATAACGTAGAATACGTTATTTAATGAAGAAATTTGACAGTTTTGAATAGGTTGAGGTGTAGGCGTTTGTACTTATTAACCTACTTTGTAAAGATGAAAACATTTAGTTTATTACTTTTATACCAATAAAGAATCCTGTAATTATGTATGTAAGCTCCGTTTATACTTTTTACAACATTTACAAAGAAGAAATGAGATGCCTGCCCTTAAATAATTAAATTAATAACAAAACAATTAAATAAACACCTAACTACCTAGCAGTATCTATTTAAAATTATGTCAATTTATTAAAAGTAAGTATAGATCGCGCCTAACTTCTAGTCCCCTCTGAAGTTGCTTCGCGCAGCTGTCAGTCAGACCCGCTCGTCTCCGCCTTCGTCCTACTGACGCCTATTTTTTACTACTGCGACGCGAATCGCGCCAACTTCAGAGGGGACTAGAAGTTTGGCGCGATCTACGACGATATGTCATACATAGTCAAAGTTACTTCTTGCCAATGCATAGAGGTCTTAACCCTTTAAAATTTCTGCAATATTATTATTGTTAATAAGTTAACAATGAATATAATATATTCAACAGAGTAGGTACAGTCACGAGCATTAACATGTACACAACGTAACTCTTATTGCAATGGAATAAGAGTCAAAACTTGTCAAAAGTGTATACATACCATGTTAATGCCAATGACTAGGTATATCAATTTTTTTAAAACAAGTTATTGGTAAATGAGTTAGTTTTTAGTTCTTAAAAGTAAGAATTACCATGAATGGTGTGTAAAGTTAACGTGAGTGAAGTCTCCTTTTGTTATGCCTTCATTTAGGACCTTTCAGGCGACACTGACCATTATGTTGATCAGGGTTATTTTTAATCGAGTGTAACATTGATCAGTCCTGAGAGTCTAAGCAATTTATTTTATTGACCATTCGATCACGTTAACCCTTTCACAGTCAGAGGAGTGTATATTCTCACCACCTTTTAAACATTATGTGCCTTACAAATAAACAAAGAATAATAAGTTCCGAATAGTTATTCCGTGTTTTGTCTCTTTTGACAGGAACAAAACACGGAATAACTATTCGGACCTTTGTTTATTTGTAAGGGGCTATGTGTTTGAGATATGAAACATTCAAAGGAAATGTATCGCATTGAAGAAACGCCCCCTGGTGGCAAACAAAGAGAAATAAAATTATACGAAAGCGATAATTTTTTTAGCAAAATTATAACTCTTCTCTTTACCATGAGGCGATGCTTCAATCATCTTCAATGCCAAACAATTCTTATTTACGTTGACGTGATTGAATGTTAGCTAGACACTGTTCTTTGAAGTTGTCTGGAACATGTGAACCTACGTTATATCTTGGAGATAGCCACACTGGAAGCACCTAAAACGTAAGGGCCACCCACTTTAGCAATAATAATCAATGTTACACTTGATTTAGAAGTACACACGACACATCAAGCGACCCCAAATTTCTAATTTCCTTAATAGACTTTAAACTTTATGCCCAAGGACTATGATTGACAATGTATTGAAGAAATTTTACAGTTTTGGATAGCTTGGTATGTACCTAACCCTGTGCTGTGCCTTGGAACAGATGCGTGCACATCAGGGTGCCTAGTGTGAGTTTTGTTTACTATCTGTATTCATTCGATTACGTTTACAAAAACGAAAAATAGTATGGCATTGAAGCATCGCCTCCTGGCGGCTTACGAGAAGAGTTAACATTTTGCCATACGAATTCTTATATACGTTTTCGTTAACGTGATCGAATGGCGAATGAAACTCGCACTTGGCACCCAGACTGTATCTAAAACTGTAAAATTTCTGTTCAACCATATTCCTAAGACGTAAAGTTTAAACTCTATTGATAGTTTGTGATAGTCTGCTGTGCGCTGTGTGTACATTGAAACAAATGATTTTTCCCCGTATTCTTATCACCGTTTAGGTATTTACTTAACAAAAAGTGCTGAATCATATAATGTGACGATTCCTATCCTATACAAGCATAGTCCCTACGTCTTTTTACGCCTTTTTGAAAGCATCATACCCTGCAGTTTCGTGGTTCTCTGCTTAAAGTTACTTAACTATATAATGCCTTAACTAGTGGTTGGTGAAAAAATAATGCCAGGGATTCAAGTTTTCAATGTTGTTTGTGAGTATACGAAAATCGTAAAAACATATACTTACCAACTAACGACAAATTTTACCTAAATTTGAAATTCATATCGATGACTTATTATTGAATCGTTGTATCGAGATCCATTGGAGAGTTCAGAGTAAGTACTCCGTAATTAATGAGATTACTTTATAAATACATAGTAGATAGGTATATTACTTCGGAAAATTTTTATTTGCCCGGGGTATTTATGTTTTTGTGAAAAGTAACTTTCAAGTGTTGCCATATATTACACCGTTTCTCTATCTAAGTGTGCAGTTACTTAAACTCAAACCAATCCTCTTTCCTACCCATGTTTACTCTCGACATCTTCATGCACGTCTTCGAACTTTGCGCCCATCCGTTTGAGCGCGATGACGGCTGACACAGCCTTCGCCCATCGTTTCTTGATGACGTATCTTTTCAGCTTTGTTTTGGTGACATGTAGCTCGGTGCACAATGCCGACTGGATCAGCCAGGGATGGGTGAGCGTCGATGACGCTGGCAGACGATCTCTATGCAATCAAGTTTTCGTTAAATTATTGAATTGTATGAAGTTAAATTATTAAATTTGATTTTGATTAATTATTGAATTCAATTAACAGTTAAGAGTCCCACACATTATAATAAGCAATGGGCAGTTTATGAAGTTTAATTTAAGTATAAACAAGTCAAACAGTAAGAAAAACAACAAAAGCTTTGGTAATGTATTTTAAGATGAGTTAATTTAAATGTAATAAGTAATTTAAAAAAAATGTAAATTAATTTTGAATAAAATTTTAAATTTTAAAATTTTAAATTTATCATCATCATCATAATCAGCCCCTATTAGTTCATAGCTGGATATATGGCTCCTCCCAATGCATGCCAATAATGAATAAGCCTAAACTACCTATGTCTAAAATAATAATAATTAGTACCTACTAATAATTATTATTTTAGATATAGGATATTAAATATATATACCCTACTACCTAGTAGGGTATCAAATCGACGGTATTCAAACGACGAATTTTAATAAAGCCTTATATTTGAACAACATAAGTATTTGAAAACAATTATTTATTTCATACTACACTTAGTACATATAAATAAATTAATACAAATATTTAACAATATACATAAATTGCCTATGACTATTTACATAGAAATGTAAATTTAAGTACATTTACGTATGCACTAACAAAACCATTAATGTCTATAATTATTGTTATACTGTGATGATGAATGAGATAGTTATTGACACTCAATTTACTATAACAATAAAAAAAACTGTTCCTAATACACTAATTATGTACTTGATACTTTTATTGTTTTCTATAATTTATGCGAACACTTTAAATTGTAGTGTTACAGTTTATCTACTCGCGATTATTTAAAGCCTGATGAAGCTGAAAATGTCAAACTCTCTTCAAAAAAAGTGTTTATTTAGCCTCACTATTCGAATAGTGAGGCTAAATAAACACTTTTTTTCACAGACAAACAGATTTTGAAGGTTCGAACCTTCAAAATCTTTAGATCGAGTTTTTCACTATTCAATCAATTAACTATAGCCACAGATTAGTTACTATAGCTTTAGTATTGTTACGAGTAGGATAGTGGTGCCAGTGATCGACAGGGACCAGTAAGTAATCTTTATTTATTTATAAGTTTATGTACTTACACACATAAAAAGGTAATAAAATAAGCTCTACGGGTGAATGTAGTACAAGAGCGCTGCTTATTTCAGGTAGGCTACTCTTGACGCAAACTCAATCTCAATACAATTCCAATGCGATTAATATGTATCGATTTTGGGATAAGTTTCGCAATTTCGGAACGCCCCATCTCGATAATAATATGCTCACTCAATTTTCACGCAATTTAATTCCAATGTAGCGCTATTATCGCTTTTAAGAGTGCCATTACAATTTTTTAGATTTGTTATTGGAAATTGATTATTGCAATTGTGTTTCAAGAGTAACCCACCAGTTCTGAAATATCTTCCAGCAGGCCCGCAAAAGGAAACGTTATAAATAATGGTAGAATAAATGTGTACTTTCTGCAAAAAATAAAATAAACTTACTTAAATATTTATAATACACATACATAGGTACTAATAATTGAATCGATATTGTTTTCCTTAAATCATTAAAAATAGGGTCAGCACCAAAGAGAAAGTAGTTAAATGTCTTTGGTCAGCACCATAGACTATGTATAATATTGGGTCAGCACCTTAGTTTAGCTTTAGCAACAAGTGAATACAATACAGACCACTGATTCCTAGCTGTCTATCCATAAAATTTCAATTAAAATCTACGTTATTTTTTGGCGACGAAAACCATAGACTATGCACTAAGGCTTAAAGTGGCGATCACTGGCGCCACTACGTTTTAATAGGTATTACAACTACGGACTTTCCGTTTGAACTGTAATTTTATAATAATAGTTCGTGATTGTTTTGTCTTTTATTTGTACATTATATATACTTCATTCATACTTCATTATTACTCGTATAATAGAACTATTGTAGGTATTCACAGTTATATTGAGCCAAAAAAACCAAAAAAAAGAAAGAATGGAGACATCGTCATCTAGTGACAAGTTAGTTTAACAAGTGGGTCACTAGATGGCGCACTATTCAGTTTCCATACAAATTGTGTTAAAAAGTCGATCCTATGATTCGACTATTCGATTCGAATATTTAAGGAAACTTGCATAGACACTCGAGGCTTTTACTTCGAGCGAGTGCGAAGACGACGGACAAATGTCCTAATGCAGATCAAAAGCAGCGCAATTTGAACGCGGACAAGACACGATAAGTAAACTCTACGACACATTAAATGGGTCGTTGCGACGAGACAATATGGCGGCTATAGTGACACATAGTGGCAATAGGGCAATAATGATCCCGGAGAAACTGTTACATAACTGAATAAGTATTAAATTTATTGTATTTTTGCGCTGCTTCTGTCCTTCTCCGCGCTTTATAGATTAAGTGCAAAGCAGACGCGGAGCATTTTCTTCGCATTTCACGCTTTGAAACTGCCGCCTGCCTGTGCTAGTAGTGTGCCGTGACCAGTAGGTATTGGAGTCTTTGGGTACTGCTTCTGGGTGCCTAGTGTGCGTTTCATTTGACATTGGATCACGTTAATGAAAACGAAGATTAGTAGGTATGACATTAAGGAAGCGCCTCCTGGCGACATACGAGAAGAGTTACAATTTTGCCGAACGTAACCTATGGATAGTAAACTAGATTCACACTAGGCACCCTGCTCTACTCTTTACTCTGATCTTGACCTGATTTTTGTGTGTGTTCATGATAGAGTGTCCACTTGATAGAGTGTAATATGACATGAAAGTGCCAGTGAAACTGCAAAGTTATAATAATGATCAATAAACGCGAGTAGATATGTAAGCAAAAAGTGTTTTACATAAATTTACATTTTCAGTACATAATAAAACTAATAACTTATTATTATTTTCTCATTGCAGCTCAGTCTTGTCCTTAACCATTTCTTCATACAGAACTTAAGTAATGTATTTGGGACTAGAATCGTAACATTTGTCATTTATTGCCATATCTAAAGTAACAGATAAGTTAAATGGAAATAAAAACACCATAATGTTAGTTAATCTCATTCAGTTACTTTGGTACCGTACAACCTGCTGATAAGTTAACTTGTAAAACTTAAATAAATTAAACTTAAAAGCGACATTAAAATATAGCTAAAAGAAGATAAACAAATTATTTATATCATGGGGTCTAAAAAGCCACAACGGCAAATTCTACTAAATACTACTTACTACATAAATAAATACACACATCAAAAATGTATAGGGATCAAGTACATTTTAAAGTATCGTTGCGTTATAGAATTAATATTTTAACTTTTTTGGATCGTTATTGATTCTTTTTAGTGAATTTTACTTCTTTTTAGTGATATTTAAATATTGAAAATTAACTCAACATTAATTAACTGTCAATCTGAATTCCTATAAAAGAGCGTAATGGCAATTTTACAAAAGCAGTATAATTTCTGCACTGGAAGTGAAATTTGCAACGATATGGAGCGACAGCGTCATTTGAAGAGGTGTTGAGAGCCGTTGGAATGTTGGAAGCTAACCAGCTTCCCGGAACCCCGTACCTGGCAACGTACTGTGGCTCCCGCCATTTTGGCACTACACAGAGTGTCACAGGCCGCCTCTGGACACGCTATCGTATCACGGGCAAGCGTGGCCGAGCGACATGGAAGATCTTGTATCATCACTCGAAGACAAGACCAGTACATCCAAAATATTGCTAGACGAAATCGTACCATGACTGCTATGATGTTGGCTGGTCAGGAAGTTTATCCATATGGAGTGGGAACAATCATGGTTTGGGCGGGTATTTGGATCGGTGGAAGAACCGATCTCATTTGAATCAGGGGCAATCTCAATGCTCTAATCTACGCAGAGAAGATTGTTTCAGATGTGAGCATCCCCTTGCGAGGCCGATTGGGTGATTCGTTTCGACTAATCCATGATAATGCACGTCCCCACACGGCTAGAGTCGTAACTCGCACTCTTGCCGATTAACTCATATCAACGTCCTGTCGTGGCCTGCATAATCACCAGACCTCAACCCAAGTGAGCATGCATGGGACATGCTCCAAAGAAGAGCTCTGCCAAGTATGGATGCCGTGCGCACCCCACAAAAACGTTTTGACTTGTTAGAAAGAACGTGGGTGGCTATTTATCAAAGTGATTTGGATGAACTGATTTTAAGCATGCCAAATTGCTGTGCTTGGTGATTCGTGTGAATGGTAAAAATAAAGATTTTTTATTTATTTTTACAATGAAATTTAAAAAAATCAACCTTGTTCTTGCTTTTTTTGCCAATTAGGCGACGACCTAAACGTAAGCAAATTTTCCCCAATTTATTAAAATTGCATTCCCCAATTTGCAAAAAAAATTTATAGCTAAAAATGTACTTGACCCGTAGACATTTTTGATGTGTGTATTTTTCAAATCTTTACAATTCCTCTAGTCCTTTGGTCATTAATTATTGTGTACTATACTTGGAACACGACAATAATCTAAATCATTGTCCAAGAGAATTGTCCAAGGTGGCCATTTTATATCTGCAGAATTGTCTAACACAATAGTTTTCACAAGTTAACATCATCATTTTAAAATGTACTTTATTTTTAAAACTTCAAACGTCATGGCACTAATATACCCAGTCTGGTTAATAAATCATTTGGTACTTTGCACATTATTGGTCATTTTTTTCCGTTGCATCTTCTCATCTGACGTTTGTCGTTGAAAGAAAGCATGGAGGCTCGACATGGAATTCTGCCCCAATTGACTCGAGGGAGACCATTCTAATGATATTGACTGGTGCCTCCCCCCATTTGAAGTCCCTCCAGCGGTTCTCTCAGCTTCCTCCCCTTCTGATTCCCCCCATTTCTCCAAAAGATGCAACAGCAAATCCTTTGTTCGATGAGCGTTGTTCTCATCTCCTCTTCTGTAAGGCAGTTGTCTTCCATTCTCCGAACCGTTAACTAGTTTGTCTATCCGCTCCCGTCGCCTGTCGAACTCCTGGAAAAAAGTGTTCCGCCTTTCTGTCGGTTGTTCTGGTACGTCCCTGCTCATCTGCGTAACTTTCTTGGACCTGGGTGCAGATCTTGCCCATGGCATTTTACTCGTCATCGGTTTCTCTGGCTCTTTGTCTATTAGGAAGCTGGAAGATATCTTGTTCGTCGACTTGGAAGTGCAGATTCTCCTCGCGTTGTTCGACATGTCACCGTTTGTTACGGTCCGTGTGAAAGTTTTCGTTTCCCTCTTAAATCCATTTTGCAGTTTTTCCTCTTTGGTCACTGTGTTCGATTCCGTTATGTGTTTGTCTAGTTCCTTGGCGCTGTTGTTGTTCTCTAAGTCCGTGTTCATTGTTGAAAGCATAAACAAGTGATCTGATAGCTTCTTGATTTCTTCCGCCAAATTTTTCCTAACGAGTACGTCTTGTTTTTTATGTATGAAGCACGTGCTATCTGAAGCCCTTCTTTCCACTGGGTTATATCTTGGCGTTAGGTAGTTCTGATCTCTCAAAGGTGGTGGCTCTAAGTCGTCTTCATCGAACACCATGTCGGGGGAACTGCCTAAAGAACTTCGTGGCGAAGGAGAACATCCTCCAATTGAAGACCTCTCACAGTTGCCGTTCATTAGACATGTGATTTCGTGTGACTGGTTGTCGAATACATATGGGGAATTTGGATGTTCACTCCACCGTTCAACGAAGAGCCTTAAGTTGTCTTTCGCGACGTCTAGTTCATGTTTGGGCGAGGGCTGTGGTTGGGGTGGTTCCTTCTTCACTGGCGTCACTTTGACGAGCCACTGGTGGCGTAAGCACTCCGTCGCGCTCGGCCGAGACCTGCGACAAAGACCCTTGTTACTATCGACCCAACACCTAGAGTTGAGTGAGGAAAGGTGTGGCGTGCATAAAATAGGTGATAAAGGAAATGTGAAGGAAGGTGCAAGGAATTAAGGTGATCGCCCGATGGTTGAAGGTGATAGTGACAGGAAATTACTTAGGACCAATAATGTATTTTGTAAATAATGAGTTCACTACAATTAGCTATGTTCTACTTAAGACTATCGGATTAGAAGAAATGTTAGCACTGGTTCTACAGACTACTTCGCAATCTAATGGTGTATCTCCAATGGTTTTCAAGCAGATGGAGGCTGTTATTAATCATCTAAATGATTCAATAGAATTTACACCATAAAATCACATTTTCTAAAAAGCGCTGCTGCATGCAATAGGTTTGTTAGTTACAACTTGAATGTTGGATAGAATTAAAACAAGTAACAAAGGGTCTTCATCGACAGGCTGATCAACACAGCTTTGTAGTTCAATCAAGATTTTCGAGCAATGATCCATGAAATTATCATTATCAAATATTTTTAATGGTACCGTAACATTAGGAACACATTAATAGCTTTCAATTTAAAATGATTTTCGTTAACTTATCTCTGTGATTAAGTCATTATTTCTTTTTTTACTGATATGTTTTGTTTCGTGTGACACAAATCGTAAGTGGCTTCGAACAACGAGAGACAACTAGACGAAGACGCAGACTTTTGACATTTGCTCTTACATTTAATTAAAGAGCACAGTGTATACAAAGGCAATGGGAGAAGCAGGAGGTGGTAGGTAGTATTCCCACACAGAGCCTTATTAGCAACCTATTTCTTGGCTACTATTAGCAATTTATTTCTGACGGCAATCAGCACAATAACTAAGTCATCTAAATAAGCAACGCGAGAGTTACATAGGCATAAACCTATGCCGTTGCAAGTGTCTATAGCGGTGCGGCAACCACAGACCGTCAGGCAGACCGTATGACTGTTATGAAGTAAGTGTGGCTTTCATTCAGCTCACATTCTTTTCAGTTTTTATTGTCAGAAGCCATTTACAGGCGCTGTGAGAATCACGTATTATTACGTAGTCGCGTTTACATACATACTTGATTTTATAGAGATCAATCTTATTAGACAAGGTTCTTAAGGTGGCATTGAATCAAAAGCGGACACTTCAAGTAGGTAGTTATTTATATCTGAATAAAATTTACCCCAGAAAAAGGATCTTTTATACCTTTAGAGAAATTTATGACTACAAGTTGGCTTCCTAAATACATTAAACATACTGTCCGTACTAGCTGATAACGATTTTTTGAAATATCCTCATTTACTGAGGCACTGGCTACCTTAACTTGCGTCTTTTTAATACATTTGGCGTGGCTTTCTCTATATATTTGCGTGAGTGAGTGAGTTTTTTAGTTATCTACAGTATTTTTATAATATTTTATTTGTATTTTACAGACTACAATATAAGATTAATGAAACGATTTATAAGAGAACTAAAAAACATGAGGTTCTAAAAAATCCTGAAAGATTCCGCCTTTCACTCAATTACACCCTATATTAACGTAAAAATGCCTATTACATATAAATCTAAATTATGTATTCAATGTCCATTCCATAAGCAACGAAACAAAACTTTACTTTTCGTTTTCATGACGTAGTTAGTAAATAGTTTTGATTTCGCATTAAATCTGGAATAAACTATTCAATAATCTAGTATTAAAAGATTTACTTACTCTTTGTCTTTGACGAGGAGTTTCTGAATGAAGTCCTTAGCGTCGTCTGAGATCTCGTTGAATGCTTCATCGTCGAAGTCATACTTGGCGACAGTAACGTTAGCCATAGTTTCTATGTCCGTTTCTCCCATGAAAGGTGATAGGCCTGATAGTCTGGAAACGGAGAAGTATTAATTTAAGATGGTTTTGTATTGTTTTAAAAAAACACATTTGAGACCGAGTTTCTCTACGAGTGGAGAGAGAGTAGCTAGTATCTTTTCGACGAACAAAGACGTCGACAACAAAAATGACGAGGACGAGACGGAGCGAACTCACTCGTTTTGCGACCTTTCGCCGTATCATTCAACAACTTTTTTCTTCGTCGTTTCGTAGAGAGATATGCCAAGATGTGGTTTGGTGAATCTTAACGAATGTTGTTATACGGGACCAACGGCTTAACATGTCTTGTTAACAAATCCGGGCTATGCATCAAAATCTGTCACACATTTGGCCAGTCCTGGGAAAAATGTAATCCGGAGATCCTGGGAAATAAACCCAAGATCTGCGCATTGTCACTCCGCCACATAAGTCATAAATCTTTATACTTACAGGACATAACATATGACGCCCACCGACCACATGTCGGTGCCGTAGCCTATCTGGTCGAAGTTCACCACCTCTGGTGCCACGAACTCCGGGGTGCCGAACAGCACTTGCAGCTTCTTCTCGGGGTCGTAGAAGCGGGCCAGGCCGAAGTCGATGATTTTGATGCGGTTGCCGGCTTTTGTGAGGCAGAGGATGTTTTCTGGCTGCGGAAGATATGTGTATATCAATTTATGTTTATTAATGGTAAGGTGGACTGAGAACCTAATAAAGTCATTGTTACAATTACCAGATAACCAGGTCGTCAGAAGCGTAAAGGAAGACAGGAAGTAACTAGTCGTTGAGAAAATCTTTGGGGGAGATCTATGTCCTGCAGTTAATTAACCGAAGTGAACATCAGCTTTTCAAGAGATATGTGGTGCAGCGGCATTTCGGTTGGGATGCGATCTAGGCAGTTAAACTTCTGCAATGCTGAATTGGTGACCTAATTTAATTATCTTGCATTTAACAGCACGAAGCAAGCCGCTGGTCCCGCTGTTGCTGCTAGTCACTGGAATATGTATGTTTGTTTTATGTACACATGTAAAAATACTTTTGCAACATTTTTGAAGTGAAAACTTCTTTAGCGGCGTTGTGCACTTTTTTTGGAATGGGTAAAAAATGTTAAACTCGCGTCAGGACACGTGACCGTCAGGACACGTGACCTGATCGAAAATTCGTAAGACGGATGGAGAGTAGAGGAATGGGTAAAAAATGTTAAACTCGCGTCAGGACACGTGACCTGATCGAAAATTCGTAAGACGAATGGAGAGTAGACAGCTGGTGCGGCGTAATATAAATTTTTAATATAACTTAATATAACTTTTTAATGTAATATAAATTGTCATGTTTGTGTACGATAGCCCAATAAATAAATATTGTATTCTACCACATAAATGAGAGTACTTTTATACTGATAATTAAAGCAATTCGTGCAAAATTATTCCCTAAGCATTCAAGTTTTCACTTCTGCCGGCACTCCCAGAGTGCAACCCGTCGTTTTTTTATTTTATTACATGGCGGACTTAATGCCTGGGGCATTCTCTACCAGTTAAGTCCTCACGCGCCATATGTACGACAGTCGTACGTAAGGTGGCGCGCTAATTATACCTACGGCGAGTGGTAATTAGGTATAAAATAAAATATTTAAAGTATAAAATGTTTTTGATCTAAAAATTGCAGCGAACATCGCGCCAGCTGGAATTACGAACGACACTTAAAGTCGTTAGTGTCGTATCGTAAGACACGTGTCGTTAAGCGCCCACTGGTGCCGTCAGCAACGTGGTACAGTCAACACCTAATAGTAGACAACAAATGAGAATTTGTATGACAAACTTTGATCTCTCCCCGGTCGCCGTTTCCTTGCCAGTTTATTGATTGAAGATGCCATACAAATTTTCGTTTTCTCGCACTAGACACCTTGGGGCCTGGGCCTTACCACGAGCTTTTATAGCAGTATTATTGCAGCTGTGACAGCGAGTAGCGTGTAGCAGCGAATATTACACTCGTCTTGTTGTAGCTCTAAGAACTTGTAATGCACCTTTTTTTTTAAATACGTAGCACGGCAAATAACTCCATTTCACCTGATGTTAAGTGAATATGGAACCTAAAGGAGACGACAACTGGTGCAGCGTGAAAACAATGCAGCATCCCTCGCAACGCAACGCAACGCAGTTACCCTCACTCTGTCTCTTCACGCCTCGTTTGAAGAACCCCATATCAAGGAAGGAGGGAAAACGTGTGCTGGCAAACTATTCCATGTTTTGGAGGTGTGAGAAAGAAACGAGTCACCAAATTTCTTAATGCGCGTTGGAATATTTGAGACAGTGAAGCGGTGACTCCGGAGAGCAGCACGTGTACTCCTATGGAGGAAGAGAGAAGGTGGGATAAGGTCAAAGAGTTTTTCAGAGCACTCGCCATGGTATAAGCGGTAAACCACGCTGAGTGACGCAATATCTCTAAGCAATTGCAGAGATTCAAGAGTATTTGCGACTTTTGCGTTGCCGATAATGCGTACAGCGCGAACGCTGCAATCTGTCCAAGGCATCGAGAAGGTACTTTGCGGAACCGTCCCAGATGTGCGAGCAATACTCCACGCAAGACCGTACCTGTGTCTTGTACAAAAGGCATATATATATATATATATAAATAGATAGGCTTAGCTATTTTGGCCAGTGTGCCTGGTTTTTCACAATTCGATTGATTTAATTACAATGGACTTGGGAAAGATAAAAAAAAAGTTTTTGTTTAATTTCGCTACGATAAGTACTTACAAAGTTATTGTACATAATTAATTTACTTAAAACACGCTTAGTTTGCTGGCAGTCAGCTTATATCGAATGACGTGACGTCACCGTATCTGACAGCCGCAAAGATACTTCTTTACGGAAAACAAAATGGTGATAATGATTTTTAAAATTTTTGAAAAAATATTGTGAAGTATTGAGCAGTATTACTTACAGAAAAAAAATGTCATATTTTAAGTTGAAACTAATAGAATAGAAAAAAAAAATTTAAAAAAATCCGTTTCTACCCTCATTTGGTAAAACTTGTATAACACATATGAATTGTATATTTTAATAGTTTTCGACGTCTTATGTGCCTTAGGATTTATTTATATCGAATAAATGGTTTGACTTGACTTTGAAAATTTTCGTACACTGTACGTACAACGTTATCGTATGTTCTAAATGACATAAGACATTGAATTTATAGCAAGCGAGATATTTCCGTCTCACGTTTATGCGTCAATACGTCAGTGACATTAACATTTCGATATCAAGAATAAAATCTTTTTTAAAGTACCCACATACAACTTTGAAACGTCGGGCAGAATATTTTTGAGGAGTAACATAATAACATTAGGAAAAATTACCGACTAGCATTTTGTTACATGTTATCTAGGGTTTCCACTTTTTTATGCAAGCATTATAGTTGTATATATTATTTTGTATTTATATGTTTCGCAATATAACGCTTTGAACATAGCAAATTTTTCGCTGCACTGTTTTAGTCTACTGTACTGTACTTATACACTCCTAAGGGAGTGTATAAGTTTTCTCCTTCCTTAAAGTTTTCTGAATGATATCTTGATGGTATCTCTTTCAGAAAACTTGTAACTTTGGCTTGTTTTAATGTTGTAAGTAATTTTATTAATGTCAACGTTTTTGGAATCCGTATTTAAGAAAAAACAATATATTGTATTGAATATACGTACATTCCTTTTAGTTTCCAATCATTTTTTATTACTTGTAGCGATTATAAACAACAGTTTGTCACAAATAATGTTACTGCGCTAAGTAATACGATATTTATAAAAATATACGTTATATTATTGGTATTATACGAAAAATAACGAATTTCTTTTTTGTTTTACTCATTAGGGTAGGAATTGCACAGACGACCGACAGATTTCAGACTTTCTTGTCCGTTAAAAAGGATCGCTTACAACTTAGAGTAGAATAGTTATTTATTGCTTTAAATGTGAAACTTCGTCGATTAACGCACACGAGAGACTGAAACTAACAAGGGAAGCGGAAAAAAGTCCTTCGTCTGAACACTACCTTAGTTTTTAGTAAAATTAATGCTAGAAAAGTCGAACAGTCGAGCAAACGTATATTCGTGTACTTTGACCGTACGCTGTACGCCAATAAGCCTTTACAGTGTTATCGGATCTATGGAGGGCGATAGGGTTCCTCGAGCCGTAGAAAAATATCACTAAAACAATCTTCTATAAAGTTTAGCAAAAGTGGATAGCAACCCTACGGTTGACAGAAATAAAGGCACAATAAACAATCATTTACGACGACGCCCATCGCGTAACTCCCGCGCATGTCTTTCCGCCATTTTGATTTACAGCTTGGATTTGACCCAAGCCGTTGGAACTGATGCAATCACACGGTGTTACAAGATCAATATTACGCTCATACAAAACATACCTAATTGTATTGGCGCGTTGAGTTGATTAATGAGCATAAGCCAACATCTAAATTACAAAGGTACATAGCTTTTTTTAAACAATGATGATCTCATATCATGATTCTATGACATATAGACTAGTCTGTTTAATAATTATTCTAAATATGTTATGCCTAACAACGACAGCTAGCAAGGATGTAATCAGAGAGTGGACTGCCTTCATCTGATATTGACCACAACTATGGTTCAGTGGTTACCCACAGTGAGGCAATCCGGGTCCAGTAGCAAAAAACCCAAACTGAAGAAAACAAGAAGTTTACATTCCTTACCTGGTATTTACTATCAGTATCAACTCTGCTCAAATGTATAAAGATTATGCAGATGTTAAAAAAACTAGAATCGTGAAAATTTAGAGAGCGAAGTACCGTCACTTTTAATGAACTTGTGAGACCAGTAACTGTCTATATGCCATATACAAGAAGAACAAGAAGAAGAAGGTACGCAATATAGGCACTTGGAATTAATAGTGACAGCGTCTACTTTTTAGAAGTGATACTACTTAGACATTACTTCGATGCTGATTGATGCGTACTAGTATGCGGATTGATATGGATTTATCTTGTATCTCGACCTAACATAATTTGAAATATTAAGTGGCTTCGGTAATTACAACCCACGTACCTTCATGTCAAGGTGCAGAATGTTCTGGCGGTGCACGAACTCGATGCCTTCGCAGATCTGCCGCATGAAGACAGTGCAGGCCCTCTCTGTTAGCACGAAGTCTTCGTCTATGACGCGCTCGAACAATTCTCCTCCAGTTATTCTGAAACAAAAAGGAAGAATTTAGTGCCTTTTTTGCGAAAGCAATTGCTGTTGTCTGTCGATGGCGTTTACAGCTTAACCGGAATTTTTTGGGCGGAGAGTAACTAAAGCCATGGTGATTGCACATCCTCAAAGGGATAATAGAACTAGAAAATTTGTATCATTACATGTTAAACGCCAACTTCTTTTATTACATCAGCTAAAAAAAATTCGGTAAAGAGCCATGATGGGCTCTCCCCCTTCCCCCCTCACCGAGCACCGATGTTTTCGAGGTTTTCAGCGCAGAGGCTTTCCTCTCAGGATTACGCTTTCGTAATCCTATACAAACCCAAGTACCAGAACTAAGGGACCATCTGAAAAACTACACGAATTAGCTAGTCACTCTTGCGCCTTCCTTCTAATTTTTTTTTTTAACAATCCACTCCATAACTTTCTAATTTCCAAAATCCTATCTTATCTTATCTATCTTATCAAATATCTTATCAAAAGATCCCAGTTAAAAACTTTAATTAATGAGAGTATTGTATCATTTCTGTTAAAAAAAACTTATTAGAATTGGTGGCAAGCATGGGTTAGCACGTCTGTTGTTAAGATTGTTATCAATTTTGCTGTGATAAATGATGATAGCTAGCACTCTACTTGCCACTGCATTTAGTAAAGATTGCTAGGAAACGATAATAAAGGTTATCACGTCAATCAATAATATTAATCACAAAATTGCATTTGAATAAAAAGAGCGCTTGGGTGGGATTTGAACCCACGCGTCAACAACCCTATGAAAATCCAGGCAACAGGCCCACCAAACTGAGCTACCAAGACCAACCCAACAAGTATTTTTTTATGCTTAACTTTATACAGGAATTACCCGCAAGGAATGTAGTATTCTATCAGTGAAAGAATTTTTAGGATTGGACCAATAGTTACAGAGATCCCGCAAACAACCAAACAAACAAACAAAGCCACAAACTTTACTTTTTTACTCATGTGATTAGTAGTATAGATAAAAGTTTTTAATCATCTACCCTTAGAACTGAAACGATTAAACTACAAAATGTTTAAAATTAAATTAAAAACCTAGTTGATGGGAAAAGCCTTCTATAATTTAAAAGAATATTTTGACCCATATTTTACGTAACGTTTAGACTTTTTATAATTTTAAATGTTATATTTATGTTATTGTTAATTAAAAGCGTAATTAAGTTTATAAACCACCTACATTTTATCTAGTATAAGATCTTTATGTACACACTTAATATGCAATAAATACATTTGCATTTTATTTGTATTTTCATAAGGTTTATACGCGAGCACTACACATTGAAATGAAACAACTTGTTTGATTTTTCCTCTCGTTTATTTTACACTTTGATTTTATCCTGACGATGACGTTTCGAACCCTGTGACTACGAGCGTACTTTAAAAGTGAGAGAACAAGTGTAACAGAGAGACTTTAAAAGTGTAAAAGTTCGTAAAGTTTAAAAGTCTATAAAGAGGCATCCTTATCTCAGCATTCACCCTGAAGATGACGAGGAAATAATCCTTAACCGCGTTTTCCTACTTCCTTTGTTAATGTAGGTACTCATAGTAACAATCATAAAATTGTAACTTGCAACTTTATTAATCTAATTAATCAGCTTGGGTTACGCTTGCCGTATCACAAAGTAGGTCGGACGTTGCAGTATATGAAGATTCGTAAAACACTTGTACAAATATCGCATTTTAATGGCAATGAACGATGGGTCGAAGTGTTACTGGAAGAGAGAAACTTCAGCAGGCCCCACTAAAATAAGATAAGATACATAAAAAATAAAGGTTGGTCCGCAGAAAGTGGTAAGTAATAGGTTTATTCAGAATGCTGAATTAGAGTTTTATAGCTATTCAATCAAACTAATTTGTATGACAAAACTCTATGCCACCTCCTTATTTGCCACTGGGTAGTCACTTCTTCAATGCCGTACAAATAACCTCGTATGCGTAAAAACGTAATTGAATAGAAAATACGTAACGTAAATGATTAATCTTCAGGATAAATATAATTTCGCGACTTCGGTACATTACAATTTGCAATCAAACTGTTCTCCACAATTCAAGCAACATTTTGTCTCACACATCATCATCATCAATTAGTGCCGTCTTCATACTGAAGTTTCTCACAAACGGTAACTAAGACTAATTAGATTCGCAAATAAACACGGCAGGCAGCACCCACGGCAAAAAATGGGAGCATGTTGCGACAAATTTCTCCACGGGCCGAGAGAAAGCGAGCGCAAATGTGACACCGACCTTCAACACTCGCCGCGAGCACACGGACATTGTCGCTATTTACCACAGATATTTATCCACAATCCCACATACGCTTACTCACCTTTGTAGTTAAAGTAATAGACCGGCTGTACTTTTCGTTTTCGTTTCGTACGAATTTTACCTACTTTGGCTGTTTGCAGTTGATTCGCACATCCATCCAAATTGTTGTTGCAGGCTGGTACACGAATGACAGGGTGACCCTCGCGTGATTATTTCCCAAGTGGGTTAGTTCCCGCGACTTCAGCCTGCTGTCGGAGTTTGGTCCTCCATGAGTTAAGGGTAATCCGTATCACCCTCCCAGCCGGGACTTCTTCCTGGCAGCTAACTTGGGGCGTCTTCCCTTGTCAGTGGAATGTGGAAAGGCGGAAGGGTGAGTCCCACATAATTGTCAGACCTCCTCAAGGTCTGGTAGTCGTAATGAGTTCCCCGGGGTAAAAATAAAGTAAACACTAACGCGCAAGTAGTCGGAGGATCAGGAATTGAGATGTATCGTGCGTTTCATACGTGTTCGTATGAAAACGCATCCAATTCACGCCTGGCCTTATTATGTCCCATTATCATTAAAATCTAGGCATTGATACATCTTATGGGTATTCGCTTAATCATCACGACTGCTAAATGCGGGTTGGTGACAAACCCGGGCTAAGCATCGAAAAATTCGAAAATACTTTGCTTGACCTGGGAACTGAATCCAGAACTTCCGGATAATGAATAGAGTGCTTTGCCATTAACTAGGCGTCTCAAGTAGAGTAAATAAATAAATAAAAATGAAATGAATGTTCATATAAAAGACATCTCAAGCTCACTAGCATTTTTGAGAAGTTGATTCTACCACCCCAATTCGGAACGCAATCATCTATCGAGAAATGGACGGCAAAAAACTTAGTAGACGGTTGCTCCTAAATGTTTTTGGTATTTTTTTTACAAAGATTTGGTAAAAAAATGTTTTTAATTGTTTTGTATTTTTACATTAAAATTTTCGTTGAAATAGACGAAATGAAAAAAAATGTGTGAGCAACTAGGACGACAACTGCGTACTAGTCACACTACAGCAGTACAGCACTATTTACAGATCTATTTTAGCGCCAATGGTCGCCTTGAAAGTTTTTTGGCAAGCGTATGAGTTTTTTTCGATATCCTGACTCTTCAAGGGCAACGATGTTGTGAATTAGCCAGTGCGATGGTCTGTGATGTGTACACGCAAACTAATGAACTGTAGTGACATTGCCTTATTGACATGCTTCACAAAGCTATTTTTAATTATCATACCTACTTTCAAGATTCCACTTTCATAATTTCTCATTTATTTGTAACACCGCCAAGTAGGTACCTACTAAAATTATAAACTTTTAATTGTTTTTGACTTATTTATATTGACGCTGTTGCGGACTCATTTTGAGCCGCCTTTTTTATGATATTTTGTATAGTTTTAAATATTATTCTTTTTAATTTGTCACAGTTTACTTTGATGTTTTTTATTGATTTATTGTTTTGCTTGTCATTTGCGGTAGTGGTAGAATTTGTTGTATTTGATATTAATAAAACCCATGTTTCCTTTTATAAGTGCATTTTCATTATTATAGGATTCATCTTTTCCATTGGGTATTTTCTCCGTTTCAGACGCCTTCGATACCGAAGTTCCCGGGTTCAATTACCAGGGGGCCGACCGCCTACTCTCTCGCTTTCGATCGCTTTGAAGGCGAGGCGAGGAGGAGGCGTCATCTTGTCATTTCGAAAGCAATATGAAAGCAATATCAAAAGCTATAGGCTATAGCTTTCGATATTATTCGATATTATATTAGAAAGCGAGGCGAGGGCCTCGCCTTCAAAGCGATCGAAAGCGAGAGTGTTAGGCGGTTGGGGGGCGGGTTTGTGATCACCAACCCGCATTTGGTAATCGTGGTGATTAAGCCATTACCCATCAATTGTATTGATGACTTGATTTCAATGATGGAGGCCTTTGCCCAGCAGTGGGACAGTTATAGACTATTTTACTACGAATAGAAAGAAGAAATTTAAAGTAAGTACCTATATAAGATAAAATTTGATAAGCGGAATATATACAACTTTACTAACTTATGTGAAAAGAAGTGGGAGAGGTAGTTAACCATACAAACCAATAACCTTAATATTTGGGATATTTAGACAATATCACATACCTACATTGTTCTGATCCCAAGGCACTGAAGCACTCGTTTCATGGAAATCAGATACAACGACGGTACCACAATCACCCAGACCCGACATAATATCGAAAAGTACGTTTTCGACATTGACCCGACCGGGAATAGAACCCGGGACCTTTAGCGCCGCGCAAAGTCCGGCGTGCAATCCACTCGGCTACGGAGGTCGTCAATATTTTTCATATAAAACACGACGGTGGAAAGAAAAATCTGAAGCGCCAAAAATCTATTAGTAGGAAATTAATTTTAAGGCTTAAACCTTTTAACGTTCATTTTCCAAAAAAACATTTTGGTGTTTTAGCGTGTAGGTAAATCTCCAATTTAGTTTGTAAATTATATTATAGTACATTTAACATAGTTCTGTTACCGAAACGCTTCTAAAAAGCAAATGGCTCTCCAAAAATAAAGAATAAAAGAAAACCCAGTGACTTGTAACGTAGCTCTGTGTTTTTGTCAGTACAGCTGATTTTCCACATGTTTTTGTTCTCGGCAGCGGGAGTGACGTCAGTGCAGTGTTTACTCGACCAACGCCGGCGTTCAAATGTAAAGCCGATTTACAGCCGCCGGCAATATGCGTATCAGGTTTGACGCAAGTAGCGCGTGCGCATACGTCACCGCGCTCCGATTTAGGTATTTAATTGTGAAAAAAATATATAATAATATTATTACGCATTTTTTATGTAATCAATCTGTTATAATTTTACGTAAACGTCTAATCACCACGAATTAACCAAATCAAACAGTACACAGTACAGTAACAGATAGCAGGTAACTAGTACATAATACTAGTACATAATACATACTCGGTTGATGGTAAACATTGTTACTAATGAAAAATATTATTTCTATGTGCTATACTTGCAAGCATTTATTTTATTTTTCGTGTATTTATATAAAGCTAGTGTAGCTTACTAAATACAAAAAATCAGTCATTTTAAATTAAAAATATTGTTGCGCAATTTTTTTTGTAAACATTTTCTATATTCCTAAGTCTTTGATCATAAACTTGTATTTTTAATATATTAATTGGTCTATTCTTCAACGTTAACACCGCAGTCATAGTCCGTTGCCAAGATATTTTAATGACGAGCGAATCGGACAGTGGGTCGTTATCAATATCTCACGCCATATACACTAACCTTAATAGCTCTTATTTATTTAGAAGACGAGCTAAAGTTACTGTAGCCCTTAAGAATAGCCCTACATATTGGTACAACAGGCAACACTTGCGTTTCCATCAGCTCAATAAAGGTCTTTTTTTTAAAAAGTTTGCTAATTGCCACTGGGCATTCAGCTTTTTTAGAGGTGGCGAGAAACTTAAAGGGTTCCTCAGCCTGTGAAACGAATCACCGTCAGAGGTTTCCTAGAGGGAACGACATCACGCACTAATGCGTGCCGCCGTGCCCAACTAGATTCTCCGAAGGGTTCGGATTCGATCGGATATCAATAAAGGTGCTGTAGTATGCTACAGAATTATATGCATATGTTATGATTGGCTGAATAGCACACGTAGTGCGTATACTTGTAAGCTAAAAAGTTTTTGTGAATCAAACAGCGTCGTGCTTTTATTGGGGAATAGTCTGCTGACATTAGACTTATAATTGCCCGTTGTAGAATAAAAAAATATGAAAAAGTCAGGATATTAATGTGAATGACTTATATCAGTTTTCATTTCTTTTTTGTTATTAAATATATCCACACTGGGACCGCGGATCGCGTGGTGGTTTATGGCCCATTCTCCCTATCCATCCATAGGCAAAATTTCGGGAAAGAGACCTTTGGGACGTCCGCGACACAAATGGCTGGACGACATCAAAAAGTGGACTGGGTTATCGCCAATTAAAACAAGCTATACTTATAGGATTGCAGAAAATTGTATATACTCTCCAAACTTCAGTATGAAGATGGCACGATGATGATGATCCATAGGTAAGGCTCGTGCCCCAGCAGTGGGGACACAAAAATGAGATGATGATGATGATGATGAAATAGATCTTAATTTGTCTTACATATCTCTGTATTTAAATTGGTAAATGTATTTTTAAACTGTTTAAACAAATTAGGTACTTATACACTATTTTAATTTTATGACTAATGCGATCTTAATAAACGTGAAATAAATGAATATCATATCGTCTCTCGAACGTATCGGACGTCAAAATAAGAATGGCGTCGCGGTGTGGCGCCGCGCCAACTATGCGCCGGAGTGCGCATGCAGGGTTGCTCATAAACCGCGCTAATGTTACGATAGTTACCTATAATTTTTATTGACATATCAAATCTGAGAATGAAAATATTTGGCGGAGCGACCTTCATTTATCGACGTAGATACCTAGAAAAATGGATTATAATACCAATGTATTGTGATGTTCCTTGTGTTTTGAATTTGTATGTGTGATATATTGTACTAAATAAACATTTTTTTCTATTCTTTTCTATTCAATACGTCCCGGGAGACGCAGGCGGGGATTTTAATAATATTGATGAAGCGAACTATTAACTACAAATTCGAATGGCAAAGTCAAAGTCAAAGTAAAAGTCAAATAAAAATAAAGCGTACCTTTATATGATTACTTACAGACTTTTTGTTCAAGCAAGAAGAATCCTTAACTTTACTAAAACTTTTTTAGCTTGAATATGGAGATATTTGATCAATTAGTACGAGTATGACATCATAACTCCCACTGGGCACTTATAGGAGTGGTGCAGGACACGCTTGAAAGCGCGACATGCTTGTTCGCGATAACGAGCGTGTAAGCGCACGCTTACGATCGGTTACCAATTCGATTATACGGTTCTCGGAGAGCTTTAACACCTCGTTAACAATAACGTCAGCGGAGGGTTATCGATGACGTCATACTGCACGTACGATAAACATACGCACATTATAAAACTGGTCACACTCTCCCTATGTGCTAGTAGTTCATGTAAGAAGGTCCGGGGGCCGTAGCTTTAGTCTTTTTTGAAAATAAAATAAAATGAAATAATAATTTATTGGCACACTTCTGTTACATTTTTTACATTTAGTACAATACAATATTTCACTATTCGGTAACAATATGTATGCCAAAGGCTACCGGCACAGCTTAATGCCTATGTAGCGCTGGTTTTCGGCCAGTACCGTCTGCTATCAAAGTTTTTCTTAAAGGGTACATGCAAACAAAAAGAAGAAAACCCTGCTTTAGCAATTCACAAAAAGAAAAATATATATATATAAAATTCTGTAAGCAAATAAAATTGCGTTGTCAAAATAGATCAGCAAAGTCTCTGTCTGAGCCTAGCTTAATGCGAATTTTATTCACCATTCAATAATTTGTATAAAACAAATGGTCCCCTTAGTGAGTTTTATTTGCGAAGAGACGTCTGTCAACCTAAAAACAACGCACTGCCTTTTAAGAGGCACTTGACTTTGACGCGTTCGGGAGGAAGTGCGTAATGAAAGTTAACGAACGGAGCGAGCGGTACTCATAAAGTCTGTAATACGAAACAAAATTGGATACCTACATTTCGCATATTGTTACTGGGCAGTCGCATAGGATCTTACAGCCACCATAATAATTAGTCAATGAGTCAAAATTAGTGAAATGTAGGAGATTTGTTGAAAACGATGAAGGTTCCATAAATTATTATAATACAAGTGGCAGCCCTATAGAGATGGTGTGACGCCGGCGATTCGCCGGTACCGCCATTTGGATTCGGACGCGTCGTGCACCGCCTTTTACGGGGCACTTGACTTTGACGCCGTCTCGTAGGAAGTGCGTCATCAAAGTTAACGCACGGGCACGGAGCTCCACCACAAAATAAGGAGACTGCAGAAGGTAAGCTTCATACAGACGCGCTTGAGCAACAACCTAGACAACTACTCACAGACACGGAATCTCGCAACAGCTGTGCTCGGACTTTTGCGAGCAGAGGGCCGGCCGAGGAGTTTGAGTAATTTTTGACATTGGATTACATTTACGAAAACGAAAATTTGTATGGAAAAATTTTAACTATTCTCGTAAGTCGCTAGGCTCTGTTTCAATGCCACACTAATTTTAGTTTTCGTTAACGTGATCGAATGTCAAATGAAACTAACACTATAGGCACTCTGTTCCAAGATCCGTGTTCGTAAA
The DNA here is from genome assembly GCA_963082485.1 of Eudonia mercurella. Lineage (NCBI taxonomy): Eukaryota > Metazoa > Arthropoda > Insecta > Lepidoptera > Crambidae > Eudonia > Eudonia mercurella. Next base: position 10,374,288 of record OY720040.1, on the reverse strand, counting down.
AGGGTTTTTTTTGTTTACCCAGATTGCACTCGGGTTAAGCCCGCTGCGGTAGAGTGCTGTGTCATCGGCAAAGAGCGAGAGCGCTATGCCGTAGGAGGAAATGGGAATGTCGTTAGTGTACGCCGTGTATAGCAAAGGCGAGAGAGCGCTGCCTTACGGTACACCAGCTCTAATCGGTCGCGGGGAGGAGAGAGTTCCTTCGTAGCGGAAACGAAAGGAACGATTGGAGAGATAAGATCTAATCAGACGGATTAGTCTATCGGGCGTATCTATCTAGTAGAGCTTGTAAACGAGTCCCTCATGCCAGACCTTATCGAAGGCCTTGGTTACATCGAAGCAAGGGGTCTATGTGAGTGTTGCTCAAGCACGGTATGTAAAAGTTTACCTTCTGTGTCTCCTTATTTTGTGGCTCCACGCTGCTCATTCGAACGTGTGTAAAATACGAAACACAACTGGATAGTTTTTGCAGTACGGAAGATCTTATAGGCGTCTTTATCGTAAGAATTCTTGCACTGCTCTGTTCTCAATAAGGTATAACGAGACGAAGAAAGTCGATAATCTTCACAATCAAGTGGAATAAGTTTTTATAAGTTTTAGTATGTACAGTCTCGTGTAACATGTATCCAATGTAACTCTTAAAACAATAGAAAAAAGAGTAAAAACTAGTCAAAAGTGTATAAGTACATGTTATTGCTCGTGACTGTACAAGGTGAGCTTAAATTTTTCCGTACAAATTCTCGGTTTGGTTAACGTGATTGAATGGTAAATCTCGCATTCAGCACCCTGAATAAAGCCTTACAATATCTACATTTATTACTGAAGTAAAGTTATCGTATTGTGTTTCAGCTGTTATTGCTTTACCTATTTCAAATCGCCATTGTACAATTTAAAGTCATACGTAATAGGTTATTTGTTGTAATTAGAGATCTGAGAGAGCAAAGTGGATTGAGGAGCTCGACGGTTATAGCGCCCAGTCTGCGATTGCTTAGGTTAAGCAACTTTCGCAAAAGCCGGTCATCGGATGGGTGACCAAAAATGTATCATCTCGAGCTGCTCCGTGCTTCGGAAGGCACGTAAACCAGTTAGTCCCGGCTGCATTAGCAGTCGTTAACAACCACCGCCTGCACTGGGCCCGCGTGGTGGTTTACGGCCCGTTCTCCCTCCCAAGTAGCATCACAAGCTGTATAAAAGCTGTATTTGACCTTATTTTTATACTTATAGCTGCATATCGAGGCTGTATAAAGGCTGTATATCCGGATATACAGACCTTATAAGTTAAAAAAGGGCCCACATTATAAAACTTTTAGTGTTACTATAGCTGTATATTAGCTGTAGAAGAGAACAAAAGCTGTTTATTAGCTGGTTAAGAGCTGTTAATCGGTGTCAGGAAAAGCAACTACACTCTAAATAATATTTTATAATGATAAAAGTTTTTAATATGACTTTGAAGTGAATTAGAAAACTATGAAAATAAACGAGAAACATTTCGTACAAGAATAAAATGGTGACGCATATGTTTATATTTCAAAGTAAAATCACAAGTACAAGTTAAATCTTAGAAATCTGATGGTGTTCATTGTTAAAACAAAGTGCAAATCAAATTTTATTGTCAATGTGTGGTTGGTTATTGGCAATATTTTAACGCGCCAGTAAAACAATCATAAAAACAAAGAGAATTATTAAAGACGGGTAAGTAAGTGTTTGTTTTTAAGGTTATAATAATATAAATTATATTTAAATTAATAGATTTTACGACACAGCGATCATTATTTTAGCTGATAATCATGAAACGGTTCATGCTATTATACAATTTTAATCTAATTAACTAACATTGGTTTAATTATATTTCAATTTTTTTTTCATTCGTTCTAAAATGGCGACATTTTGTTATACAGCTTAGACGATATTTGGAGGGTACTAAAGTCATAATAGCTGTACTAAGGCGGATATGGATTACAAAATACAGCTTTTAGTTTTTAACTAGCTTTATTTGTTATTTTTTTAATTATTTAGGCTGTATATGAGATCTGAGTAAATAAATTATAATTCTCTTTGTAGATCCGTGTAAGAATTGATAATCTCTGAGTTTTATTTTATAAAGTAGAATATTTACATCACAAACATTCTTTGAAAGTTTAGGATCTATGATTTATATTCTTTTACAAGAGACGAACCGGCCGGCAAGAGTAAAACCTTTACAAACTTTTAACTTAGGTGCCATAATTTTCACCGTGAAAACTGCTTTTCTATGACTCTTCTCGTCTTTCGTTTCAATTCATTCATATTCAATTCATATTCAATAACCAATCGATTTAATTTGACTTCATAATTTTCATCCTAGCTGTATTTATTAATTTGTTAGTCTTTATTTATTTTTCTTGAGTATATGACTTTATACAAAACTTTTAAAAATTAGAAAAAAAATCAATTGGCACATTAGATAGGAACAGTACTTTATTAATGATATTCAATTAATAACTTTACCGAGTCACTATTATATCGATATTAGCGCGATAACAGTCGTTCCGAATAGTCGTGAGCGCGTTCACGAAATCTAGCGTGACGTCACTCCTGACGTCATTGTCTGCGCCATCTTGCGCTCACAGCGACCATTACTGTGAGCTTCCTGTCAGTTAGCTGTCAATGTCAAAAGTCAAAAGATAATTAGTAAAGAAATAATCACTGTTTCATTATTCCACACTTTAACCACCAACCTGAAATGCGATTTAAATTGTTCTGCATCATAATTGCGAGCTCCAGCAAACACAATAGCAATCGTGAATGACGACTCTGACAGTAAATGGGGCTAAAGCTGTACTATTGATGTAGTTTACTTTTTTAGTTTTAAAGCACTCTTGTAGACTGTAGTTATAAAACCACTGTATTCACAAGAGTGTCAAATTACGCTTTAAGATTAAGTTCTATAATGGGGGTCGCATACACCATTGTACAGAAACAAGTATCGAGTGATACCATAATAACACTTAGTGCTGTAGTAAGTAAGCGATCGCATACCATAACCAGCCTATATACAGCTTTAACGATAAAGCTAGCTTAAAGTTTCACAAAATTCTAAAAGCTGTACAGTAGAGTTTTGAGATTCTGTTTTAACACCCTAAGCTTACGCGGATCCCTTAATACTCGTTTTATACAGCTCGAGCTGTATAGTAACCCAAATATCTCTCTCATAAGTATAAACGCATCTTTTGACACTCTTGTACGTCATTAAAAGGACCTTAAGTTCTAAATGAGCTGGTAAATTGATGTTGTAAACGCTTGTGTGCTGCTTGGGCTATCCATCCGTAGGGAAGGCTCGTGCCCCAGCAGTGTGGACATAAATGAGCAGATGATAATGATGATGAGAGCGGAGTCTGGTACATACATTTTTCTATGTTTAAAAGGAGGCTTCGACAATGAAAATGTATGAACAAATAAACTATTTTCTGTAAAGTAACTGAAATTTCGAAAGCGGGAATTGGAAACTACGTAACATACATCGACACTCATTGGATGAGCGTGTTCGGTTTATGGTTCGATTTCCGCTTGTGCTATTGTCTACGTGGGAAGTCGTAAGCCCAGCCGTGGGAGTTTCTTTTCTTTTCTTGTCTTTTAGTTTATTTGTGTATCACAACAGTAATAATTAAATTAGTCATATGGTGTTAGCAATGTTATAATTACCTATATTAAGAAAGACGCAAAAAAAAACAGAACAATTTATTACTGATCACAAGAACTAGTTCATACTAGTTCAATTTAAATAAAACGGAAAATAAATCACCACAAAAACATCGTACTTTATAAAAAAACACGGATTATTTTCGTTTTATATGAAACTACTGTTAGCAATTAGCTATCTTAAGCACCTTATATGTAGCTGCATTACCAAAGTGCATATACGTCGAGTATCTATTTTTGGGCAAAGAGCTTTCTAAAAGGCAGAACTAGTAGCGGCCTTGGGTATTCGACCCATAATAGTAGTCTAGTTATAATATGCAGAATAAATAACAATATTTTAATGACTCACTTTTTCTAAGATAACAGTTTTAATTAGAACTTTAGTAACAAAAAACAGTTGTATGTTACGCATAGTTGTATGTAAGGCGTAATTAAGTAATCACCGTTGTTCCAGCAGATATATACAACGTGTAACAAAAAGGTGTAGTCAAAATGAAAAGATCCAAAATGTATCCTATTTAGAACGTGTATGTGTTGTTACGAAGACATAATTAATAACTTTATTTTTTATGCAATAAATATTTATATTAATAAGTTATGCGCGTCAGGCGCGCATAAGCAAGCAGCAGTGACCATAAATATTTAGTACACAGAGGTTACTAAACCACTAGGGCTGAGACTTGTTTATTTTGATGTGACGTCACAATAGAAATATTTAATTGAAAACTGCATAACAAATTAAAGTTAATAATCATGTCTTAGTAACTCTGCATAAAAGATCTAGATCAGATACAATGTGGATCTTTTAATTTTGACCACACTTTTCTGTTACACGTTGTATATCCTACTACTAATGGCTCGCACCAATCTGCAACACAGCGCTGCTCCTCTGACACGCACGCTTCGCACCCTAAACCTAATGTCGGAGAGAACACACTTTTTTATTTGTTCTTTGAACGAATTTACAAGATTAGCGTTGTTAATGTTATGTTATAGTGCTTAGTACCTAATGCTTTTCTATCGTCATCATCTCAGCCAAAAAGACGTCCACTGCTGGACAAAGGCCTTCTCAAGGATAATTAATTTTGAGGGGAATTTGCCATAATCGCCACGCTTGGCAGGCGGGTTGGCGATCGCAGTAAGGTGAGAATAATCACAGAGAGACGCTGCTGCCCATCCTCTGGAATGCTCCCATAGTCGCCTTCTACGACACCCACGGGAAGAAATGGGGTGGTGCAATTCTTTACCCCCGGCACCACACGGGGTTTTTTCTATCGTATTGGTGTCAAACTGCATAGAGTCTTAAGCTAAGATGAATAAATAAATGAATAAATAATCCACTTACAGTTACTGTTATCCTGTATTATCCTGTCGTGTGTTGGGCAGAGGCCTCACGATTTTCCTCAACGTTTGCCAGTTTTTCTCGAAGGCATCCAGCTCTTTCGCTTTTTTTGGGGAGAGTTTGCTGTTTGCCTCAGACGGCATTTTCAGCTTTTTTTGGGACTATTTTCAAAAACTTAAAGGGTTCCTCAAGCCGTATGATCATAACACCCTCAGAGGTTTTCTAGAGGGAATGGCATCACGCACTAGGGCGTGTCACCGTTCCCTAACTAGATTCTCCGTGGGGTTCGCGACGCTTGCTATCTCTATGGGCTCCATTATTGGCATTGTGGAGATTTCGATTTGTTTTAAAATTCACCGTGCTTTACCGTCTAACGATGACGTGGCTGACGTAGAACGTCACGTTGTAAAAGTGAAACTTCAGTAATGAACACCTGTCGACGGCTTCTCTCAGCGGCAGCGGCCCGTCACACCTGGATTATTCATACACTATTTTTAAAGTTGTTTATTTATGCTGCAGTGCGGGGACTCCGGTGACTCCGAGCTTTCGGGCATTTTGGACGCGCGTCAAAGTTACTTTAAGGAGATTAACGTTTTTAATTGACAATTAAAATTCCTTTAGAAAAAACGTCTATCTAGATATCGTATGTGCGTACGATCCTATTAAACAAGTCACATCACTAGCTCATTTTAAGTCCCCACTGCTGGGGCCTTCCCTATGGATGGATGGATGGAACGGGCACTATTCTAATTGCTATAAGTATGATAAGTACGATTGAAATGAATCACTTTACGAATATTTAATTTAGTCAAAGTAAAATTCTTATGCATGTTTTTAAACAGGTATAACTAAATATTCTAATAGGGGTGTTTGAGGAATGTACGTTAATCTTGTGACAAGTTGTATATTTTTTTATCTGACTAGGTCGCAGGGAGTCTCTTTGTGTTTTGTTTTATCGTATAGTGTTGAAGTACACTTCAGAAAGACGTTAAAGTTCAAACAAGAAGCATTCTAACATAAACGATTCAAACAATAATTTAAAAATGCATAAAGAAAACAAAATATTCGTAAACAGTAAAACGTAATTAGTACACAATGAACTTAAGCCAAACTGCTCTTTCTACACAAAAAAATGTTTTGGCAAAGAATACGAAATCGAGCTAATTATGTGCATCATTAAACCGTTGTTCGTTTGCGGCGTCCAAATAAAAACACCTTGGGCCTTTAATCTTTTTCATTAAAAAAACAGAACAGTTGATAAACTTGTCGGTTATAAAACTACTAGGTCTGACGTATACCCTTGACCCGTATTTGGTTTTGAGTCCAAAATTTTCCAGATTACGAGGCAAGTATTGAGTGAGTCACACCCCGAAACCGCAACGGAATCATTGAAAGATTACTATAAACGAATGAGTAACAATTAACGGTTCGCAGCGATGCGCGGGCGCAGGACGCAAGATTCGCCCATGTGATGTCTGTTCTAGTCTTGAAATAAAGGTAACTATGTATAGTTTATGTGTGTCAATGATGAGAGTGATTTATTAAGATTTATTAAAATACTTATTGTATTTGTTACTTTTGCAAGGTCATCATATCTTCGCAAAGGTTCAGGATCATTCTAGTTTGGGGACCTCTGGCCAAGTTATCTACCACTGTTAAGTTTTAGTTACAAATGTACACTTTAACATACTTTTGAAACTAATGAAATGTACGTCGTTTTAATGCAATAAAAAAAACTTAAAGATAACGCAAAACTTTTAATTTGTTGAAACTAAGCTTTGTGTATGTTATGTACTCGCATATATTTTAAATATAGGAACTCTATTATTCTATCTTGACGTTTCCGTCACAGGAAGACGTATCAAAACCACAATTAATCCGAAATCAAATTATACTTTATTATCTTGTGAATTCCTGTTTCAGTACTAATTGACGTGCTGACGAATCATTACAGCTTGAGAAATATATTTGAACTAGTGGTCGCTCAGTGGTCGAAATTCGACCGTAATTTTATTAAGGCTTTACGGTTTGTATCCTAAGCAATGAAAAATTAAAAAAGATAGAATGTGAGTTAGGATCAGCTTCAAGGTTTGGATATGGTTTGGATTGGCTTTGACAGATGTCGGCCGCATTACAGACAAACAATACGAGTACGTGTGTGTCAAATACATGGTAGTGTGTGTAATGTTGTTTTTGTTGATTTAATGTATTTTTTATGCATAATTAAAAAAAAATTAACATTCGGATAACCTTCTCTATATAAACTGTAAGTGTGCGAAATTTTATACTCCTCTGTCCGCGCAAATTTTGTAAAAACGGGTACAAAGTTTTTGCTTCACGTATGCAAATTTCTTCAATAAATGTTCAACCATATGCCTAAGACATAAACTGCAAAGTCTATTGAAAAAAAATGACAGTTTGTGGTAGTCGATGAAGGTATTCGTATTCGTAAAGCGCGCGTTACGTTTTTTCCTCCGTACCAGCTAGTGCAAACACGACGTTAAGCAAAATAAACAGCTGGATTGTATGAAAAACATTTCAATTCGTTAACAAGTAAACATTGGATGACGGGACGGTGCGATGTTAATCTTGGCGAATTTCGAAGGTTAATCCGCAAATTGACTACTGTGAGTTAAAGGATTTTTTTTTACATTCCTCTACCGCCAGTGAAGCTTTTATAATAAAATACAGTGTGAATACTAACAGTTCCAACACGAAGCACATGAAAACCCCAGTCGTACTAGTCCTTAAGCTGAATCAATCGAAGGTGCCAGAGCCGCCTCATAACTCACCTAGCCTACTTCACTGTATACAACGTGTAACAGAAAGGTGTGGTAAAAATGAAAAGATCCAAAGTGTATCCGATCTAGATCTTGTGTGCAGAGTTACTTAGACATAATTATTAACTTTAATTTGTTATGCAATTTTTGATTAAATATTTCTATTATGATGATGACACATCAAAAAAACTAGTCCCAGCCGTAGTGGTTTAGTAACCTCTGTGTACTTACATTTATGATCACTGCTGCTTGCTTTTGCGCGTCTGACGCGTTGGACTTCAATTATATAAATATTTAAATTACAAATGCATTAAATATTTATATAAAATACAGTGAAGAAATTAAACACCCACCCGTCCCAGCCAGGAATCGAACCTGGGTCTTCCGCAATCGGGGCGGCTGCACTGACCTTTATGCTACCGGGAAGGCTGACGTAAGCGCTGAATTTTGTCACTACTTTTGATTTTTTGAAATGCTTTAGAGCGACATTAGTGCCATCTATCCAAAGGTGTTTGCAACCGATAGACATGCAGATTCATCTTTGCAGATGAATATTATGATTAGCGTTGTGTTATCAATTTGTGGTATTCATCTGCAAAAAATCAAAAAGCAGTGACAAAATTCAGCGCTTACGTCAGCCTTCTCGGTAGCATAATGGTCAGTGCAGCCGCCCGGATTGCGGAAGATCCAGGTTCGATCCTGGCTGGGTCGGGTGTTCGTTTAATTTTTTCACTGTATTTTATATAAATATTTAATTCAGCTTAAGTGCAGCAATTAACACTTAAAAATAAAAAGTAAAAATTTACAAATGCATGACAAATTTAAGTTAATTATTATGTCTTAGTAACAACACGTACAAGATCTAGATCGGATACTCATTGGATCTTTTAATTTTTAACACACCATTCTGTTACACGTTGTATATCTTAAATTACCTTTGTAGCTTACGAATTAAAAAATACCGTGTAAATGAATACTCACAGCTCCAACACGACGCACATGTACTTCCCCCAGTCGTACGCGTCGTACAGCTGGATGAGGCGAGGGTGCCTCAGCCGCCTCATCACGTCCACCTCACGCTCCACGTTCCGCCTCTCGTCCCGACGGCTGACTGACACCAGCTTCGCGGCTAACTCCAGGCCAGTACTCTTCTCGCGGCAGAGGTAGACCGTTCCGAATTTACCCCTGGAATAAAGTACAGGTTTGTAGGTACATAAAGCTAACGCCTCAGTGGCCAGCCCAGCTCCACACGACTTTAAAATTTATCCTGATACCCCCTACCAACCATAAGGTTATAAAGTTAAAGGTGTCAGACATCCTTGCGCAAGCACAAGGGACCATCTGCATCAGGTCATAACCACAGAATAATATACAGGACTCATAACGCCAGATCAGGACGCGCCGAAGCGCATTCTTCATCCGGTACTTTTAAGACTAATGTCTCAAGCCTCGGTGGCCCACTGGCCACTGCAAAGCGTTCGGCCCGATATCCGAAGGTCAATACACAGGTCCCAGGTATTGATGACCTCAGACCAAATAAAAAGTTGAGACAGAACTCTGCAAACAGCGAAGTGAAGCCGGGTCAAACTACGCCTCGCCGTGTACATACACAATTACACGCACACACGTACAACGAAACTACGCCTTAACTAGTCAGTGTAGGTCCGCGGCTCGTGGGAGCAAGTCGTTTTGAATACATTTAAAAAACCGGCCTAACTTTGCTGTTCGCAGAGTTCCGTCTTAACTTTTTATTTGGTCTGAGTTGATGACTTGATCTTAATGATGGAGGCCTTTGCCTAATAGTAGGACAGTTATAGGCTTGCTTTACTTTATTACAAAGCTATAATGTTTCCAACGTTTCCAAAAGAGAAAGTGATTTTTGAGATTTGTTTTCATAGTACGTCGTCGTCGCAAAGACGTAGGTTTTATATTGTTTTCTAAAGTTTACGCGAACACTACACATTGAAATGTAACAACTTTTACGGATCTACTCGCGTTTATTTTACACATTACTTTTTAATGTGTATCCTGACGTTTCGAACCCTTTACAGGGTAGGTACATGGTTTAAGGTATATTGTTAATTTTGTTTAAGTAAGTACCTATGCTCGCTCTCCTGTTTATTATCAAGCTATAATAATACAAATTTACATAATTTTGATACCTAATTTTTGTTTAAAAATTTAAGTTTAACATTTTTATGTGTAGAATAATTATTGCAGTTACTGTTTTGGACCAAAACTTAATGAACACATTAAACTGTAGCTTACCTACTGTTTTGATTCAGTTTGCGCTAAAGATATTAACGGCAGTTTGGGGGTCATTAGAAATAATTAATTCTATTTTCCTGACATGCTTTTCTTGGCACGCTTTGGAGGGCAACCACGCCCTAGGAAGAGTTCGTTTTAGATTTTTAATTATTCGACAAAGCGTTTGGTGTTGTTAGTAACAACTAATTAACTACAATCAGATCAATAAAAAGTACATAACAAGTATATGTAAGCTGAATCAAAGTAATCCACGTTCATGCATGGCTGATGCATAAATAATTGTGGTATGATATGATATCATACACAAAAACATCTTCCACTTGAGCGATTTAACAGACAGACCGCTCATTGGCATAAAAAGATAAAAAAAATATTGGCATCGATTGAATTTCGAAAAAACGAAACAGGCGAAAAATCAAATCGTTATCCTTCTCACATATCATTGTTACTCATATTTTTTGTACCACAATCAAACTACTAATACTAATAAATAAGTATAAAATAAAAATAACTATTATAGTCTTTCTAAAAGGTCCCAATAACAATTGAATGAGAGGCTTAATTTAATAGACTACGAGTAGGTATAATAGACAAAAAATACAAACAAAAACGAACAATGGTAATTCTGAGGTATTCCTCGAAGCGCTCTAACTCCAACAATCGAAAACAAAACGTCATTAAAACGAAAAATTATAAACAAAAATATATTTGATGCGAAACACACAAAAATAAACTTGAAACACAATGCATTTGTGGTTTTGTTGACTTAAAACCTTTTTCTTAGACATGCTTGGATATGGTTGTCATTATTTTGACAACCTTCTTACGTAAGTACGTCTATTGAAATTGCTGTATCTATACTCTTTAAACGAGAGGTAACGTTTGTGACTTTGTTTGTTTGTTTGTATGTCGGGGCTAATCTCTGGAACTACTTGTCCTCATAAAAATCTTTCACTGATAGAATGCTATATCTCTTGTGGGTACATACATAGGCTATATTTTATTTTGACAAAAAAAGATTACGCGGACTAATTACGAATAAACACAAGTCGTGTAGCTCACGTTAGCAAAGCCGCGAGCAAAAGCAAATATTTTTGTATGTATGTTTGCAACGAATAAACTCAAAAACTTCTGGACCGATTTTAAAAATTCTTTCACCATTAGAATGCTATATTAGCGCTGAGTAACATAGGCTATATTAAAAAAAGAAAAAGAAATGCGGTACGAAATCTACCGGGTGAGCTATGCCTTCATACAAACTTTACTCGCGTTTATTTGACTACTAAGTCAAATAAACGCGAGTAAAGTTTGTATGAAGGCATGTAGTTGCCTGCTTTGTCGGTCACTGCAGAAATAGCACAACAGTGACTAGTATAGTTAGTTGACCAAATATGTAATGTAAGTGTAAGTTTTTGTGTATCATCATCATCATCATCAGCTCATTTTATGTCCTCACTGCTGGGGCACGAGCCTTCCCTAAGGATGGATAGGGAGAACGGGCCATAAACCACCACGCGGGCCCAGTGCGGATTGGTGGTTGTTAACGACTGCTAATGCAGCCGGGACCAACGGCTTTACGTGCCTTCCGAAGCACGGAGGAGCTCGAGATGATAATTTTTGGTCACCCATCCGATGACCGGCCTTTGCGAAAGTTGCTTAACCTCAGCACTCGCAGACCGGGCACGTTAACCACTGCGCCATCGAGCTCCTCCTCGCTTTTGTGTATGCGTGTATGTAATATGTTTAAGTGTGTATTGTTGTTGCTTTGTGGTTGTGCTCCCACCACACTAAGGTGTTCACGGAAGACCAGCGTCAGGTTATCCTATAAACTAGGAGGCCTGACATCATCCTGAGCGGGCACCTGTTAGTGCCACTTATTTTTTGAATTTTTGATGTAATGATGTGTGTTGTGTCACTAACAAATGTTTCTATTCTAGAACATATTCTATAAATACAAAAAATGCGAATCTGACCTACTACGGTTATCAAAGCAACAGTTTGACTTTCTTAAGGGGGTGCAGCGCGGAATTTGAAAATTTACGTGTTTTTAAGTCACTGGTGCTAGGCGCTGAATAGGTCTTATTATACATTAAAAGGACTAGTATAGGTTAGCTTGATCCTTTCACAAGGTCATGGTTGTCTTGGAATTTGAAACAAATACCCAGAAACTGCATAAACAATACGTAAAATAATGATATCTAAAAACTTATTTCTTCAGAAACTTTGTAAATATAGCACAAATGAAACAATGATCCGACATCAAAATGTTTGTATTGATATTCCGCAGCTCACTGTTGTCTTATTTTTCAATTAAAAAACATAAATATGAAAATATTAAGACTTTTATTATTTTTTAACCAAACGCCTATGATTTTACGAAAGTAAACATTGCTCTAATTAAATCACCAGCCTACTCTGTACAGATATTAGTGTGCGTGCGTATTCGTAGTCGTGCGCCGTTGCCACACCACTGCCACGCGCCGCTCGCTCGCTATCATAAAGAACTTGAAACTCGCAGTTTTGCGTCCGCGCTGCACCCCCTTAAGGACTCACCTGCCAATTTCTGAGAGCATTTCATAGTAGTCATTGACATCTGTGTTCCTTTTCATAGCCACATCTCGACAAGGGAAGGGCGGCTCTATTTCTGCAACAAACAACAAAACGAATATTTACGCATGTCACAATAAAAATACAAAAATAACAAATAAAACTAACTATACATATACTAATTAGTCGTAAGTTTTTTTGTATCTAAGGGTTGTTTATTGTATGCACTAAGGTTGTTTTTATTTTTTTATTTTATTTTATTAGGTACACAAAACAGAATTACAACAAAAACATGATAAACGATTATGCAGTAAAATTGAAACATTGGTAAGTCATAATTCCACAAAGATGTGCACACAGCATGTTCATCAACAAATAAAACTATGCTAACTTAATTTAAGAGAATTAAAGATACATTATATAATAATGAAAAATTGTAATAATCATATGATACATAATTAAATATAATATAAATAAATATAAAATGCTATATAATTTACGTTAAACTAAAAATTTTAAATAAGTGGGATTTGAAGCTCATGAGTGAGGTATTGTGTATGAACCTATTTCTAGATAGATTTAGTATCTCTTGATATGGGTTGGAATCAACAGCTATATCAATTACTCAGGTATATTTTTACCTATATATTAGAATGTAATGAACTACATGTTAATCATGAGGAGGTATTGTTTATAGAAATGCCAAAACAGCAACTCTCAGATTACTAAAAATAAAGTTAAACGTGCCTCTGGAGGAGCTGGAGATAATTTAATTTGGTAACCCATCCGTTGACCCGGGATTGCGAACGTTGCTGCATTTAAAAGATCGCAATCAGACGTTGCGAACGTTAACAAACTCCTCCTAATTTTAAATAAAACGATCCGGTAAAATAAACCTGCGCATATTTTAGCTATAAATATTATTTCTTCCGCTGAAATAACGTAACAATTTTTATACTCTGTTACAGCAATGTTTGCTACGAAAATCGTAGTACTCGGAGTGGATTGTTCAAAATATTTTTGAAGTTACATACATAGCAATTTACATTTACAAACAAATGTGATGTTCGTTCACTCTGGTACAGATCATGTTAGCCGTGAATAACGGTGCTGGTTTTGCAATAACCTCCATTTGTATGTTGTTTGTAACATCCGTTTCCACCCTTACATTAAGTAACACATATTGTAATTCCGTTTGTTGTCCCAAATAAAAAAAATCGACAATGTATAAATACAACTCCTAGGATGTTGCAGATGCTCATAGACAGAGATGACCACTTCCCATTAGTGTCCGAAGTATTATTTGCCATTAGATCACGTAGTGTCTTTATTCTGTCACGTTAGAAAAACGAGGTATAAACGAGTCAAAAAAATAATTTGTCGTTTTATTAATTTCAAAATTATAACTCAAATTTAGAAAATTCAATGCCATAAAAATTCACGATTTCGTTAACGTGATTGAATGACAAATAAAAGTCTTACGTGGCACCCAGGTGGTTTGCCTGCTCATTTATTTGCCTTACGTAGGTATAAGAAAAAAATGTCTGTCACAATATACCTATATACCACTCACGATCATTAAGATCGTCGAACAACATGACGCTCGAGATACCAACCCATTCCACAAAATTCTACGATAAATCTTTTACTGTACTGGCTGCTCGATTGTGGAATGCATTGCCTGTAACAATCAGAAATGCTAAAGCGTTAGCAACCTTTAAGAGGCTACTGAAGGATCATTACTCGTCCCAAAAACCATCGTCTCTGTAATATGCTCTTTTACTTTACTATGCATCCTTATATGTACTTTTAATTATAACTAGGTATTATGTTTGTATCAATAGTATACTAAGTATTTATTATTATTTATTGCTGTTAGTTATACTATAATTATTTATGGTGCACCGACGCGACGACGAACCCACTTCAAATTCAAATATTTATTTGTCCATCCAAAGGTTGTCTGGAAGAGATCACTCTTAGTGATAAGATCGCCCTTTGTACGTGTATTTTTATGTAATTTTTTGTCAAATGTTTTATTTTTGGTGTACAATAAAGTTTATTTATCTTATAGACAAGTTATTAATGAGATAATCAGTCGTACACCACCACCGGCTCAAATGAAACGGCCTAAATGCTATAGGTGAACGCACCTTGGGCGCCCGCCGCGCGCTGTTTCATTACTCATCGATTTTATAATAAATCGCGAATGAACAAGACAACTACACTATATGTGCTATAAATAAGCAGGCAATTGTTTGGGTGCCCACGTTCGTAGGTATTTCCGATATAAACTCGTGTCAACGATGAGTCTGATGACTGTTTCGAACAAATATCGTTTAATTAATTAGCCTTTGGCTTTCAAAGTAAAAAGTGTTGAATAATTTCGGCGAGCTGATTAGAATCACGAGCACCTGACCCGGAATGTTAGAAGGGTGCAGGTTCAAATCCTGCTCGTGGAAATTTTTTTAACATTTGTGTTTTTGTAATTTGTTCGCAACAAAATTTGCGTTAAAAATTATTTGAACATTTTACAAATTATCGTGTCAAACTGTTCTGCGGTAATCGCGTAATCTGTTCTGTTCAGTGTCAGTTCCTATTTTAAGATCTTTTTTATTCAACATTTATTTCAAAAACTAAACCACGGATCCTTTACACTTCTTATTTTCTTAAGTTTTTGATAAAATGTTATTGTCGTTGTTCTTGATGTTGAAATCGGTTGGGCACCTTGTGATATTAAACAAAACGTAATGTGTCGACGTGACTTGGAGTAGGTAGGACACACAGATAGATTGAGGTGCCGATAGGTAGGGCCAAAGGCTACATTTTATCCCTTTTAGATACAAAGTTCTGCGATGAAGACTTTTGTGACATCGAATTTTACGCGGAAAAAGCAGCGAGCGGAAGCTATATCTCCAATATTTCAATGTATTTAATTGAAAGAAATCAAAGACTCACTAACTTTTCTTTTAAAAACATAAACTAAGGTTTCGTTTTCAGAACCATAACTTTTTGAGATCATACCTACGTCAAAGATAATGTATTTTTCAAAGCGATCGTTATGGTGATCGTGACCTTACTGTTTGATTGCCAGTTGCCAGCGTTATTCTCCCGACTCCCGAGTTCATACTTTTTTGTTATAAATACAACCGTATGAATGGACTGGGACGGCCAAATACATGTGACCTTCCTGGCCAGGCCGACAAACACCCTGGTGCGGAATCTTGGACGGGAGCCGATTATTCATGTACTTTGCTACGTTTATTCATACACGTATGTATGAACAAGATATTAGATAATTAAATGGTGGCAAAACAATCTTAGTACTATTAGGGCTGCTTCATGATAATTTAAGACTGACCTAGGTACGCTCCAATATGTAACACGTTATAAAGAATCTTTTAATTTAATGACTTCATCTATAAGTTTCAAAGGTGATAATGATGGAAAAGTCAGGAGCATGAAAGGTCAGAAAGATGGGTGACGTAAGTACCTACGTTACAGGAACCTTTCTGTGTCAAAAACTGATAACGTTACGATAAGTAACGTCAGCAACGAAAAAATACTAATCGGTATGATGGGCACTAAACAGTTCCGAGGCTTTTGTTGCACACCGTAGCGTACTGGTTAAGCGAAAAGCTTTTTTTTTAAATCTTACGTATAAGCTCAGTGCCTTCATCTTACTTCACAGAATCCCCAACTGCTAAGGCACTGGCAATCTTATCTAGCGAACAACAATGCTACAAAAAAAAAGCTTTCCTACACTCATCATCATCAGCTCATTTATGTCCCCACTGCTGGGGCACGAGCCTTCCCTATGGATGGATAGGGAGAACGGGCCATGAACCACCACGCGGGCCCAGTGCGGATTGGTGGTTGTTTACGACTGGTAATGCAGCCGGGACCAACGGCTTAACGTGCCTTCCGAAGCACGGAGGATCTCGAGATGATAAATTTTTGATCACCCATCCGATGACCGGCCTTTGCGAAAGTTGCTTAACCTCAGCACTCGCAGACCGGGCGCGTTAACCACTGCGCCATCGAGCTCCTCACCCACACCAATTATTTAGCCCAAGAGAAGTTTCGTTGTGAAACTCGTTAAATGGTTAGTAGACAATGGATAAACATACTTAGAATACTTAAAATACATACTTATTATACATAGAAAACACCCAGACTCGAGACAATTTAGAAAAACAATAATTTCTAAATTGACCCGACCGGGGATCGAACCCGAGACCTCAGCGACACCATGAAAACCGGTGCACAAACCACTCGACCAAGGAGGTCGTCAAACAAACATTGTTGTTATGGCAACATATCCAGAAGATGGTGGTAGCTAGCCAGGCGGGCAAACAAGCCCTACCACCAACTAAAGCGAATACACAAATATGTATCCCCCAATGGGAAGCTTATTATGTTCTAAGTATGGGTACTAAGATTACGTAAGCTGGCATAAATGATTACAACGTTTTCGTCTGACGTCATAGTTCGCTCGTCATCATCCTACAAACTACATTTGCGCCATTGATTCAGCATTTCTGAGGAATGATTCTATTTTGGCATTATTTGATTATCATGGGCTATGTTACGTCACGACCGACCGGTCGTGACGTAACATAGCCCATGGCAAGCCCATGGCATAGCCATGGCATGAAATATCATGGCTCGAAAGCATCAGGGATTGGTTCGGATTGGCCGTTTGAGCACTGGGTTCCTTGTTTTGGCTATAATGACTTCCGGTAGGAGATGACACACTAGAATTCATTAAATCATGTAGACAACTCCATACAAATTTTACTTAATAATTCAATTAACCACCATGTAATTAACGGACAAATATTATCGTTACTTCTATTCTTCTAAGTACAGTGCTCGACGAATTCCACAATCATATTTTAATAATTAAGACTAAATAATATAAAAGATTTGATATTTTTGATTGGTACAATTTATTTTCTTCTCGACATTTCTATTTCTTAGTCCCCGCACTATGCGAGTGATATTCGTAGGTGTGCTTCGTGGAATAGAAAATTAATTATTTTAAAATTTTATTTAAAGCACACAAGGGTGTGCTTTGTGGAATACTTTAGGTGTGCTTCGTCTGGGTGTGCTTCGTTTGGGTGTGCTTCGTGGAATACCTCAATAATGAAGTATTATCAAACGTGTGTCATAAACGATAACACAGACTTAGGGAAGGGATGCTAAAACGATAAATAGGTAGATGATTTTGTTTCCTTTTTTTGCAAGTGAACTCTAACTTTCTTTTGTTTCTATTCAAAAAGTTTCATTCAAAGTTTGCAAACTCCTTCGACATTCTGCCAGATCATTAGCACATTGTGTACTATTGTATGGTACATAATGAACACGCGTACGGTCGCATAATTACGTCGTCGACATATCGACTTTGGTGGCTGTCGTCTCGTTAATCCGTCCGAGAATAGCCGCATACCGCCGCTCTGCCAAAAATTTCACTGTTTTTGTTTACTTTATTCGCGTTAGTTTAACGATCGAATCCATTCGTATCCAGTCAGCGCTGATACACAAAATAAGAAAACCCAGAAGGTAAGCTTATACATACCGCGCTCGAGCAACTCACACATAAGACCCCTTGCACGCAAACGGAGACATGGATCTCGGAAAAGCTCGGAACAGTCAGGGTGCCTACTGTGAGTTTTGTTTACTATCCGTATTCATTCGATTACGTTAACGAAAACGAAAATTAGTATGACATTGATGCGGCGCCTCCTAGCGACATACGAGAGGAGTTACAATTTTGCCATACAAATTCCCGTTTTCGTTAACGTAATCGAATGGCGAATGTAACTCGCCAGCCCTTTCAAAACGAGCTGATACAATCGTGCGCTTCGACCACGATCAAATTTGACCCTTAAGTTGCGGTTGTTTCAGGTGATCGTGTTACACCGGATTTTTTCAAATTCACTTTCTTACTCGGAATGCTTCAAGATTATCACGTTTCGTTGCCATCGAAACGAACGAAGCGGCAGCAACGACGACAGCTGGAAGCCGGGGGCGTTCCGAAGAAATAAAGAAATAAATATCAACGATGATCATTTAGTTGTCATTTTTTAGTCGACGACTCGTTATTTATTATCTATAGGTTGAGATTCCGTCTGAGGGACGTCGTGGTCTCAGTCTGAAAGGGTAGCACCCTAAACGCAGTAGTTGCGAGATATCGTGTCTGTAATAGGTCTATGGTGCGTTGCTCGAGCGCGTTTGTGTGAAGCTTACCTTCTGCTGTCTCCTTATTTTGTGGTTGATGTATGATTGTGAGCCGGCAATCACTTATGCAGTAGGGGTGCTCAATGTATAGAAAATTTATAACAGTTAATTATTTTTAGGGTACAGGGAGGAGCTCAATAGCGCAGTCGTTAACGCGCCCGGTCTGCGAGTACTGAGGTTAAGCAACTTTCGCAATGGCCGGTCATCGGATGGGTGGCCAAAAGTTTATCATCTTGAGCTCCTCCGTGCTTCGGAAGGCACGTAAAGCCGTTGGTCCCGGCTGCATTAGCAGTCGTTAACCAATCCGCAGTGGGCCCGCGTGGTATGTCCCTTTCTTTCTATCCATACATAGGGAAGGCTTGTGCCCCAGCAGTGGGGACATAAAATGAGTTGATGATGATGATGATGATGATGATTTTCAAGGTTGCCATTCGTCTGGAATTTCCGGATTTGTAGGGAGATAAGTTTGGAGAGTGTCAAGATTTTAAAGATAATTTTGACTTGAAGGTTGTAGGAGTAAAAGTATATTAGTCATTATAAAACTTGTAGAGGTATTAGGCAGGCACCTAGGCTACGCTAAAACCCTAACATCACCGCCCGTAAAGCGCCTTACCTGGCTTCGGTCTGAAAAAGCGTCGAAAGCTTCTCCAGGTTTCACTTTTGACAACCCTACTTGTGTTGCAAGTTTGTTCAATGGAATTAGTAACTGTTCTAAAGTCACATCATAAATGATTTCACAATCTTATTCTATTAAATGTTAAGTTTTAGTTCCATAATTAATGATTACATATTACTCTATTATATTTTATTCATCGAACACTGAATTTTATCGATGCAATTTTATAGGATTTCGAATTTAATCAATAAATGCTAAAATAAATAAAGACTTTTTGTTATTTTACTACTCATAGACCACCGCGCGATAGCCATTCCAGAATGAAGATATTAACAGAGGGGAAATGGCACCAATGTTCAACATGAACCAGTAGTCGACATTTTTTTCCTTTCATCATCATCATCTCAGTCAAAAAGACGTCCACTGCTGGACAAAGGCCTCCCTCAAGGATAAATCATTTTGAGGGGAATTTGCCATAATCGCCACGCTTGGCAGGCGGGTTGGCGATCGCAGTAAGGTGAGAATAATCACAGAGAGACGCTGCTGGATTCCCATCCTCTGGAATTCCTTTAATCATTAAAAATAGAGGTCAGCCACTGATTTTAGTATTAAGCAACACTTGAATACTTATCACCTGCTTCCTAGCTGTTATTCCGTCAACCAATGTTTTTTTTAGGCGACAAAAAAAGGGTCGATCACTGGGCTTAAAGTGTCGGACACGGTGCCATTACTTTTTGTATGGTGTGACATCTCTTAAGACTCTAATCAGAAGCAGAGTACCTTACCTATTTGATAGTCCCGATTTCTTAAACCACAGATAAATTTTATCCAACGAATAACAGTAAAAAATTGAAAAATCAGCCCTTAGTTAATATACTGTGAGTTTGTAACATATGCATGACATTTTTGTTTAGTTAAATGAATTTATCAATTTACCTACGTAACTGATAGAGACATTCATAGATATTTATTTATTTGAAGATTTTATAAATAGCTTGCTTACTTCTTAACTGATCTTTAATATTTGTAAAAATATTATGATTGGATGTTAGTAACGGTAGTTGTTGACATTGAATGGGCGCCTTTGGCTTTCAAAGTAAAAAGTGTTGGATAATTTCGAAGGGCTGGTTAGAACCACGATAGCTCAATTGGAAGAGCACCTGACCCGGTATGTCAGAAGGGTGCAGGTTCATATCCTTCTCGTGGAAATTTTTTCAACATTTGTGTTTTTGTTATTTGTTCGCAACAAAATTTGCGTTAAAAATTATTTGAACATTCATAGATACTTATGACAACCACGTCTAACGTATTTGTTTTTAGTAAAACAACTAAGGCTTTTTGAAGTGAAAACTTCTTTAGCGGCGTTGTGCACTTTTGTTGGAATGGGTAAAAAATCGCGTCAGGACACGTGACCGTCAGGACACGTGACCTGATCGAAAATTCGTAAGACGGATGGAGAGTAGAGGAATGGGTAAAAAATGTTAAACTCGCGTCAGGACACGTGACCTGATCGAAAATTCGTAAGACGGATGGAGAGTAGACAGCTGGCGCGGCGTAATATATATTTTTAATATAACTTAATATAACTTTTTAATGTAATATAAATTGTCATGTTTGTGTACGATAGCCCAATAAATAAATATTGTATTCTACCACATAAATGAGAGTACTTTTATACTGATAATTAAAGCAATTCGTGCAAAATTATTCCCTAACCATTCCAAAATATCAAAAATGCACAACGTTAATATTCAAGTTTTCACTTCTGCCGGCACTCCCAGAGTGCAACCCGTCGTTTTTTTTTTATAAAACAACTTCTTCCATCATTCTTCACACATCGTTTCGCTATCTCCGTCGCATACAAGTTCAAAGCTTTGACCGGGTTCTTCGAAAGGATAATGAAATGAGTCAGTGTTAATGTTTTGACCACTCCCCGCGACGTGCGTTCAACTTCTGACTCACAAGGAATGCGGCGAAAGAAATGCACGTAAAGGTGTTACAAAAAAAAACGAGTGTGAACAATGAAAGGAAATGCGAACGCAAAAAACAGTTTAAACAACAAAGTTTTCAACTTCTTAGTTCATGCTCGACTGTTATTTGTAACTCTTACGTTAGATCTTTATTTTAATTGTTTTCTATCGTTTTCTATTGTTCTTTCTAACGTTAACGTTTTATTTGTTTTAATTAATAAAATTATTTACATACAACTATCATTACATTTTTGAATAAATGCATTTTATTTGTTGAAAATGAAATGAAAAGTATTTCTTTGTATCACAATAAACTACAAAAATGTTTAGAAAAAGATTACTTATATATTTGCATATATGGCACAAAAAGGCTTAGACTTTCGTATTTATGTTTACTAGTGGTCGCCCAGTGGTCGAAATTCGACCGAAATTTTATAAAGGCTGCACGGATTGTATCCTAAGCAATGACAAATTGAAAAAGATACAATGTGAGTTTGGATTGGCATTGACAGATTTCGGCCGCTCCTCTTCCATTTTTGAAATTTTTAAAAAGAGTATAATGCGTGTGTCAAACACATATGCGTGTATGTCAAATACATGGTAGTGTGTGTAATGTTTGTTTTATTGATTTAATGTATTTTTTATGCATAATTTAAATAAATATTAACAATCTGCAACTCTTCTTTATATAAACTATAAGTGTGCGAAATTTCATTCTCCTCCGTTCGCACAATTTTCGTAAAAAGGGGTACAAAGTTTTTGCTTCACGTATTAATATATAGATATTAATATTCTTACCTCCAACAGGGTCTGTCTCGTCCACGTGGATCATTTCGACAGATCTGAAACAAAGTAAAAAATAAGTTTTAACACGTCATTTATATGGCATTGTTAAATCAAAATACGCTATGTGCATTTTTTTGAGATTTCAAGACTAACTATTCCTGTTTTTTTTGTGTTTGATTGTAAAAATGTTACGAATTGTCTGATGGGTTCAAGGACGGCAAAAAAAATAAAAAAAATGTGAGAGCTCAATGCAAAATTTGTCTTAAAAAAATTAGTTATCTTATACATAATTGTAATATAACTGACATAATAATTTAGTGACCCATCAGCTGACCCGACATTTCGAAAATTGCTTAACCTGCGATAAGTTCACAAACCGTAAAAACGAAGCCGCTACGTCTCATTTACAATTAATTAATAAACAATGAAACACCTAAATCACTACAAAAGAGACTTTGTTAGGTCACGTAAGGTAAAAAGGAAAGGCTTATGCAATTTCCGCACTCCAAATAGGTCAGTAAGCATCTATCTCCTCGTGCACCTAAGTTCTAGGCTATATGGTCTGTGGTTCTAGCACACGATTAGGAGACTGCAGGGTGCCTAGTGAGAGTTTCATTCGCAATTCAATCACGTTAACGAAAACGAGAATTAGTATGGCGAAATTGTAACTCTTCTCGTATGTCGCCAAAAGGCGCTGCTTCAATGCTATACTAATATTCGTTTTCAAAATTCAAAATTCAAAATTATTTATTCAGTTTAGGCTACAAATAGGTGTTATGAACGTCATTATGCCATCGGTTCGTAAGTCTTCTCTGGGCGGGAGACCTTGTACTGAGAAAAACCGGCAAGAAACTCAGCAAGTGTCAAGCTCTTTTCTTCCTTACAGCGAAATATCATAAAAGGTTCCATCCACTTTCCATCACAAATAAACACAAAATATTAAGGACAATCACATGTTAAAAAAAACAAAGTAGAAAAAATAATAACACCTATCTAAATTTGCAAGTGGAGCAAGAATGTGCCTTACAGCCGTCCTCACCACATCAGTTACCAGTTAAAATTTCCATAATGTCATTACAGTGCCTACTAATAAAGGTCAAAAATTGTCTAAGAAAAAAAAACAAATTTAAACTATAGTTGATAATAATAAAAATAATATGTAAAAGAAAAAGTAAAAAAAAAAAAATTTTTTGCAAGAGCAGGGTGTCTAGTGTGAGTTTTGTTTACAATCCGTATTCATTCGATTACGTTTACGAAAACGAAAATTAGTATGGCATTGAAGCAGCGCCTCCTGGCGGTATACGAGAGGAGTTAACATTTTTTCATACAAATTCTCGTTTTCGTTAACGTGATCGAATGGCGAATGAAACTCGCACTTGGCACCCAGACCAGCCTTTCGTTAACGTAATCGAATGAATACGGATAGTAAACAATACTCACATTGGGCTCTCCGAAGGTAAGCTTCATGCAAACGCACACTAGCAAACATACAACCTCTCACAGACACAGGATATCGCAACGTTGCGCTCTGACTGTTCCAAGCTGCTTAGGAGCTCGATGGCGCACGGCAGTGGTCCCGATCCGATCCGAACCCTTCGGAGAGTCTAGTAGGGCACGGGGACGCGCACTAATGCACCATGCCGTTCCCTCTAGAAAATCTCCGAAGGTGATTCGTTTCACACGGCTTGAGTGACCCTTTACGTTCCTCGCCGCCCCCAAAAAAGCCCGGTGAAGCTGAAAATGCCGTCTGAGGCAATCAGCAATCTCTCTCAAAAAAAAAAAACGGCAGTGGTTATAACGCGCCCGGTCTGCGATTGCTGAGATTAAGCAACTTTCGCAAAGGCCGGTCATCGGATAGGTGACCAAACATTTTTCATCTCGAGCTCCTCTATTGCTTCGGAACACGTAAAGCCGTTGGTCCCGGCTAAATAGCAGTCGTTAACAACCACCAATCCGCACTGGGCCCGCGTGGTGGTTGATGGCACGTTCTCCCTATCCATCCAGTGAAGACATAAAATGAGCTGATGATGAGAGGGTCTATGTGCGTTGCTCAAATAAAGCTCTGGGGTCTCATTATTTTGTGCTTCTAGGTTGCTTGCCGTGCATAAATAAGTACTGTATTGTTGGCGCATACTATTAATTGCAAACAGTTGACGATCGCCCCCACGCGTGTATAAACATGCTAATGAATGGACATAGACACATGCAAATCTGCGGTGTAGGAAGATATTACAAAACTATAGGGACTTGTTTATATATAAATATTGTTTCTATAATTGTATAATTGATAGCACTGTTAGATATCGTTAATCAAATTGAATTTAATTTTACCTGCGTACTGTGTTATTGCTTGAGTATTCTAAATAAGGACAGCTTATTTCAGCTGTGCTGACGATTACTTGATTTTAATAATAAAGACTTGCTCAGCAGAAATACAGTATATAGGTAGGCATTAGCACAGTATTACTATTTGGCATTAGCCTAGGATATAGCCTACAAATAAAAGAAAATCTGACTACATATAACGCAAACAAGACTTAAAGGTATCTCTAGAAGAAAGGTCTCTCTCTTAGGAGAGAATCCCTTTAGCTGTGGTGATAAAAGAATTGTGCGATACTGCACGATAATAATACAAGTAAGTAATCATTAGATTACTTTATATTATCTAGCTGACCCGGCGGACTTCGTACCGCTTTGACAGTTTCCATCATTAAGTTAAATATATATCAATGGTTTCCATGACAACAGAACAAACAAATCATTTTGTATTGGAAAATTTAATTTTCGTTTTTAGTAGGTATTTTATATATATATTTTTTAATATAGCCTATGTTATTCAGCGCTAATGTAGCATTCTAATGGTGAAAGAATTTTTTAAATCGGTCCAGTAGTTTTTGAGTTTATTCGTTGCAAACATACATACATACATACAAAAATACAAAGGTTTCCTCTTTATAATATTAGTATAGATGTAACAGTATCTCCTTGTAAACGCCTATGAATATCAAAAAAGTATTTAATCGTTTTAAACTCTAATATAAATAAATATTTTATTATTAATTATTTAAAAGCCCCTTTAGGTATCTCCACAAAAATTTAAGTACAGACGCCTGTACATCACAAATTTCTTCAATAGATATTCAACTATTATCCCATATATTTAAAGTTCAAAGTCTAATGAGGAAATTTGACAGTTTGTGGTAGTCTGATGTGCGCGGGTGTGTGTATAATAAGTACACATCCGATTTTTTTTTTCTTTTGTTGATGGCTTCGTGCGATTAGCACATTTAGCCAGTGTCAAAGTAAATTTTCTTACAAGTAATACATAAATAAACAATATTTCCTTCCTGTATGATGATGATGAATGATAATAGAAATGAGAAGTGAGAAATGATATACCCCCCAACCCCTCGAGTATCTCAGTAAAGATGAAAGAATTTAAAAAGTGACGTTGCACTGTTTTGTTTCATTTGCCAACACTTAAGCAAACTCACGAACACTTAACGGTTAATAATTAATTCACATTAATATTTGACATAACAAAAATTTTAGAAAATAAAACAAAACCGCATACATGACTCTTCACTTTCCCGCCAAGAAGTCCGATAATTATTGAAGCAAACAATTTTTGTTTATTTTTAATTACTTTTATTTTTTGCACAAAACGATATAAGTATATGTATAGATTCAGTTGTGTTGTGTCCACGAAGGTGTATAACCTTCGTGGCTGTGTTGCTGCAAAATATTTTAACAGTCTTGGAAGATGATGATTATATTTGTACGTACTGTCTCAAAACTTCTTTTTATCAAGCTTATTACATTTCATGCGGCTATTTTAATTTTTTTAAGACTGTTATCTTCTGATAGCACCCGGAACCAACGGCTTTTTGTTTACTTTCCTTGCACGGAGTAAAATCGAGAACAGCATTTTTTAACATCATTAATGTATTTAAACATAATCAAAAGAAACTTTTACTTTAATAAAATATAAAAAATCCCTCAAATATTATACTGTCCAAAATACAAATCCAAATATAATATTGTTGGCTGAATAGTTACTGTTTTGAGATTTATATATATTCTCATTGAAGAAATATATAAAAGAAATCAGTTTAAGCGCTTTGTCTATAGCCAATTTTGACGTAAGATTGCGCGCGAAACGTGTCGACGACGACGTGGTATAACATTTTCTCAAGGTGCTTGCCGCCGTTAAATATGAACTGCATAGTGCACCTCCAGAGGCGCCCAGCGGCGAATGTGGGTCGTCTATTTGGGTTTACGAACCGACTGACGCTCACTATTAGTTATTATACGTATTATACGCCAACAGTTCGTTGTACGATAGGTTTTTGAGTTTTGTGGAGAATAATTATAACGTATTGTAGTGTCAGTAGTGTTTGACACTATAAACCCGTGTTCGATACCAGTAGGGTTACTCTTGAAACACAATTGCAATAATCAATTTCCAATCCCAAATCTAAAAAATTCAAATGGCACTCTTAAAAGCGATAATAGCGCCATATTAGATTTAATTTGCTTGGAAATTGAGTGAACAAATTATTATCGAGATGGGGCGTTCCGAAATTGCGAAACTTATCCCAATATCGATACATATTAATCGCATTGAAATTGTATTGAGATTGAGTTTGCGTCAAGAGTAGCCTACCAGATTTCGTTGCCAAAAAATAATATGGAATTAAATTTAAAACTGGATGATAGCTAAGAAATTGTTGCAAAAAATCTGTTGCGGGCCAATATTTTTTATGATTTAAGTCTGTCGAACACAGGTGCCACTTCATCATCAGCTCATTTATGTCCCCACTGCTGGGGCACGAGCCTTCCCTATGGATGGATAGGGAGAATGGGCCATAAACTACCACGCGGGCCCAGTGCGGATTGGTTGTTGTTAACGACTGCTATTACAGCCGGGACCTACGGCTTAACGTGCCTTCCGAAGCACGGAGGGGCTCGAGATGATAAATTTTTGGTCACCCATCCGATGACCGATCTTTGCGAAAGCTGGCGAAAACCACTGCATCATCGAGCTCCTCACTTGAGGTGCCACTACCCTAAGTTATATTAGTAATTATAATTATAAGAACAGATCTTAGCCCATGGTTATTTTTTCTTTTACACATTCTACTCAATTATGTCACGCAGACATTTTTTCGTTAACACAGACTTTTGTTAGACATACAATGTGTTTAAACACTGTAAGTCTCGAAAAAATGTCTGAAACGAAGGAATTGGCACAAGGTCTCCGATTCGGGGATTAATCGTGACTATAATTGTGTCAAAATAGAACACGTGCCTACATTTAATGAGTTGCAATTAATAACGGCATGACAAAGCAAGTTCTGATCTCTATCTGCTTTAGAATTTGAGAGATTGAAACAGTTGGTTAATTAGGTCGGGTATGGATAAGAATATGCATGTCTGTAGTCATGTATGTACGAAGGAAAAGTATGAAGGCATACGATAAGCAAGGTCGAACCGAAAACTTTTTTGTATATGACTATTTTTTGAACGATACAGTAAAAGAAGGATTTAACCCCTTTTTCTTTGTTCACACAATTTAAGTTGTTGTATGTAACAACCACCTCTGTGGTCTAGTGGTTAAGACCATCGGTTAGACCCAGAGGTCCCGGGTTCGATTCCCAGCGAGGGGTACATGTTTGTGTGCTCGGTTTGGTTGGTGGTTGGTCTTGTTTGTCCGCCTGGCTAGCTACCACCATCTTATCTAAATATGTCGCCATAACATCAATGTTTGTAGCATTGTTGTGTTCCGGCAGCTAGAGATATATTACCATCACTTAACATCAGGTGAGATCAAGGCTCTGTGCTTACCCGTAAATATAAAAAAATAAATAAAAAATGTGCATTCGGTTGTAGTTCCCTTATAATTCGTAAAACACAAGCAGTTTACTTTACACCCAGGCTAAAGGTTTTTCGAAGATTTCTATAGTAATCTACCACCACTCATTCAATAAGTGTTCTTTAGTTAATGATAATTTTAATTTTAGTCTGGTGGTTAGAATTTGCTTAGAATTAGACGGGTTGACGACCGCCACTAATACCTTTTTCTGCCGTCTAACAGCGTTATGATGAATGCGTGATGATGAATCATCATACATCAATCATCAGGTCATTGACTGGGATTCAGTGAAATTATAGCATAGGGACATAAGTACCTACTGAAGCCTCAAGATGCCCTAGGGATATATCGATGGCTTAGAGCTCACATGATCTAATTACAAAAAGTTGATTTTTGAGAAGAGCATTTTAACGTTGAAACTTAATAATACAAAAACAGTCTATGATAATATGGAATTCAAATTACGTTTATTCATAAGACTTATTCTTTGGTTCTACAAATAAGTAAGTAAATTTCATAACGAAATTACGTCAAATTGATAACAAAATCAGCTGAATTCCCAACTAACCCCCCTCACTTAGTACATTTGAATCCTCAAATTTAGTAACTTGAATGCACAAATGTACTAACCCCCTCACTTAGTACATTTAAACCCTCAAATTTAGTAATTTGAATGCACGAATGCACTAAGTAGGGCGGGGTTAGTATTCTTGGACAACCGAAGCTCACTTGATACAACCGTGACACTGGGTTTTTGATAGAAAGAGATGGAATATCGACACGTGGGTAAGTGCAAACGGTAGAGCACGTCAATTAATACAGTTTTCAGTCAAAAGGTAAAAATCGCAATTTTTGTATTTATAACATGTGTGCTATAAGCCATCGATCGAGTATATATCGTATACTTTGTGATTGTCAGTGTCATTACAGAGGATTAAATTAAAGAGCTCAGCCTTAGGGTGCCTTAGGTCTTGGAAAAGCGCGCTTTTTTTAGCTGGTACTGTACTACAAGCGATTTCTATGCTCAAAGCCGACACTATAGTGTTTGGTAGTCATTTAGAGAGTGCTATATTGCATGTCTACATTACATAAAAAACATTTTAAATTCTTAATCAAGTTGTTGGTCATAAATAAGTGCAATAGGTACGGCAATTGTAGATAAGCTCGCGTCAACGCTTGCTGATAGTTACGCATTAATCATGAACAATGAAACACTGCGATAATGATTTTGTACATGTGATAGGGATAATATTGTTGCTGTTCCTAAGCCTAACTAGATTACTACTGCCTAGACTTCTACCACAAGACTCTAGGGGTTAGAGCACTAGTCTAAAACTCTGCAAGAAACTCCGGCAAGCCCCACTTCTTAGTGGGGTAAGAGGTAAGACCATTTCTTCTGTGCCACCGCGGTCTCGTGCATCAGATAGCATTGGTCGAACAACTAACCTTACCCCGACCATGGACCCTTTTCCTAATGTTTTGTTAACGGGGACCACATAAACTGTACTTAAAAAGAAAGTTTAATCTTTATTCAAAACTTTAAAAGTATTTAAGTAGCGTAAGTTCAGTAGTGACAGTTTATCAATACTTCATGCTAACAAAAATGCTAATGCGAAACATTTAACGCCTAGTGGTTCTACTGTATTAACGCCATTAACATATTGGGACCACCCTAGGACCTAGGAATTAGCAAATAGGTAGCGTAGGTGACGGTGCAGTAAATAAAAAAAACATTGTAGTGCCTTTTTAAAAATTGTTCAGTGGATTTAATAATGTTCTGTCCCGCGGACCATGACCGATGCTCTTACGGACCATCTGTGGTACACGGACCACCTGTTGGGAATCATTGAGATAGACAAACAATGTGATACTAACTTGCCACCCCCATGATACGGGTAACCCTTTAGAGGCACCCTCGGATTGTTCCGCTTTCGATTTCGGCCCGAATGCCTCGGGGAATCTAGTATAGGGACGGAGACTTGCGTGATGCCATACTTTCTAGAAACCCTCTGAGGATGTTGGATCACTGATAGTGACAGATTAAAGAAACAAATGATCAAATTGGATCTACGTTGTTGTTGTTGTTGTTGTGTGTGTGTGTGTGTGTGGATCCATGCACGATAAGGAATTCTTAATACTCATTTATTTATTGTTTTAAGTATATATTTAGGACAACTAACAATCATACATAAATATAAATGAAGGTGGCTCAATTTAATGCGTTGTTCTTCTTACAAGGTGCCATGACAACCTTTATGTACCAATAGCAAATATAAAAAAGAATAGAGATGTTTTTACTGATCGTGCAGTATCGCGCAATTCTTGTATCACCACAGCTAAACGTTAGGAGGGAGAGCTTTCTTCTAAAGATACCAATAAGTCTTGTTTGCGTTTTATGTAGCCAGATTTCCTTATGTTCTTTTATTTGTACATTAAAGTATAATAATATAAATATATAGGGTATGTTCCGATATACACTGCGAGCACTGTAAGGTGTGACGTCAATTTAGTATACTGCGAAGCCGTTCCTTTATTTAGTTCGTTAGCTATACTGGTTACTTTTTATAACGAAACGCAGTCCAGTATACTGTCATCCATGTCATTTCTGGACGCTGTTGACAACGTGATCAAAGCACTAAGAGCACCTTACCTCGAAAATGCCAAAGCTTACAGTACAAAAATGGCGACGATTTATGACGTCATATATTTCCCTAGGATACTGCGGCAGTATACTGTCAGTCCATAACGGAACAAATTTCTCACCAGTAAGAGCACTGGACAGTGCTCGCAGTGTATATCGGAACATACCCTTGGCCTTGGTTAGATACTTTTTAAGACTAATCTTCTAATAAACCTAGGCCAAATGTAAATCTAGATCATCAATTATGTGTTACTTATACTATGATCTAATCGTCTTGTGTGCCTTTACATATCATAATAACAGAACTTACATCTGCTTGCTGGTTTTCTTGAACACTGCTAATGGACTCATCGTCACACATTTAAAAACGCTTCAACATTTCTGTATAGCTGGAATAAACACACCACTTGCCCTATAAACTCCACACCACCACATGCCAGAGGAAAGTAGGATCGCTATTCAGAACGCGTCGCTCTAACTGTGATGGATTCCGTGAATTTTAGTTAAAACATAAAAGAGGTTTTAACACTGTGCATAGAAGAAAAATAAATACCACCGTTTATGCACTATGGTTTTGAAAAACTAAACCTTGGCACTTTAAACTTTTTAATGCATTTTCTTTTTCACGGTCACACGGTATAATGTTTCAGAAAAATCAGCCATTACGATTTATAATGCATTCGAACATAGACAAAAGCACATAGGAAGTGACAATACAATACTAAATTAAAAACGAATTGCGTGATACACGTCTTCGATTGGCTCGTATAAAAGGCGCGAAACGTTTGGGCGCCAATTCACTGGTCCTACGTCACGGGATCCATAAATAGTTGGCGTAGTTAGTAAATCAGCGTTTACTCATTGTTTTGTGTAACGCCATGGAATTTTAAACGGTCTCAATGGTTCCATTGATTCATTGACTGTATTTAAGGGCAATGGCATAACTAATACGAGTAGTATCTGGTAGTCTAAAAAGCCCACATCGCACATGCTTTTTAAGACAATTCTTCATATTAAAATAAGCAGACCATCAAGCTGATCCACCGTTGTGGGCACAGTGGGCATGCCCACAACCTTAGCTGAGATCGAAGGTATTTTTTTTGTGCTATTTGTATTTTAAAACTGGACGAGTTTCAATGTTTCAAGGTTTTGTATGTTTTATTGTTATGTATTGTGCAGGTCAATAAATGTTTCTTTATCTTTATCTGCGGTTATATTCAACCCTAAAAAAACTAGCAATGGACCGTGCGCGTGTGTGACTCTAAACGTAGAACAGCACACAACAAACGCACACATTCACAGCTAAAACCTTACCAAATCCAGAAGAACAAAAAAAAAACAAAAACATTTTCATTACGACTTACACTTGGCCGATTTTTGGGTCGCCCGTCGCCGTACCCACAGCCATTTTTGTGTGCTGGATCCGCGCTTGCAGACCATCCTATTTAGCTATTCCTTTAATTATCAGTACGTATCGATGTTGCCACACGACAATATCTTGAATCATATTAGGTAAATAAAGTGCATTATCTAAAGTGGCTCTTATAGATCTGCTAATCTAGTGGTCTCACAGGATGTACGGAATAACGATTACGTGTAAGACTTACTAATTGTATCGCTATTTCTAAAGAACGAAGGAAATGAGTAGAAACTCATTGTATACTGGGTAAACGAGTTGTGTGACGCAACGTTCGATATTCCGATCCGATCTGAATGAACCCCTCGAAGTCTAGCAGGGAACTGGGATATAACGTAATGCCATTCCCTCTCGAGAGGAGCTTGGTGCAGTGGTTAACGCACCCGGTCTGCGAGTGCTGAGGTTAAGCAACTTTCGCAAAGGCCGGTCATCGAATGAGTGACAAAATATTTATCATCTCGAGCTCCTCTGTGTTTCGGAACGGAAGGCATGTAAAGCCGTTGGTCCCGGCTGCATTAGCAGTCGTTAACAACCACTAATCCGCACAGGGCCTGCGTGGTTGGTTTGGCCCTTTCTCCTTATCCATCCAAAAGGAAGGCTCGTGCCCCAGCAGTGGGGACATAAAAATGAGCTGATGATGATGATGATGATTCTCTCTAAAAAGCCTTTACGGTGTTTCGTTTCACACGCATTGAGGAACCTTTTAAATTTCTCGCCGCCCCATCAAAAGTCCGGTGCCGCTGTAAAGACCACTTGCGGCCAACATGAAACTCTCAAAAAAGGGACAAATCTGTGCCAAAGTGCAAACTAATTTAATTCAACATCAAAAGTCGGTAAGGCCGGCTGTCGCGTCGTCGGTTCAACGCCCTATGCTTGCTTTCGAAACTCGTTTTCGATAAAACGTCTCGTATGCGGCGCGGCGGTCCCATTCCTTTATCTACCTGTGATACGTATTTTGGGGCCTTGTAGAGGTTTCTTTCGATAGGGTAGGTAGCTGACTTGGCATGGAATTAATAAGTAGGTACCTAAGTTTCTTTGACTTGTCTTTGTGCCTATTGCGCGTTTTATTTACCAAGGCATTTTAAACAGCGCAGCGCCTCCTGTGACGAGCGAGGTGAGTTAATATTACCACAGCGATTCACGTTTTCGTATTTGCCAGCAAATAAAATTTGCACTGTAAACGCGATACAGATTTATAAATACAAGTTTAGCTACATTAACGTCACCGTTGCAAATAAAACTTGCATTAGGCACCCAGGAGGCATAGCTTCAATGCCAAAAATATGGTGAAAAAAGACAAAGTCCCATGAGCGGGATTTGAACCCGCATCCCATGACACGCCGGGTCAGGTGCACTACCAACTATGATATCGTGGTGCACCTGACCTGGCGTGTCATGGGATGCGGGTTCAAATCCCGCTCGTGGAATCTTTTTAACACTTTGTCTTTTATCAAATTGTAATTTGTTCGCAACAATATTTGTGTAAAATTATATGTAATAAATAATCATAATTAATGGTGAATAAAACTCACACTACCCAAGGCTATATCAGTTCTTAAAGGGTAGTCGCCAGTGTTCGATATGAACCAGTAATCAACACTTTTTTTCTTTATTTATTAGACAAAGGGGGCAACTGGTTTATAACTTTAGCAACAATCAAATACAGACCACCTGGTTCGTAGCGGTCTTCATCATCATCAGCTCATTTATATATCCCCACTGCTGGGGCACGAGCCTTCCCTATGGATGGATAGGGAGAACGGGCCGTAAACCACCACGTGGGTCCAGTGCGGATTGGTGGTTGTTAACGACTGCTAATGCAGCCGGGACCAACGGTTTTACGTGCCTTCCGAAGCACGGAGGAGCTCGAGATGATAAAGTTTTGTCACCCATCCGATGACCGGCCTTTGTGAAAGTTGCTTAACCCCAGCACTTATAGACCGGGCGCGTTAACCACTGCGCCATCGATCGTAGCGGTCATCTAGTAAAATGTTCAATGAAATATAATGCTATTTTTTGGCGACGAACACTGTATTCCAACGCTGAGTTACTGTGCCAAATACTGGGTGCATAAGTATAGTGTGAGTTTTTTTATTATCCGTATTCATTCGATTACGTTTACGAAAACGAAAATTATTATAGCATTGAAGCAGCGCCTCCTGGTGACATACGAGAAGAGTTAAAATTTTGCCATACAAATTTTCGATAGTTTACAGTTCGTAGCGATCATCCAGAAAATGTTCAATGAAACTCAATGCTATTTCTTGACGACGATGACCGCTCTCAGTGTCTTCTACCGGATTACTACGGAGAGTGTTCTAAAGAACTTTTTGATCTAATCCCGCCCTCTCCTTTCCTCTCCCGGACTATACGTGCTGGTCTTAGGAACCACCATCATACTGTACAGACAATCAGTACTCGTACCAAACAATTTGGCAAGTCGTTCCTCTGTAAGACCATTCGGTTTTGGAATTCTTTGCCGGCGGTGCCGGCGCATGTGTTTCCCAGCTCCTATAGTCCCGGGTCTTTTAAGCGGGGCGTGAAACGGCATTTATGCAGGCCGTCGTGAATTGGTGCGCTTGTTCCACGGTGAGGAGCGCTCTTATTATTTTGGACTGCATCGGCTGCTTACCATCAGGCAGGATGTGGTCACTATAACGAGTCAATATAAAAAATTCACAGATTTCGCAGTCCCCGCAAGTATCGGAGCATTGAAAATGAATACAACAATTTACGAAAAAAATAACATTTTATTTTAAATAACACAATTCCAACTTGAATGCACTTCTAGCCTGCATCCGCATCTTTTAACACTATTACCATGACGATCGGTCAATAATCAAAGATGCTACACCCGTTTTTCTACAATACTAAATCTAAAGGAACCACCTACAGGTCACAATTATTAACCGATTTTCAAGATTTTTTCGCCATTTTGTAGCTAAACTAATACACTAAGACCCTATTTTCATTTATTCTTAAGTCGGTTTTCTTTTTGAAATATTTACAATTTAGTACCTATACAAACACCCCCAAAAAACTCGTTTCACATTTTTCGAAATTCCAAAAAAAGTTTCCAGCCAATTTTTAAAATTCAAACGCTCACACGTGTCTTGATAAATTCCTCAACTCTTGGTACTATTTCCATCTCGATTCTCCCAAAATCCTCAGAGCTACGACTAAAAATACGTCTCAGGCGATTTGCATCTGATAACCATTTTCAATGGTAAAACGAACACTGTATTCAAACACTGAGTTACTGTGCCAATAACTGGTGTGGTGCCACCACGACACATTATTCTAGTGAATAACGTTTCATTGATTGAAAGAGCTCTCCACTTACCCTATAGCACTTAAACATGTTCTACTTTCCTCTGATGCCAAGATTAATCCAATTCTGACCACATTCTCGTATGTGATTACAAAAGATGTTCTCAATACGCTGGCTTGTATCTTGTACTTATGTGTTGACATCTAACTGTATACTTTACAGTTAGTGTACGAATTAAAGTGTAATAAGATAGAGCAAACTAGAAAGTACTAATTATGGATTGTCATTGTGGTAAAGTGTTCAAAATAACTTATGAAAAGGTATACTCGTACGTACTTACAAGTTGATACTTATAGAAATAGAAAATCGATGAACATACATTAAAAAAAATACGAACAGTAGGAAGAACATAAAACCTCCTCCTTTTTAAAGTCGGTTAAAAAGGCTATTATCATACTACTAGCGGCCGCCCGCAGTTTCACCCGCGTGGTTCCCGTTCCCGTGGGAATATGGAGATAAAAAGTGAAATGTGAAATCCTATGTGTTAATCCAGGTTATAAACTAGCTGTATGCCGAATTTCATCCAAATCCATCCTTCCGTTGCAGCGTGAAGAAGCAACAAATATACACACATACACACAAACTTTCGCATTTATAATATTAGTGTGATTTGTGAATTAACTCTTATTAAAAGCTCAAAACAGCTCTACCTTTTCTCTGTTCAGCTCT
This sequence comes from Eudonia mercurella, assembly GCA_963082485.1. Lineage (NCBI taxonomy): Eukaryota > Metazoa > Arthropoda > Insecta > Lepidoptera > Crambidae > Eudonia > Eudonia mercurella. Next base: position 10,338,128 of record OY720040.1, on the reverse strand, counting down.
TTGGCGCAACGGCTACCACTTTCGTGTTGGTGACTTTAGCTTTTTCAGGTCACTGATGGGTGACCATAGCCACTGGGCCACTACTCTGGCCCAATGGTGATGGGCTTTAACACGATTCAAGTGGCAAGGCCTGGAGTGCCTGCGCCCAACAAAGGGATTTTTATATACCTAAAATGGTTTTACATAGGTACATACTTACTATAATTGCAAACGTGAGCAAAGGTCTGCATCAATAATATCATTGCTAAAATTTATGGCTATTGATCGCTATGCTATACGGTAAGAATTTTTTTATATTAACATAAAAGTAACAAATTAAATTTAACTGATTAAATATATTTAAACGGTTGTATCGTTCACCATCATCACCGGCTTTAGCTGTTTTAAATGCGTCTATACCCAGGTACATACAGATACTTATCCATTAATTAAATACATATTTTCATACGGTAAATAAATGGGAAAAGCATTGATTAACGAAATGTTCAAATAATGTTTAACGCAAATTTTGTTGCGAACAAATTACGAAAACACAAATGTTGAAAAAATTTCCACGAGCAGGATTTTTTTTTAATGATTAACGAATCATTGTTACCACAATGCGTTTCAAAAATAAAGTGAAGTTTTTAACACATATCCATATTAAGACATACAGACTTACTACACAGTTAAGTGACGAATAACGCTGTCCAATAAAACATACCTCAGAACATTGTTGCAAAATATTGCAAAAATAGTATGTTGTGGTTTATAACCGCAGTAGGACGCACGCCCAGGGTGCCTAGTGTGACTTTTGTTTACTATCCGTATTCATTCGATTACGTTTACGGAAACGAAAATTACTTAGTGCAGCATTGAAGCATGACGGCATACGAGAAGAGTTAAAATTTTCCCATACAAATTCTCGTTTTCGTTAATGGCGAATGCAACGCGCACTAGACACCCAGAGGGCCTAGTGCGAGTAACTTTTCACTTTTCATTTTCGATCACGTTAGAGAAAACGAGAATTTGTATGGCAAAAATTTAACTCATCTCGTTCGTCGCCAGGAGGCGCTGCTTTAACGCCATACTAATTTCCGTTTTCGTAAACGTAATCGAATGAATGCGGACAGTAAACAAAACTTACACTTGGCATCCAGACTACCACAAACCACAAAAAAAGGAAACAGCAAAATGTAAACTTCATACAAGCGCGCTCGAGCAACGCAACACAGACATCCTATCGCGGAATCACAGTTTTAAAAGCAATACTGTGGCGGAATCGGAACAGCTGCGCTCGGACTGTTCCGAGCTCAATTCTGCTATTTATTTCGATCTGAAACGGATCTGAAACGCTATAGTTTCAACGTTTTCGCTATTCTGCTAACTACTAAATCAACTCTATAGTTTAGTAGTTAGCAGAATACGAAAATGTTGAAACTATAGCGTACTCGTATTCTGCTAACTACGAAATTAATTCTATAGTTTCGTAGTTAACAGAGTAATCAACGTTGAAACTGTAGCGTTCCAGCTTCGTTTCAGATCAAAATAAATAGCAGAATTGGGGGGCTGTTCCAAGATCTGTGTCTGTGCAAGGGCTCAACGTGTGAGTTGCTCGAGAGTAGTATGTATTAAGCTTACCTTCTGGGTCTCCTTATTTTGTGCACACACTGTCGAATTTCCTGAATAGACTTCACTAGTCTACATAGTAAAAAACCAAGTCGCTTCCCGCTGTCTGTCTGTCCCTATGTATGTATGCTTAAATCTTTAAAACTACGCAACGGATTTTGATGCGGTTTTTTTTAATAAATAGAGTGATTCAAGAGGAAGGTTTATATGTAGAAATACATGCATAATATAGTAGAGAAACACGATAATATCAGCATTGTACCCGTGCGAAGCCGGGGCGGGTCGCCAGTTCAACTATAATTCTAAGGCGTATGGTGAACATTTATGGAATAGGTTGAGATGGAGGCGTCCGTACATACGCCGCACGAGAGAGTTTCAAATACTAGTTTCAATAAATCAAGTAACATATACACCGTGCCCATTCTTCTCTGAGACTTTTTGACAATAGTCGATTTTATCAGTCATTCGTCACTCTTGCAGACAACAATGCAATGGTCAGACGTGGTTTCTATCTGCTCTATTTAAGGTAAGGACGAGTCGTAAAAAAGCTAAGTGGTCATATGTTAGCGGCACAAAGATAACCGCGACTGAACCTTAGTGAGGAGGCCGCGTAAAGCCAATGTACGCCTGTACATTAACCTATTCAAAACTGTCAAATTTCTTCAATAATTTTCAACCTTAACACTTTGTTATGAAGTTTAAAGTCTATTGAGGAAAGGATGTTTTTCAGTTTCGTATGGAGCCTCGGCTAGTACTTTGTACACTATACCATAGGCAAGCAAAAGATAAATATAATAACTAAAAACTAATTATATCGCAATAAGCTGTCGCGTTTGATGGCACAAAAGCATTTTCTGGTAATAATTATGCAACCCCGATTCAATAAGGTGGTAAAACGTCACACTCACATAAAAAAGTCACTGTTTCTGATTTATGTGTATATTTCTAACTTATTTTTTTTATCAATAAATAAATAAAATGAATAAAATGTTAAATGAATAAATTGTTTACGTTCACACCAATTATCTAGTCCGAGATAAGCTTCAATTGAAACTCGTTAAATCAATGTCTCCGAACGTGATATAAATATGGTTGCCAGTGTGACCGTGATGTGACCATGGCGAAGTATTTTATTTTTGAACCATTTATCCAGAAAGATAATGAGAATTTTAATATTTTATATGACTTTACTATATTTTTTACTATTAGTACGAATAGTGTACAAAGTCCTAGCCGGAAATTAAAAATGTCCCTTGAAAGTTTGTGGTAGGCTGATGTACAGATGAGTGTACCTATTACGACGTACGCCCTACTCAACTCCAACCGCTGAATTGGATATAGACAGTACCGCGGATCGCGCTCAGTGGTGCGCACTTGGAGAGGCCTATGTCCAGCAGTGGACTAGTGTAGGCTGATGCCTACACTAGTCCACTGTCATCATCATCATCAGATGATGACGATGATGATGATTGCCCAACATTTTTCGACAAACAATTTAGCGTAATCTGATTTTAAATCGCAACTAATCTATGTTAAAGAATTAAAGAAAATAATTGATCGAAACAATAATATTGAATTTTTAATTTAACACGTTTTAATTAGACTTTATAAACAAATTTAAAATTACTTGCGTCCGTAGGTTTACCCTTGAGACCCTACACGTGACCCCTGGGTGGTGCTAAATGAGTGACACCGTCTGAGTGGTAGAGCCACGCTGCGTTGCAGCACGAAATGGGCCGGCTCGCCCGGCGTAATGCCACCCTCTCACAGGAAATCGGCGTGAAACAATGGCACTCGTTGCTATTGTGTTTCGTCTGGTGAGTAAAAGTACCGGAGGCCCATCTGTCACCCCTCCCCCCTCCCAATTCCTACTTCCTCTTCAAGATCCAACTCCTTCCTCAAGGCCGGCAACGCATCTGCGATTACTTTGGTTTTGCAGGTGTCCATGGGCGGCGGTGATTACTTTCCATCAGGTGACTCGCCTGCTCGTTTGCCTCCTTTTAATATAAAAAAAAACATACTCGAAATGCTAAATAAAAGTGTTTACGCGCATTGCGAACTTTATAATATAAGTAGTTAACTTTTAGTTGAAACATACAATAACAAATATGTTACAATAAGAAATTAAAAAACCCATAGGTAAACAATAACCGCATAGTGATGCGAGGTTGCGACTCAATGCTACGCTGATGACGTAGATGAGATACCTACCATTGTTTTAATTACATGCGCATTATTTTTACTAGTGCGATAGCGAACACAATAGCAACTCAAATTCTACATCACTGGTTCAAAATAATAATAGGTAGTTATTGACTTTACGCGGCCAAGCCGGAACGATACGATTCGTTTATAACGTTTTTGGTCAGCGAGACAAAGACTTGCTTTTATTTTAAAAGGCCGATTTCTATTCGCAACTCCATTTAAATATGTTTCAGATAAACTTTTGTTTCCCATTGACAAAAAAAGGACATGCTCACAAAACATAAAGAAAACTTCGTTTTGGGACGCATCGTTCTAAGAATTTGATAATTCGAGATTGTTTCTCGCCTTTATTTCAAAGGAAAAATGGACGTAGGTATGTTGACAAAAACAACAACAACAATTAATTAATTCCAAAATATTATGACACAAACGACATCACGATACAGTGCTAGACAATAACCATTTTTTTTATTTGACCCAAACATGTATTTTTGTTTATTTCTTTTGTTAGCAAAAATGTGGTTATTATCGGATGGAATGGAACATAAAAGAATAATAGCGCTGTCATACATCGATAATCAGTTGCTTTTTTTCTATATGTTTTTATATAGACTAACCCCCTTATTCATAAAAACTATTTAAGCATTATTTAGTTAAATATTGTTTTGTCAACGTCACACAAACGTCATTTTGAATTTGAGAAAAAGAGACAAAACAATGATTAACTAAATTATGCTTAAATAGTAGTAGTCAACTGCCAGTATAACTTTTTTATTTTATGATGATAAATCAAATTAATTAGATCTCGAATACACACGATAGTAAATCTCTCTAGAAAACCTCAGACTGTGTTTTGATCTCAGGGCTTGAGGAACCCCTAAGGGCCATTAGCAAACTCTCTTTAAAAAATGATTATAAATCTATACTAATATTATAAAGAGGAAACCTTTGTATTTTTGTATGTATGTATGTTTGTAACGAATAAACTCAAAGACCACTGGACCGATTTAAAAAATTCTTTCACCATTAAAATGCTACATTAGCGTTAATTAACATAGGCTATATTAAAAAAAATAAGAAATGCGGTACGAAGTCCGCCGGGTCAGCTAGTCTTGCATAAGATGAATCACCTGTGCCGAGTTAATTTTGACCAATTACAAAAAAACCGGAAAGGCGATATTTTCGTGTGTCTATTTTCGCGGTATTCTTTCTTGTCATACGGTTTGCAATGCGAGGCCAGACGCCGACCAGACGGGCTATTTCTAACTGCGCTGTCGCATACTTGACCAGATATACAGTATATTAATAAATGCAATGGAATATAGCTTTGTTTTAATGCAGGATGCACCTGGATTTGTTTAACTTTTGCTTTCTTTAAAAAGTTAAACGTTCTTGCGTTACCATCGCTATATATATTCGAAGTAGGTATTAGTATTCGCGGAGAAAAATACGGATCTTTTTACAAAAAAAAGAGAAAAATGCAATTTTCGGACAAGATATCCATCTAAATTAACTACCTTCCGCTACAACCTGCTGAGGAGCCGATTCAAAATCTTCTATTTGCAAAGTAGGTATAAGCGGATCATTTTTAGAATCCTAGTTGAAAATTGCTTTTACGACACTGATGAATTCATAAGATTCTGCCGTGGTGGACACATTAGAAAAATTGCTAATGAATTTGGACCGTTCAGTAATTTTACTTGCATGAATTGATACTGATTTAAATATAATATATAATTGTTTATTTAGATTTTACATTCAGATTTATATTGTTTTTGGGATTTTAAATTAATTATTGACATACATTGTATTAAGTTATTTTATTATTGAGATGTACTTTATAAATTCTCCATATATTTTTTATGTTATAATCATTAGTTTAAGGCATGGCGATTGTAAATTTGCTTATCTATAATTCGGTAAAACATGCAAGTGCGATGAATATTACTTATATTAAGAACCAAAAATTTACCTACCATGTTTTCTGCAAATAAATATACAGGTCGAATTTTTTTATCACCATCCAAACCTTCTGAGATGACTCCCGTGATACAAACGAACAATTCATTCTATTGGACCACCTCCCTAACTCGAAAAAAAATCAGCTGTTCCATACATTTTGGTCCAATGAATATTGATGTTTTGTATGGAACAGCTGATTTCTTTTTTCGAGTTAGGAAGTTGGGCCAATAGTAAAATTTGTTCGTTTGTATCACGGGAATCATCTCAGAAGGTTTGGATGGTGATAAAAAAATCGACCTGTAATATTATATTCTATTCTATTCTATGAGAAAGTTTGGCCTTCGTCTCGCCTAATGGTAGAGGAAGGCCGAGGGTGGAAGGAAGGAAACTGGGCGCATAGTAAAAGTTTCATTTGCCATACGATCACGTTAACGAAATCGAGAATTTGTATGGCATTGAAGCAGCACCTTGTGAAAAACGAGGAGAGTTACAATTGTGCAAATTAAATGTCCTTTTATGATAGGCATTTTCCAATATTTTTGACGCTGTAAGGGAGAAAAGAGCTTGACACTTGATGAGTTTCTTGCCGGTTCTTTCAGTACAAGGTCTCCCGCCCAGAGTAGTCTTACGAACGGATGGCATAATGACGTTCATAAGAGCTATTTGTAGACTAAACTGAATAAATGATTTTAATTTCCGAAATTTTGAATTTTTGAATTTTAAAAATTTAAACTCTCACAACTTGCGTGAATCGTAATTGTGGGACAGAAGCAGAACATAACAATCTTACATTAGGAGCTTGGTAAAAAGAACAATTAAAAGATTCTGGAACATAACGGAAAATCATGCTGTCATGATCTTTCACCTGGTTCAGAAAGATATGGTTGCACAAGGTAGTGTTTGTAACAAATTCCTTATATTTGTTTACTTTTTTCAATCTCATTGTTTACTGTTAATATCAGATTCAGAAGTATCAAGCATCCGTAGGTCGTTTTTGTTCGTTTACTTTTCCTATAATACAACAATCACTTTTATCCTTCTCTTTCATTATTTATTAATAGTTCATACAAACACGTCATATTTATACGGTCAGTATTTTGTTTCACATTTAGGTGTAGGTAGGTACGAGTATTTCGTCCAAAAATGATAAACCTAAATAAAAAGGATGCTTCAAGTTCCAGAGACAATTTTTGATTAGGTATTACCTACAGTTAACTAAAAATATAAAATATCTGTGTAAATAAACGGATATACGTAGCCTATGTCCCTCAATATATTATAACATCATCCAAATTCAGTAAGCCCGTGTTTTTGATTACCTACCTACAATGTAAAATTAATTATTCATGTTAATATTACTCATGTTCGATGATAATAATTGGAGCAATGATTTATATAAACAAACTTACAATAATATAATATCATTGATTTGTTGTAAGCAATATATTTAAATTCACTTAAATTGTTGCATTATTAAATCAAATGTTATAATGTCGATCTATTGATTATATAGTTACCAGCGAACTAACATATAATAACTATATAATCTATTGATAACATAGGTAGTTATTATATAGTTACCTACCCAGCGTTTAAAACTATTAAAACCTTTGTACAAAAAACATGGCAACATTTGCATTTACATACAGTTTATGGTAGAACGCTCGAGACCTCGCTCCCAAAAGGATCGCAAAGAAAACTCTAGGTAGGCACGTGACGCATTGGTACCAGACAATTGTTCGAGGCAGAATGGCATCATAACAATGCTCAACTGTCATGCACGTCTCGCTATAATACAATAGTTGCTACGCCGCGAAGGCTCCGGACTCCTGATCATTCTGCTAACACTTATTTGTTTCAAGAATCTATACTAATATCTATACTAATATTATAAACATAGAATAGCTCTTTATTTATTTATACAGGATATTTTGTTTGGTAATACCTGTTTCCCGAGCATGGCAGATAGGGTTCAGTGCATAGAGCCCCGGAAAATTGTGAACATGCCAAGAAAGCACCACATACATAGCCAAAATTTTGAGGTTGTTGTTACAAAGGTAAATTGCAAAGTGGCAACCTCATGCTCATGGTACCAAAAAAACAGAAGTCAACAGGGTTGAATCAAAATGTAAGTAGCAGGGTTGAATCAAAATGTAAGTAACGAAATAATTTTATTTTTTTGTATGGAAAAGTAATACCGCGTAAGTCTGGTTTTACATGTTATCACGTAATTTTTTATACTTGGTTGCATAACTAATTTCGGGATTATACACTATTACCAAACATCCTGTACAGTCACGAGTTTTATGTATGCACTTTTGATTCTTATTCCATTGGGTTAAGAGTTACATTGCTTACATGTTAATGATCGTTACTGTACATTGTTATCTTAATTTCGACTCTGTGTGGTCTCTGCACAGTAATACTGTGACTCTGCACTGCAAATCCCCGCCCGATCCTCTAAATGACACTAGACATTCACAGAATACACTAAACATGCACACTAGTTTAAGTCCAAGACACCGTACTCGTAGAACAAGGGTACGAAGAACCGGTTCACACGCGCTCTATACCAGGTACAGACATGTACCTGGGCGCTTCTCTCCTCCTCCACGGCCCGGTCTACCCGAGCCGAGGTCCGAGCCTTTAGAGGCGCCCTTGGATGGTTCCGCTCCCCGATCCGATCCGAACCCTTTGGAGAATCTAGTAGGGCACGGGGACGCGCACTAGTGCGAGATGCCGTTCCCTTTAGAAAACCTCCGAAGGTGATTCGTTTCACACGGTTTGAGGGACCCTTTACGTTCCTCGCCGCCCCCAAACAAGCACGGTGAAGCTGAAAAGCCGTCAGCAATCTCTCTCCAAAAAAAAATACACTGCAAAGAGTTTAAGGGCGCCCTTTCAATTTAGACGTTTCGCGTCGGACCGCTCGCTGCAGTGCGTTTTCTTATCTCATGAAACGCCAGCCGCACGACATCCGCACGCTTGTTATAATATGGAACGCACGCAGTGTAAACGTACGACAGCAGTCCGACACAAAACGCCTAATTTGAAAGCGCCCTAAAACGCCAGAATAAAGTAATAATGAAAAATAAACGAGAGCGGTACCTACTGTAGCTATCGTGAAAAGTGTTTCATTTGTTGTAGGTTGTAGTAGGTCTTGTATATTAGGATCCGTGTTTGTTTTAAATAATGTACTAACCCCCTTATTCATAAAAACTATTTAAGCATTATTTAGTTAAATATTGTTTTGTCAACGTCACACAAACGTCGTTTTGAATTTGAGAAAAAGAGACAAAACAATGATTAACTAAATTATGCTTAAATAATTTTTATAAATATGGGGGTTAGTAATTATACTTATCAGTATTTTGTCGAGCTACTTTTTAGGTACCTACTTACTTATCGTTTGGCACCAGTGTTGTAAGTACTGTAAGCCATACGAAACAGTTTTCGTCGTCAAAAATAACAGTTTTTCATTGAAATTTTACGGGTGAGTGCTAGGAAGCAGGTGTCTATTCAAAGTCAAAGTTAAAGTCAAATAATTAATTCAACATAATCCTTTACAGACACTTATTGACGTCATAACTATAAAATCCAAATAATAATTAAATACAAAAAAAAATGTTTATACTAAACTGCTGAATCTACCACCAGTTCAGATTTTGGGAGAGCCTTCGACCGAGAAGAGCTGGCAAGAAACTCAGGATGCTTATTCGCTGACAACATTTTTTCATTTAATAATTAAAAATAAAGATTTTTTATTTTAAATGAAAAAAATTTCGACATGAACCAGTGTTCCTGTCGAACACTGGAGCCACTGCCCTATCTTTCCATTTTACAAGTAATACTCAATAATTTTCAAGTAAAATCGTAAAAAAATACGATCCTAAAAAGCATCAGAGGAACAAGGCGTCGCATTGTCGAGTCATCGATGTGTGTTGCCGGTATAATAATTTTCGTGGAGTGAGTGATGTTTTGAGGCCAAATAGGGAAATGCAAATTTAATTCCCTTTAAATTGTAATTTTATTACCCATTGTTCTAAAACATACCAAAATGTTGCTTGTTGCAACTGTGAATTACATACATAATATCTTAGTAAGTTGATAATTTAATGATTTATTTATTGATAACAAATTATCTCTGTTTATTTTATCCAAATTAAAACGTTATCTTTGTAATTATACGCTATCTAATCTGAACTTCCTCGTGCTATCGAAGATTTCCTTAGTACCTACCTAAGTGTCTGAAACTAACACGCATCAATTAAACAGAGCCGTCAGCAAAACTAATTTTACTTACGATGCCACGTAAGTGATTGATTTAGTAATTTTACTATACGTAATGCATAAAAATATTTAGTAGTTTTATTAGTTATTACGCTTTTAATAAAAAATATGCACCAAAATATAAAAACTCCTTTAAAAATAAACGAAACATGAAAAAAAACACAAATTGTAGGTAAGTTATTCAATTTGTATTCTTTCTCGTTTCCAAAAGTTCTAGTAAACCAAGCGCGTACGGCTCACCGATGTCGGTCATTTGGTCTACGGCTAACGGTTCGAAAGTTATGACCCGGCGGCCAGCCTGATCCGTGCAGCTTTAGTGCATTTCGAAACCTATATTCCTACTTTTAAGAGCCGTATACGGAGTTGCACGCACTCACCTTCTGCTACTTCAGCAGTAGCACATGAAAGCGCCGAAAACTCGTGCGCCCGCCGTCCTTTTAAAAAAAATGCAAAATATCCACAGACAACACTACACAACGCACTGGCACAAAATTAAAAGCGTTTCGTAACACACCGGACCGGCAGTTAAAAAAGAAAACAAAAGAAAAACAATCGGTTCAAAATTCGAACGGAGTACTTGTGCGCGGCAGATCGTCGCGTCGCGCTCGTCGAGTCGCGACTGACTCGCGCGCCGGTGGTCGCGACGGATTCTAATTTTATCGCGGCAGTAATACGAGATAAAGCCGGTCTTTTTCCAATCGTTTTATTTGTAATATCAACTGGAGAGAGCTTCAGAACAAATAAGACATTGTGCTTCATCGCCGATTTATGTCTGCAGCGAGAGCTCTCGTGGGATTAGTCGACCGTGCTACATAATGTACACAGTACCACCTATCTGTACAATATCATCACTATTCATCACCATCAATGCTGATTGATTGATGGGTTACTACTTAGGTTTACATAATGGTCAACGATCTTACGATAAAATGGTAGATCCTGCACCTATAAAAATTTATAAAATATTTTAGGTTTGTTTCTGGTTCTGCGTTTTATAGAATTACTTAAAAAGCACTTCAGCGGAACCTGAACTTTGAATAGGTAAATTGGCGCGCTCAGACAAAGACAATTAAGTATAATTACTTAGCACCCTATGTTAGCAGTTAGCACCTAACGTAACATAGGTAATTTAGTTACCCAGAATACCGAAAGAATTTTTTTTTAAGGTAAGTACTATTATCAGTTTCGATGTTTTCTAACCTTTTCTAATAGAGGCTTAAGGAGAAGTCTTTTATGAAATAATTTTAGAGTACCTACCTACTTACTTTCATATAATAAGTACAATACGGCACCTTAAAGCTGTCATTAATAGAGAAGGAAAAAGGTGCAGCGGGTGCCTAGTGTGAGTTTTGTTTGATACTAGCTGTGCTCCGAAGTTTCACCTGTGTTAATTAGCGATTGGTGCTCTACTCCTATTAGTCATAGTGTGATGTTATATAGCCTATAGCATTCCTAAATAAATGGACTATTCAACACAAAAATAATTTTTCAATTCGAACCAGTAGTTCCGGAGATTAGAGAGTTCAACCAAACAAACAAACAAACTCTTCAGCTTTACATTATTAGTATAGATTCGATCACGTTAATGAAAACGAAAACTAAGTACGGCCACAGAATAATTAATAGTTGGTACGGCATTGAAGCTGCGCCTCCTGGCGACATACGAGAAGAGTTACAATTATGCCATACAAATTCTAACGTAACGTAACGTAACGTGATCGAATATCAAAAATAACTCACACTCGGCCCTCTAGTTACGATTCGGATTGTCCTTAAAATCACAAATCTGGAATTAAGTCGAAAATGCCTTACATATCCAGTGGTGCCCAACTGGTATTGCTCCAAGAGCTATTTTCAAAATCCTGGCACCTCACGCGAACACCGCCGAGTTAGTTAAAAATCTTTAGAGATATAAAGGAAAGTACATTATTTAAACACACCATTTATTATAATAAGTACCTGGATGACCAAGCTTTGCTCGTTATTTTTTTTTACAATGTTTTCTAAAAATTAAACCTAGCTGGATCGATTTATCGCCCCCGAAACCACGTGCATACTAAATTTCATGAAAATCATTATTATAATTATTATTATATATATATATATGCAAGATTTGGCCGTTCTTTTTATTTATTTTTTTATATTTACGGGTAAGCACAGTGCCTTGATCTCACCTAATGTTAAGTGATGGTAAGGCCATTTGGTGGAAGCGCACTTCACCCGGGATCCTCAACTAGTGAGGCACTGGCTATCTTATCTCTAGCTGCCGGAACACAACAATGCTACAAACATTGTTCACATTTAGTAAATGTATATGTACCTATTAATTATGCGATTTTATTCGCGAACGCCTAGAAAACAGGCTCCAGCTACCAGGGGCTTGCGAGCTACCAGTTGGGTACACTGCTCTAGAGCCTGGGCAGGGAGGCGGAAGTTGGAGGGGAGAACCCCACATAACCATCCGCGCGTCTCCGGGAGCAGTGATACTTGAACGACGAATTTTCCACTGTATAAAAAACGGTGTTCCATCATCATCATCATCATTATAGTCCACTGCTGGACTACTGGCTACTCTCATCCAGCATTTGCCAGCCACCTTGCGAAGATTGTCGCTTTCATCTTCACCTAGCTTGGGGGATACCAATTTTTCAACAATGACTATACAAGACATTACAAAATACAGCCTCCGTGAAAATACCAATGCAACTTTAATATTATTAACTTAACAGAATATCGTAGGTATCTCGAGTGGCAAATTCTTTCCAATGTCGGCAAACGACCTTGCCTTTCCACGTCCAACATATGTTTTTGTTCACATACAGATATAATACAATACCTACCAAACGTGACTTCAGAATTGTAAGAAATAATGTTCAATAATAGCTTTACAATACATGTTACTGCGTTATGATAAAGCCCCGGAAATGTCAACGAAATATTATTGCGGGGCGATGAGATGATTCAGTTATTTTATAGTATATTGCCAAAATGGCCGATAATACACTCGCTCGTCGACATTTCGAGGCGAGACAACACGTGTTGTGTTAGTCATATCATACGGCTTTATTGAGCAAGGTATTTTACTTTATTAGGTATATTTTTTCCACAAGCATTGCGGAAGGCCGAATATGGAAGCGCACTTTATCCAATTTCAACGAAAGTTTGCTTAGTGCGAGTTTATTTCATCATTCGATCACGTTAACGAAAACGAGAATTTGTATTTGCTTCAATGTCTTACAAATTCCTGTTTTTATAACTTAATCAAATGGTAAATAAAACTCGCACTATATAGGCACCCTGATTCCGAATAGTGTTTAAAACTCACCCCGTTTGTCACAAGAAGACGCTGCTTCAATGTTTCGTTGTGATCTATTTTATTTTATTTTATACGTAGCACGGCAAATTAGGTACTCCATTTCACCTGATGTTAAGTGAATATGGAATCCAGATGCGACGACAACTGGTGCAGCGTGAAAACAACGCAGCATCAGTTACCCTCACTCTGCCGGCCCACAAGGTGCCTCTTCACGCCTCGTTTATAGGACCCCATATCGTAGGTAGGAACGAATCACCAATTTTTTTAGTGCGCGATGGAATATTTGAGACAGTGAAGCGGTGACTCCGGAAAGCAGCACGTGTACTCCTATGGAGGAAGGGAGAAGGTGGGATGAGGTCAAAGAGTTCTTCAGAGCACTTGCCATGGTATAAGCGGTAAAACACGCTGAGTGACGCAATATCTCTACGCAATTGCAGAGATTCAAGAATATATGTGACTTCTGCGTTGCCGATAATGCCTACAGCGCGACGCTGCAATCTGTCCAAGGCATCGAGAAGGTACTTTGCGGAACCGTCCCAGATTTGCGAGCAATACTCCACGCAAGACCGTACCTGTGTCTAAACAACAAGGATCTAACGATAAAATGGTACAGGCATTACGTAGCAGGTATAACTCGCGTCAAACTTCTAGTCCCCTCTGAAGTTGCTTCGCGCAGCTGTACCTACACAGTCAGGCCCTGTCGTTCGTCCCCGCCTTCGTCCTACTGACTCCTATTTTTATTACTGCGACGCGAATCGCGCCAACATCAGAGGGGACCAGAAGTTTGGCGCGATTTGTAACTGTTTATTAAACTCAGTCGAAACAAAACAATGCTACCTATTTGACAATATTGTTATGGCTCAATGGCAGCTATTTAATCGCTTCTGTGGTTATTGTGGTTAGATCAGTGGTTTCAGACTCAAAAGTTAGGCCTAGCCCGACTGGCTAACTACCATATCTTTGTTTTGTTTCGGGTGGTAGTCAAGCCATTTCCTAAGTAGTTGAGGATTCCGGGTATAGTGCGCTTCCACCTATATAGTCTTATAGAAACTTGCCATCAGCTATCAGATGAGATGAAGACTAAGCGGTTCATACCGTTGAGAAATAAATAATTCGCTTTGTGCCACGCCCAACCAAACCAACCAATAAAAACAAAAAGAACGCGCCCATAGAAAAATATTTTATGTATCTAAGAACGCACCTCACCTTGCCCTGTGACGGTTGCTGTGACAACCAATAAATATAAACAAAACTTGAACTGCTAACGCAAAATCATAGCGAGAGGCATCAAACAAGAAATTGAACATTAAAAAACATAAAAAAGGTACCTCTTTTACATCAAAAAAAAGATAGAAATAAATAGAAAATTAATTGAATTTTTTATTGCACTGTGCTTTGTAACTGTACCTACGTAAAAATATCTAAATAGAAAAATCGGTAAACTGCGAATGTAAGTAACAACTCCATAAATTTATTTCCTTTTTTTATTTCAACAGATTTAAATAGTTCGTACCTTTAGAATATAATGCAGAAATTGCAAGTTCATTAATCGTCATTGTGGTCTAGTAGTATGACCACCGCACGCAGACCACTAATGACTAGCCAAAGTCTTATCATGTTACCAATACCAACATCGTAGTACAGTCAGCTTCAAAATAATCTGAGCGTTCAAACCTACCAAAAATATCTGAACGTTTGACAAAAATCACTCTTAGCCCAATACGTGAAAGATGTACTTTCATTCAATGTCATTTGTTCTAACAACAAATAAAAATGAATTTCTACGTCTCGAGATAAGGTTGATTTTTGTCAATTGTTCAGATATTTTTGGTGTTTGAACGCTCAGTTAATTTTGAAGCTGACTGTACCTACTATTATAATGACTACCAAACTATGTACAGTTATTTAAATCATCATCATCATCATCATCATTAGCTTATTTTATGTCCCCACTGCTGGGGCAAGAGCCTTCCCTATGGATGGATAGGGAGAACGGGCCATAAACTAACCACGCAGGCCCAGAGCGGATTAGTAATTGTTAACGACTGCTAATGCAGCCGGGATCAACGGTTTTACGTGCCTTCCGAAACACGGAGGAGCTCGAGATGATACATTTTTGGTCACCGATCCGATGACCTCAGCACTCGCAGACCAACTTCTGCCGTCCTTTACTTCCTCCCATGCTCAAACCAGATGGGTCATTGGCTCACACCGCGTTAGAGAAGGCGAACTT
The DNA here is from genome assembly GCA_963082485.1 of Eudonia mercurella. Classification (NCBI taxonomy): domain Eukaryota; kingdom Metazoa; phylum Arthropoda; class Insecta; order Lepidoptera; family Crambidae; genus Eudonia; species Eudonia mercurella. The sequence continues at coordinate 10,322,517 of OY720040.1, read as the reverse complement.
GTTTGCATCCCTCTTTGCAAGTAATTCGCGCCTTGATTCGGGCTCTAAATCACCACCTAGCATACCTCACCATGACTCCTACATGTCGGAGATCATTATCCATAACAAAGAGGTTCGTAGAGTACTCCGAAATCTCGACGTCAATAAGACCAGTGGTCCAGATAGAATACCGGGAAGAGTTTTGAGGAATTGTGCACCTGAGTTGTCTCCTGTTTTGACGCGCTTGTATCGCCTCTCTCTTAAGCAGGGAGTGGTGCCAAAATCGTGGAAGCTAGCTAATGTTCAGCCTGTTCCCAAGAAGGGTAGTCGTGCCGACCCTGCAAACTACGGACCAATCGCCATAACCTCCATAATCTGCAAAGTTATGGAAAAGGTCCTAAACCACAAACTGCTGACGTACCTAGAGCACAACGATCTCCTCAGCGATCGTCAGTACGGCTTCCGCCAGGGACGGTCTACTGGGGACCTCTTAGTGTACGTCACGCACTGTTGGGGCGAAGCCATCGAGAAACACGGCGAAGCCCTTGCCGTGTCCTTGGACATCTCGAAGGCTTTTGACAGGGTTTGGCATAAAAGTCTGATAAGCAAGCTTCCCGCGTACGGCATCCCTACTGGCTTTTGCAATTGGATCACAGACTTTTTGAGTGAGCGGTCGATCAGAGTAGTCATTGATGGCTGCTCCTCTGACATCATGGCTATCGACGCCGGAGTTCCTCAAGGGTCTGTTCTTTCGGCAACTCTTTTCCTGCTTCACATCAACGACCTGCTTCAGCCAGGGATAGTTGGGTACGCAGACGATAGTACTGTTGCAGAAAGATACATTCCGGCTGCGGGAGCCAGAGAGGGAAACATTCACTCTCTAAGAGAGGCCATGGTTGAGCGAGCAGACGCGACCTTAAACCTCGTCTCCAATTGGGGGGACGACAACCTGGTCCGTTTCAACGCCTCCAAAACACAAGCGTGTCTGTTCTCCACCAAAAGGAGTCCATTTCTTCTGACTCCTACTTTCCGTGGTACGTCCATCCCAATCAAGGGCACCCTTGAGCTGTTAGGCATGGAGTTGACTGCAAATCTCAGCTTCGGCTTAACCATCGAGTCCAAAGCTCAGACTGCAGCAAAAAAGCTGGGCATCCTGAACAAGGTGCGGCAGTATTTCACACCAGAGCAGATCCTTAGCCTATACAAGGCTCAAGTCCGATCGTGCATGGAATACTGCAGTCACCTTTGGGACGGATCTGCCAAATACCAGTTGGCCGCACTCGACTCGGTGGAACGCAGAGCTATAAGGCTCATCGGTGATGATGCGCTTGTCGAGGCCAAGCTTACCAGCCTCGCACATCGGCGTCGTGTCGCCTGCCTGTGTGTCTTTTACCGACTTTACCGCGGAGAGTGTGCCGGGGAGCTTTTCGAGCTCATACCACCATCGCCCTTTTACCACCGAACCTCCAGACGTACTGCAGGATATCATCCCCACCTAGTTGAAATTCCACTATGTCGCACTAAGCGCTTCATGTCATCATTTTTGCTGCGCACTGGCAAGGAGTGGAATTCTCTGCCATCGTCTGTGTTCCCAAAAACTTATAACCTGAATTCCTTCAAGGCGAGAGTTAATAGGCATCTTCTAGGGCAGCTCGCTCCATCTTAGACCTCATCTACGCTCACCATCAGGCGAGATCGAGGTCAAGAGCTGTATTATAAGGCATAAAAAAAAAAAAAAAAAAGACCGAGCGCGTTAACCACTGCGCCATCGAGCTACTCAAATGTTTAAATGTTACCAGCCAAATATTTCTAAATAATAAATAGGTAATATATTTTTATAATATTTAAGTGGCTGGTAAGAGCTAGAAGTAGCCGCGGTTCGTGCTCAGTGGCGTGCACTTAGAGGCCTATGTCCAGCAATCCAGGCGGATGATGATGATACATTATTTTCAAAACTGTTTTTATTTCAGCTTGCCTAGGCTATATTTTAGAGAGAATCATCATCATCAGCTCATTTTATGATGGATAGAGAACGGGTCATAAGTCACCACGCGGGCCCAGTGTGGGTTGGTGGTTGTTAAGAGAATAATAATCATGTATTTTTCAGCGACCAGCAATGGACCTAAACATCATGGACAAGCTTCGGCTCTTGAAAATAGACACAGAACTGCGTCCTTTAATAAAAATGAAGCCAATGAGTAGGTACTACTTCATAGCTCCCTCAAACCCAGGCGAGCAGTTCTTTGTGTTCGCCTCCACTGCCGCTTGGCTCATAAGAAAAACTGGCAAAGACTTCGATCAGCCGAATGAAGAAGATGATCCCAGTTCTATCATCACCAGTATTCTAGATTTTCTAAGAGAAAAAGAGATAGCCGTTGACTTTTCGATTAATAAAGTAAAACAAAGCTATGGCGAACACGTCTGCTACATCTTGAACAGTTTGGCGGATGAAGCATTGAAAACGCAGAATTTCGAATGGCAAAAACCCATTGTCGATATACCAGAAACTGAAGAAAACGTCGACGATTTAGATCAAGTTGAAGATGAGACTGAAATCATTCTTGATAAAGTTGAAGAAGAGATGGCAATATATTCGGAGGAGTCTGACGAAGAATTTGGTAACGCAGAGGAAAAGGAGACTAATAACATAGCCGCTAAAGTTCACGATTGGGAAGCATGGAAGCTTGAATTGGAAAGGGTTGCACCGGCTTTAAGATTGAAGATAACTGCAGACGGTAGGGATTGGCGAGCGAGACATTCCCAAATGAGAACTTATAGGGACGACTTACTGGATCGATTCAAAACAACAGGAACACAGCTAAACAAATTGCATTCCAATATAAGTTCCGCCATCGACAAAATAACAGCTAGAGAGAATATCATAAATGACCAATTTGAACCACTCGTGAGAGAATATGGTTCTCTTTTGGATGAATTGAGTAAAGTTACTAATGAGTATAACGAAGTCAGCGTCGGAGTTACTGAGCGGCAAGAGATGTTAAATGAGATCACCGCGAAGGTTGAGAATATTAAGCAGAGAACGGAATCTAGAGGGTCTTCGATGAACGACAATTCTCCTTTAGTCACAGCAAAGAAAGCTGTTGCGAATTTGAAGAAAGACATTCAGGAAATGGATTTCCAGATAATTATATTACTTTGGCTGTTGACGACTAAAGAAAATCCGAATAACAACAATTTTCTAGCAAATGCAGAGTCTAGGATAGTTTCCACTGAAGCTTATTAAAATATAATTTGTGTTGTCGTTCTTAAGTAATTTTAAATAAAATACATTATACAACAATTGTTTTCGATTTATTTGTCGCATTTAGTGAATAAGTATACATTTTAACATAATAACATTACAAAATCTAATTATGCCATAATTATATATAAAAATAAAGTACTTAAAAACAATTAATACATTGTTCGGGATCAAATAATACTTACAGACATGGTTATTCTACAAAAAAAATAACAAGCATAAAATAAATTTATTTTTCGTCTTTGGTAATTTTAACTAGACTACTTTTACAATTTTGTGTAGGAACTTAAAAATATATGTGCCTTGATGTAGGATGATGATTAGTGTAATAATTAATGGGGACAGTTAAAAGATACAAAGTAAAATAATCAATTTTCCGTAAACTTAACTTAACAATAACTACATAGCAGTGGCGAAGAGTGGAAATGTAAAGAAGGAAAACCACCTTTATAAAAAATTGTGCAATCCAAAAACCTAGCAACAAAAACAATACTTATCGACGTAATTTTAATACCAAATTGTTGACCGTTGTGTGTGTTAAATGTGTGAATATGTTAAACGGATGAATGAATATAACTCGTTAAGGGGGTGCCGCGCGGAATTTCGAAAATTTACGTGTTTTTGCACTGGCGCTGAATAGGTCATATACATTAAAAGGACTAGTGTAGGTTAGCTTGATCCTTTCACAAGGCCATGGTTGTCTTGGAATTTGAAACAAATACCCAGAAACTGCATAAACAATACGTAAAAGTAATGATATCTAAAAACTTCGTAACGTAAATATAGCACAAATGAAACAATGATTCGACATCAAATTGATATTCCGCAGGCCACTGTTGTCTTATTTTTCAATAAAAAAATATGAATATGAAAATATTAAGACTTTTATTATTTTTTACCCAAACGCCTATGATTTTACGAAAGTAAACATTGCTCTAATTAAATCACCAGCCTACTCTGTACAGATATTAGTGTGCGTGCGTATTCGTAGTCGTGCGCCGTTGCCACACCACTGCCACGCGCCGCTCGCTCGCTATCATAAAGAAACTTGAAACTCGCAGTTTTGCGATCGCGCGGCACCCCCTTAGATTTCTTCTTCTACAGATAAACAGTATTTACTATTTATTCGTATGAAGTAACATGTTGACCATTTTCTAAAGGGAAGCCGATGGGAATCGGGGTGTATGAAGTCTTCGCCAGTGCTACATAGTAACGTTTATTAAAATATTTTAATTTTTATTTAAATGAGTGAATCATAAAACTGAGACTATGCCTATCTATGAAAATGCTAGTTTTAACTTACATATTTACGCCCTGTCGTCAGTCCTAAACGAGGACTTAAGTTAAACCTGGTTTTAAAACGAATGTCTCATTTTTGTTAATAAGGTTATTAGGAACTTCAGTTATTAATCAGGTCTAAATTTTGTCCACGCTTTTGACACGGTATGTGATGTGTCGTGTATCAATTCCCCAATTACCATTAGCGCTTATCATAATTAAAATCATTTAAAACATATTTCTATCTCTCTTACCTTTAAACAATTTTAAAAGCAATGCTTTTTCCATATATGTCATGAATCATTTTATACGGATTTATTTGGCCAAGTTTCTTTTGTTCTCTTTTTATTGAGTAATTATGGGTCTGTGGATTTATTATTTGAATAAATAACCTATCTTTTTTTAAAGCATATGCGTGCATGTTGAAAAAAATTAATTGAAATAAATAAAGATATTTAAATAATGTATTATTGTTTTTTTTTCCTTTTTTTGATAGTTTGCTGATTGCCAATGGTCATTTTCAGCTTCACCGGGCTTCTTTGGGGGTGGCGAGAAACTTAAAGGGTTCCTCAAGCCGTGTGAAACGAATCACCGTAAGAGGTCTCCTAGAGGAAACGGCATCACGCACTGTGCGTGTCCCCGTGCTCTACTAGATTCTCAGAGGGGTTCGGATTGGATCGATACTATTATTTTATAACTTCTGGCTTCTGTTGCATATGTTTTTTTTTCAGAAGCAAGGGCTACACTAATAATAATAATATGTGTATTGGTGACTGTTGCAATAAAAATGTAATTTGATTTGTTACCTACTTTTATGTGTTTGGCTGTAAGCTTGCCTTATTAAATAAAATAAAATGAAATTTGTAAAATTATCTTTTTCATAAAATGATAAAGAAAAAAATTGTCTTACTATTTTATGGTAAGACAATCTTTGAGCCATTCGAGTATTCACATTGTCATTTCGATTGCCATTAAAAGTTAATTCACAGCCCAACTTATTTGAGTATAGCAAAATTTAACTTTAATAATTTATATAAATGTCCTTTTTTAATAAAGTAAAAAAATAATTTCTTCGCATAAAAAACTACGTACTGTATTTGTGTGTACGAGAATGTTCGGTTACAAAATCACTCGTAAACTAAATTATAATAAAATATTTATATTCTATAGTAAGTTTTTTTGGGGCATTTCTGTACAAAGAACTCATGTTCAAATAATAAAATAAAATTGTATTAATCATTTACAAATAACCCTTTAACGGACACAGCACTTAATATGTCATTGCTTTTACAAAGTGAATAAAATTCAATTAGTTAAAAAAAATTGTATTTATCTTGATGCTTGAACTAGAGGACAGACTGACAGAAAAAAGAAATATCTGATTTTGATACACGAATTAAAATGTTAAATCATATTACTTATTATCATACGACCTCCTTGGTCGAGTGGCTTGCACACCGGTTTTCATGGTGTTCCCATCTCTGAGGTCCCGGGTTCGATCCCCGGTCGGGTCAATTTAGAAATACCTGTTTTTCTAAATTGTTTCGGGTCTGGGTGTTTCCTATGTATAATAAGTATATTAAGTATGTTTATCCGTTGTCTAGTTAACCATTTTATCGAGTTTCTTAAGGAAGCTCTTGTTGGGGCTAGATAATTGGTGTGAGTGTGGGAAACGTTTTAAATATTAAATACATAGATAACATAATAACTTCGTCAAAGTACTTTTTTATAAAGATTTGTCTTACTTCAATCAATTGTAATATGTAATTAATTATATAACAATTACTTTTTAATTAATCCATTAAGATAAATAAATATGTTTTTCTATTAGTATGACACGTTTACCTAATAGAGTTTGCAATGAAAAACCAAAATGGTTAACGCTTAAACACAAAAGTGTTTATTTTAAGTATTCTAGGCATAACTTTTAAATTTACCAGTTATGTAAAATTATTTAACAAGAAACTATATGTGTATAAGTTTATAGCCTATATAGAACTAGATTATTTTGATTTTTTGAATGGCACTGGGGGCCAACACTTTAAGAAACAATACATTAGTAAAAACCCAGCCTTTTCAATAAAATAAAAAATTCGTTTCAGGAATCTACTCGCAGTTCATAAAAAATGTAAATCCAAGCAGTAGTAAAAGATTAATATATCAAAAACATGTCAGCATCAAAGAAAACTACAAAGGTGGTTTATTTAAATGTACAGTAAATGTAATTCCAGTACTCAAAGTACGAAAACCGTAAAATAATTTATTTAAAATAGTGCTCAAAAGCTTAACATGCAAAAGCAAAGCTTTTTAAGTGTTCCTAATAAACAAAAAACGAAATAGCGAAGCTGAATCACCCATTGAAGACTGGTTCCGGTATTTGGTATTGGCAAATTTTGAATAGTCTTAAAATAAAAGTTGCTTTTGACCTTTTGAACTAGCCCTGAACGCGAGTCGCGAATATCGGTCGGTTTTCTTACGGCGTTTAAGCGCACACACATTTTACATATTGGCTATATACATTCACGCTGTAAAATAACGTAGACGAACTAAAAAACTATTAATCAAAAAGGTAACAATGTTTAGAGTTATTATTTAAGGGATTCTTACCATGTTTTTTTACTTTTACAGTATACCATGTCATGGTGTTTGCAATTGCGACGAAATATCGGATACTAAAATGTAAAAAAACATTATTAAAATCTCGTAAATGATTACTTTGATGCAAGTGGCAATGACAGCTTAAAAGTGATAACAATGTTTGTCTTAAATAACTAAATGTTATGTTAAAGCTTACACTAATTGTACACTAAACCGATTACGATAAAAACGTAGTAAATAATAAAAATCTCTCAATTATTACTATTACAATAGTGACTGTCAATTGCTTCCTATAAAAATCCCCAAAAGTACACATCCATTGCATGTAATGTTTATACTCTAAAAATGGTTTACCAAAAGTTTCGTTTCTGTTTATCACATCATTAATAAAACCTTATTGCATAACTAAAACGTTGTCAAACCAACAACTGCTATGTGCTAAAAGTATACTTTTGAGAATATTGTAAGAACAAGTCATTTAAATGTACAGACAGCAACAAAAGTACCTTAGGAGCTCGAGCTCGTAGTTAGTAAATTAGTTGAAATCAAAACTTTGAAATCTCAACTAAGTGCATATAGCCGATTTTGGTTTGACAACGACGGAGTTACTGTAAAACGGGGTTAAATTAGAAACAACGGTAACATTGACATAAGCTCCAAATTTAGCTCAGAGTATAGTTTAATTATGTCGCATTGTCAGTTATTAGTCTATACTAATATTGTAAAGAGGAAATCTTTGTATTTTTGTATGTATGTATGTATGTATGTATGTATGTATGTATGTATGTATGTATGTATGTATGTATGTATGTATGTATGTATGTATGTATGTATGTATGTATGTATGTATGTATGTATGTATGTATGTATGTATGTATGTATGTATGTATGTATGTATGTATGTATGTTGAGTAACATAGGCTGTATTAAAAAAAACTAAAAACGACAATTTAATTTTCCAATACAAAATGATTTGTTTGTTTTGTTTTGTTTTGATATATATTTAACTCAATGATGGAAACTGTCAAAGCGGTACGAAGTCCGCCGGGTCAGCTAGTTCTCTATAAAAGCAGAGATAGTTCTGTCTACACTGTGAATCGCGTTGTAAGAGTTCCTTACTGTAAGATCTTTATATACTTAATTGCAATAAATACAATTGACTGTATTTGAATCAGAATTTGTAAATATAATAGCAGGCCAATATTTCGATTATTAAAGCTCAACGACAGTACTCTGTGGTTTTATTTCTGTACACACCACGGCTGCACAACAGGCTACCAAAACCACAAACTGTAAAATTTCCACAATAGACTTTGAACTTTATGTATATGGCACATGGTTGATTATTTATTGAAGAAATTTTACCATAAATGTTCAAATTTTTAACGCAAATTTTGTTGCGAACAAATTACTTCAACATTTGTGTTTTTGTAATTTGTTCGCAACAAAATTTGCGTTAAAAATTATTTGAACATTTATAAATAGCTTGCTTACTTCTTAACTGATCTTTAATATTTGTAAAAATATTATGATCGGATGTTGGTGACGGTAGGACATTGAATGGGCGCCTTTGGCTTTCAAAGTAAAAAGTGTTGAATAATTTCGGCGGGCTGGTTAAAATCACGATAGCTCAATTGGAAGAGCACCTGACCCGGAATGTCAGAAGGGTGCAGGTTCAAATCCTGCTCGTGGAAATTTTTTCAACATTTGATTTTGAAATTATACCATTTTTGATAGATTGATATGCAAGCTATATATATATATTATTATTATTATTATTATTATATATACTTATTATTGGTTGGTTATATTTACCTATTCATGGGTGTGACCATGGGTCAGTCTCTTCACATAGCATCTCAGGAGTCCCTGACTAGCTCTTAGATAACCTATCCTTACTATTCTCGTAAACATTCCGTACGCTTACACGTGAAAGATCAAAAGCTGTCGTCAATGGAACAATAATTTCTAAAATAACCCCAATATAGCATACTTTTCAACAGCCTTAGCCTAGTCCAGATCCTTCGCTTGGTTGAAAATGAGGCTCTTAGCCTGTCCCAGGTACACGGACTCCTGCTTTGTCGGCTCATCAAATGTGACGTTGTACTTGCGTTTGAGGTCGTCCATAAACTCTTGCTTTAGTAGAGCTAGACATCTGAAAATAACAAGATTTTATTAGCATTTTAGGACATAATAAAGTGTAAAATGGTTTTACGCTTATGTGTCTAAATCAATATGTTATATAGTAATATATGATCGTAAAAGCTGCTTTTACCATTGAAAATGGTTATCAGACGCAAATCGCCTGAGACGTATTTTTGGCCATAGCTCCGAGGATTTTGGGAGAATCGAGTTAAAAATAGTAAGAAGAGTTGAGGAATTTATCGAGACACATGTGAGCGTTTGAATTTTGAAAATCGCCGGAAACTTTTTTTGGAATTTTGAAAAATGTTAAAATAATCGGGTTTTTTGGGAGGTGTTTGTATACTAAATTTTAAATATATAAATAATAAAAACAGATAAGAAAAAATAAAATAAAAAAGTCCTAGGGTATTAGTTTAGCTACAAAATGGGAAAAAATATTGGAAATCGGTTAATAATTATGACCTGTAGGTGGTCCCTTTAGATTTGATATTGTAGAAAAACGGGTATTTCCGTATATAAAAAGTGATGTAGCTTCTTTGATTATTGACCGATCGTCATGGTAATGGTGTTAAAAGATGCGGATGCAGGCGAGAAGTGCATTCAAGTTGGAATTTTGAAAATCGGTTAATAAATAAAAAAATAAAAAAAATATAAAATATAATAATTAACTTGTAAGTAATGTGTTATTTAAAATAAAATGTTTTTTTTTCGTAAATTGCTGTATTCATTTTCAATGCTCCGATTCTTACGGGGACTGCGAAATCTGTGAATTTTTTACTTGGGAGGGTAGTTTTACGATGTGGAACAGGTAATATGTTATTGTAAAAACACATGCATGTGTTAGTGGTAGAAAGGGGAGTTAAAAGGTTTTTTTGCTTCCCTCCACCCATTGGAGCTTTCGTAGATAAGCGGGGATTAAGAGAAGAGTCTCCTATAACCCGGAGTCGTTCCTGACCGCAATGTATGTAAGAGAACATTTTACCTAGTCAAGGCTGGTTTCAGAGTCACGCTGGCCTCCCGCGCGGGTGTAAGCGACGCGGGCCACGAGCTATACTCTAGCCAAACTCGATAAAGAATAAATGTCATCATCATCATCGGCCTATCTTAGTCCACTGCTGGACATAGGCCTAAAGAATAAATGTAAACAAACCAAATTAGGGTCATCACAAATCTGGGCAAACATGTTTTTGTGTTTTTCGTATTATTACTTGATTACTGCATTTTACATAAAATAATTGTAAGACTTATTATTTTAACAACACATCGCACTTAAATCAGTCGCTCAACGTCGGTAAAAACGTTATAATACGAAGAACGTAAAAAAAACGTTAACTATTTTCACTTGTTAACCCTATTAAACAAATGTCATTACTAAAATTGAGGTATTCTAAACAATTCCGTTATTATAAACTAGCATTCCAAATGAAGATGACAATAGTATCCATATCGGGTCGATTATCTTGACTATCTCTGAAATCTGCAGCGTAAACAGTGCATTTGCAATGCAAAACAAACATTAATGAACAATTTGAATTGGCGTTAAAGAAAATTAGATAGTAACAGCAGTTGATTAATTTATGTAATTAATAAATTATTGAATCTTCAAGTGCAGTTTTTTTATTATTTCAAGGTAGCTAATTTATTCACTCATAGGTATGATTGTACTATGGTTTTTGGTTTTTAAATTTTTCATACAATATTTAATATAAATAAATCTTTTACGTAAAATCTTTCCTGTTGACCAACTGGCAAAGGTTGTTAATACATGCCTGTCACTGGTTGCTTGGCAACGCTTTGTCGGTAAACATTCTCTATCGAATTTGGCTATAGTATAGGTGTTGTCTTGTGCCGTTCCATAGTGAAAACTACCTGCGCTTACTACCCGCGCTGATTACAATTCAAACGCGGTTAGTCGGCGCGTCTCAACCGCGCGCTGTCGAGGAGTCTCTGTATCCAGTGTGCGTTACACAGTGACGCTGATAGCACGCGCTGGCATAGGTAATAAATAACTAATATATGTATTAGGGGGGTGCCGCGCGGAATTTCGAAAATTTACGTGTTTTTAAGTCACTGGTGCTAGGCGCTGAATAGGACTAGTGTAGGTTAGCTTGATCCTTTCACAAGGCCATGGTTGTCTTGGAATTTGAAACAAATACCCAGAAACTGCATAAACAATACGTAAAAGTAATAATATCTAAAAACTTATTTCTCCAGAAACTTTATAAATATAGCAGAAATGAAACAATGATCCGACATCAAAATGTTTGTATTGATATTCCGCAGGCCATTGTTGTTTTATTTTTCAATAAAAAAATATGAATATGAAAATATTAAGACTTTTATTATTTTTTACCCAAACGCCTATGATTTTACGAAAGTAAACATTGCTCTAATTAAATCACCAGTCTGTACAGATATTAGTGTGCGTGCGTATTCGTAGTCGTGAGCCATTGTCACACCACTGCCACGCGCCGCTCGCTCGCTATCATAAAGAAACTTGAAACTCGCAGTTTTGCGTCCGCGCTGCACCCCCTTAAGAAAGATGTCATCGCGACTGTCCGAGCCGATGAACCGCGTCATACTAAACTCGTTTCAGAGTTGCGCGCGGGTTATCAGCGCGCGTACGAGACGCGTTTGCCGCCCGCGCGGGCGGTCAGCGTGACTCTGAAACCAGCCAAAAATAAAAAAGGTCAAGTGTGACAGTACAGTATACGAGAAGTAAATTAAGTGTTTCTTACATTCTATAGTGCGGGTTGGCGCGAAAAGCTGTGATGTCTGGAGAAGGCGCGTGCGGCGTATGTACTACGAACGCGCCCGGTAGTACCACGGCGCGGTAACCCTGCGCGCGCAGTTCTACGCTATGGGATACCTATACAAACAAACATTAGTTAATTTTTTTAAAGAGATTTTATTGTTTCTATAGTGAAATACTTTATTAAATAATCTATAACTCTTTAGAAGATAATGGTTCATAAAAAAGTATTTTATATCATTAAAACCATAATTATTTGATGTTAAAAGACATAATATATATATTTAAACTAAAACAAATAAAGTGTATTTTTAACACAATTTACAAGGTTTTACTTTTTATTTTTAAGTGTTAATTTCTACACTTAGCTGAATTAAATATTTATATAAAATACAGTGAAAAATTAAACGCCCACCCGACCCAGCCAGGAATCGAACCTGGGTCTTCCGCAATCCGGGCGGCTGCACTGACCATTATGCTACCGGGAAGGCTGACGTAAGCGCTGAATTTTGTCACTGCTTTTTGATTTTTTGAAATGCTTTAGAGCGACATTAGTGCCATCTATCCATCGGTTGCAAATACCTTTGGATAGATGGCACTAATGTCGCTAGCCAAACCTGAAGCAGCCATAACACTGTTTTATTCTCGAACAGGGCTTTTAATGGCGTTAAACATTTGGAAACGATATTTCTGTCAAACGGAGATACTGTTGAAAGCAAAGGTAACGTTATGCTTGGTATCGTTACCAGGGTGGCATTTTTACTGATAAATTAACTAACGCGGGTTAAGCGTATTAAATAACGAAAAAAGTAACAATACTATTCTACATAACAATACTGTCTTATAGAAATTTGATAACGGTATCAAGCTCCAGCTCTCGACATTCAAATAGCATAGCGATTCGCTGTGCTAGTAACGAACGCTTATAATAAGGTAAACTTTACCTTATTCCAACCGAAGCCTGAGAAGCGCGTGTCGTATTTAGGCACCGACCGATGCACAACTAAATACGGTTCGTAATCCGACTGCCACTCCACCTGTCAATTATGCATTTACTTATCATATATATTTTTTATTTTTTTTTATTTATTTATTAGGACAACCAACAAGACAAACACTGAAACAAGCAAAAATTGTAGAAACAAACATAAACTTAAAGCTAAGTGTCATCTTAATTACAGGTTGCCACGGCATGCATTGTGGACTATAATAAAAAAAAAACAATTTATTTATTAAAAATAAATCTAATAAAAAATTGAGTATATAAATCAAAAGTCGTTCAGTCTTTCAGCCACTAATCTGGCGCCTTATCAAATGACTTTAATATTTCCTGTCTAAACTTCTGGGGTTTATCTGGGAAGATGTCGATATTACAAACTTTGCAGAGTTCGTTATATTGCCGCTGTAGTCTATTTATGGTGGCGTGGTGACCCACATTGGTCCTGCTGCCCTTAACAGAAAATGGCACATATCTTTTGACCCGTGCTAGTTTATATGGTACATTAAGATTTATCAATTGTAACAGAGAGGAACAATCCGTGGTGCCGTTGATTATCTTTTGAAGTAGCATTAAATTCAATAAATACCTACGATCCCTCAAACTGTATATATAATATACTGTATGTATATATAATTATCAAAGGAATTCATAGAGATTTGGTCCGAAATGAAATGAAATGGTTTAATTAGCGTGTGAACAGGGTGCATATTCAGGTCACTCAAAGAATCTAAATTTTACGAAATTATGCATGGAACTTTATTAAAAAGGCTACGTTCCATTGAACCGGTTTACAAAAAATGGGCTTTTTAATAAACCGGTTAAAATTTAAAATGATAAATACTTGATTTACGTTTTCGACCCATATTGATAGGATGCGCGCAACTATCAAAATGAGATAGCGCTCGCGACGCAACACGACGTGCGCGGCGCGCGGGTATTTCGTCTAACAAGCTACAACAAGTCACAGCCAGCGATCGCTAGAAATAAACCGGTTTATTTAGGTTCGAAATATCGCTCCTATTTGGTTCCGCTCCGGAACGGTACTTTACGATAATACAGGTTTTACCCTAATGAAACCGGTTAATTTTGAACCGGTTTCAAGCCCTGCTCTTACGGAGTTGTAGCGGTGACCCATCTGGTGCAGTCGGTAGGGCGATGTCCCTGTAGCTACTCTCTCGCTCGCAAGAAACGTAGCTTGTTCTAGATGTGCAAGTATACGCCCATAATTACCATAATGATGCTTGAGTTAACACATTCAGCAAATATAATGGTAAATTATCCTTGTGATGGAGATGTGACTTGAAACAAACCTCATTAGGAGCGGTGGCGATCACTTTTCTTGTGTAATTAGTAGACCGATGCCCCTCCACGACCACATTAATCTCTAAATATCCTTACCTCATAAGGAGCTGTGGCGGTAACCCATCTGGTGTAGTTGGTAGGGCGATGCCCCCGCGGCCACTCCCTCGCGCGGAAGGCGGCCACGTCAGCCGCGCCCGCGCCTCCCGCCAGCCGCGCGAGCAACGCCGGCTTGTTGCGGGGCGGCGACGCGCGGTAACGCTGCGTTTCGAACGCGGGCACCACGAGGCACTGGGGACGACAGCTTTATGTCAAAGTATTTTTTTTTGTCTGATGATATTAAATTATTAGCAGGTCCGACCTGGATCAGAAAGGCCACAGACCGCACAATCTGGAAGAAAATTGGAGAGGCATACGTCTAGCAGTGGATATCACTATGCTGGAAGGAAGGAACTTTATTATTTAGAGCTCCCACGAGAAGGCACGTAAAGCCGTTGCTCACGGCTGCAGTCAGCAGCAATACTCTAGACGTATAAACACGAATGCTATCATCATGTGAATAAAATTTAAAAATATAGGTATATAAAAATGAAAATATAGTGTTGACTATTCCAGGCAAGTTATTTTTTTAAAAAGGAAAAGTGTAACGACACAAGTTATGAGTTTAATTTCAAAAACAATACAAGCAACAAATAATTTTCCCTAATGCACAAAATAGAGAGCTCCGTTCACGACGATGCATTCGGCGAAGAAATAGGCCCGTTTCATGGCTTACGCTCGCTTTTATAGTAATAGCTTGTAGGTAGGTCTCTTATTTGCAACAATAGAATTTCATTTAAATGTTACTGGATGACAGCTAGATGAGTGGGCTGGCATTGTTGGTGGACATTTACTCGGGCCCTATTTCATCGAGGGTTATCTCAACAGCAACTCGTATTTGCAACTTTTGCACTAGCTCTTCACCGGAATCTCTATTACCATCAGGACGGGGCTCCTCCCTATTATGAACGCCAAGTGCGCGATTATTTGGATGAAGCGTTCGGAACCCAGTGGATTGATTCGAGGTGTGCCAGTACCGTGGCCTCCGAGGTCGCCAGACATGACTTCCTGTGAGTTTTATTTGTGGGGAGACATAAAAAGAACGGATTATAAAGACGAAATGAGTGTTGTGCAGTTAAAATAAAATATTTTAATGGCTTTTGAGAGTTAAGGTCAAATCGTAGTGTGCTGCAAAAGTTAGCTAGAAACTTAAGACGCCGTGTTTTGAGCAGTACCTGCGAGTATCTTAACCTTGATCGGTAAGTACCTATTATTAGTTTATTTTTTAATTATGTTAATAAGTAATTGAACAGTCTACATTGCAAATAATATTGCAACAAAAGTATACGTATGTATAAGGGTAAGCGTAAGCGTAAGCCACTTTACGTAAGTTCGTTGACTTAACGTCCGCCCGCTGCGCTCTAATCTACCTACTACGGTCCGCACCCCTATTCTCGTCAGTCGACGGTCGCTATTCTGATTTACACCGAAATCGTTTTATTTATCAATCGGTTCCTTGTTACTTGCTCCGTGTTAAAAGTATTTTTTAGTCATTAAGTATACCAATTACGATTAGCTGTAAATTTATGGCGGGAATGTAAATCTGCAAGTTGTATACATAGCTGCCTGAATTATTGTAAATGTTGTTGGTGATCCAAATAAACAAAAAATTCACAGATTTCGCAGTCCCCGCAAGAATCGGAGCATTGAAAATGAATACAACAATTTACAAAAAAAAAACATTTTATTTTAAATAACACATTACAAGTTATTTTTTTTTCATATTTTTTTTTTATTATTTATTAACCGATTTTCAAAATTCCAACTTGAGTGCACTTCTCGCCTGCATCCGCATCTTTTAACACCATAACCATGACGATCGGTCAATAATCAAAGAAACTACATCACTTTTTATATACGGAAATACCCGTTTTCTACAATACCAAATCTAAAGGGACCACCTACTCGTCACAATGATTAACCGATTTTTAAAATTTTTTCGCCATGTTGTAGCTAAACTAATACCCTAGGACCCTTTTTTTCATTTTATCTTAAGTCGGTTTTTTTTAAATATTTTCAATTTAATATACAAACAACCCTCAAAAAACCCGATTTTTCTTACATTTTTAAAAATTCAAAAAAAAAAAAACTGCCGATTTTCAAAATTCAAACGCTCACACGTGTCTCGACAAATTCCTCAACTTTTGATATTATTTTCATCTCGATTCTCCCCAAAATCCTTAAAGCTATGGCCAAAAATACGTTTCAGGCGTTTTGCATCTGATAACCATTTTCAATGATAAAAACACTGGTACCTTTACCCTGCTGTTAGATAATTATATTTATACGCCACTATCACGTTGTTTGAACGCAATTTAAATCTTTATTATTTTTTGTGATGGAATGTGGTTTTTCTAAAGAACTAAAATTTTGTTCGTTTTTTACCTTCTTCTGTGCATACGGGTTGATGAGCTTGATGGCGGACCGCAAGTGCTCATACAGCCCCGCCATGGGCACGAAGTCCGCGTCCATGAGGAACACGTACGGCGTGTTCACGTTCTCCAAGGCAACGTTGCGCAAGTAGTTCACGGGATAATGAACCTGGAATTGTATATTTTTTATTTATTTAAATTAGGTACACTGATAGATTACAGTCAATACGTGAGAAAAAATATAACTAATTTAGGATAGACAATAATCTAAAAATATTATACACATAATGAAAGAAAAAAAGTACCATAACATTACCAGAAAAAAAAAATCGTTAAAAAAACGCTATTTATTTGAACAATGAGGATTCTTAGTAAAACTTATTAGTTGCATCATTTAAAGATATATTAACAGACTATGGCTGGTAGTATTATTTATCACACAAGAATATTGACTCTCGAAAACCGGTGGGTGGTTCAAACACTATTGTGGTTTAGGGCTTATCTCTAGAAGAGATGTTCCTGCCTACTGTTAGATTGCTTACTCATAAGTGAAAGAATGGATAAAGAAAAGCTTATTTGGTTTTATTTGGTACACACAACTATTCTAATTCAGCATAAGTATTCTTTGGATAACTTATAAGAGGATACAAAAATAATCACTGAGCAAACCAACAACACAAACGCCCTTCTAAGTCTGTTACTATAAGTTATGTGTCAGTCATCATATCCTTTCATATGAAAGAGACGAAACATATAAACCATGTTACTTACAGAGTCATGTTTGAATACGAGGTGATAGCCGATATTCCGTCGTGAGCTCAACGTGTCAGACCAATCGCGTATGAAACTCTCCAACTTCGCCACTTCGCAGTCCGACAGATAGATGGCAGCACTTAGCGGACCTTTAACAAACAAACAAACAAACAATAAATAAAGCTATATTAAATCCTAAATAACGTATATACTGTCCCACTGCTGCGCTGGACAAAAGCCTTCATCACTGAATAATTGGGGAGTAGCCGAGTGGCTAAATCACCAGCTTTAAGCTTCAGCTTTTATGCTGTGCCTAGACTCCACTATAATACACTTGATATGATGAAAGAAATGAAAGAACAACTAGCTGACCGGCGGATTTAGTACCGCTTTGACAGTTTCCATGACAACAAAACAAACAAAACGTTTGACAGTTTCCATGACAATAAAACAAACAAATCATTCGTGCGCTTAAGAACAACAGTATCTCATGATGGACCCCTATAGCAGCGCCACAACCAGATCCAATTGTAAATCTAAACCATTCTCGAATCCACTTGAACACACACAGAAAATCTCATCCAAATCGGTCCAGCCGTTTAGGAGTTCAATAACATACACACGCACAGAAGATTTATATATAAAGATAAATAATTTAGACAAAACTAACAATTTTTCATTTAACAAATTATTACAGTACATATTTTATGCTAAAACTAAAAGATAAAATATTAGACTTAATTGTACACTTTTTATTTACCTTCCCAATATTTGACAAGCCTCTCTAGGAATTGCAGCCGATCCATAGACAATTGCAGTACAAGTGTGACGTCAAAATTGTCTATGTCCGCATAACTATAATCCATGTAATACAGGTGCGTGCGTAACTTGACGCGTTGTGCCGCGCGGAAACCCAAACATAGGTCGGAGTGATTCATCTAAAACATAATTTTCAAATAACTATTAGATTATAGATTAATTAATAAATTTGTACAATACAATAAATAAAGTACTATAAGTACGATGAAAATTTATAAAATAATTAGAAATAACAAAGACGTCGTCAGTAGCCGAACTCGACCGAAGCCGAGTCTTGGTTTCAATTCAATTTCTCCGTTAGAGCACTGACAACATTAGAATACTGATCATATAAGAATACCGACAATATTAGAATAGAATATTAGTTTTCTAGGTAGGTTCGAAGGACCGTTATTAATGTGTTAATAGTGCACTAATGTTAAAAAAAATAGATAGGTTGGATGCGAGAAATCGAGATTCTCATAGATTTTAGTAATAAGTAATAATTTATTTTTCATATAAAATCACACATATGAACAGAAACAGATAAATTCTTATAAATAAACATATAGAATTTTTTGCCTGAACTAGGAAAATCCTGTGATTCAGGCGACCATATTGATAGAAAAAGTGGTTTTAACCATTCTTAGTTATGTCTTGTCGGCAACATTAGGTAAATTAACCCCCTTCATTGCAATCATTGGTTATCAATTGTGGATTTCTATAGCTGCTCACCTTGTATGTTACCACTTCGCTTTGCCCACATAAATGTAGTTTTTCTCTCAACAGGTTACCATCGAAATTGACGTAAGACTGATGGATATTCCTGAAGAAATCTGCATCTCTTATTCTTATATTGTACTTGCCTGGAGAATTCCAATGGATCACCTAAAACAATAAGTACAATGGAACTATCATTTTCATTTAAAAACCTTGATAAAATGAGATAATAAAAAATACTAGAAACACTACTCGCAGATCCCGGGTTTAATTCCCAGGTCGGGCAAAATATATTTCGAATTTTTCGATGTATACCCCGGTTTGTAATCACCAACCCGCATTTGGTAAGCGTGGTGATTAAGCCATTACTCATCAATTGTAGCGATGACTTGATTTCAATGATGGAGGCCTTTGCCCAGCAGTGGGACAGTGGGTTTACTTACTATACCCACTTTTAAGTAAAAACTGAGGTTATATTCGATTTTATGTTTCTATAGGTACTTATTTTTTTATTTTTTTTCTCTATTACTACTTATAAAATGTCGCACAAAATATGAATTATGATGAACGTAGTGTACGAATAAACTTTTCTGGTTTTTGTTACACTACTATTTTGTTTAAATAAAAAAATAAAAAAAATGTTTCATCATCATCATCAGCTTATTTTTATGTCCTTACTGCTAGGGCACGAGCTCGGCGAGGGATAGAGAGAACGGGCCATAAACCACCACGCAGGCTTAGTGCGGGACCAACGGCTTTACATGCCTTCCGAAGCACGGAGGAGCTCGAAGTGACTAATATTTTGGTCACCCATCCGATAATCAGCCTTTGCGAAAGTTGTTTAACCTCAGCACTCGCAGACCGGGCGCGTTAATCACTGCGCCGTCGAGCTCCTCACAAAAGATGTTTATAGACTGACAATACAAAATAACTCTACCAACCTTGATATTATTAGTATCTTCTCCATAACAGTTTTTCGCTAAAGTTTTCGTTGACATTTGTACATTGTACTGGCAACTAATATTGTATACGAACTTAGGGTTTTTCATTATCATAGCGTTAATCACATCCTGATCAGCCAAAGTGGTTTGCTTCAACCTATTCAGGTTCTCATTGACAGCATCGTGCCATAGAGTCGTCCAGTCTGTTTTAGTTCTGATTTTGTGTAGATCTAGCAGCATTATCCCGGTGTTGTAGCCCCTGCCTAGTGCTGGCCAGTGCTTCGATGTGTCGTAGTACCAGTCACTTTCATTTTCCACTACCCCTATGAACTAGAAAGAGATTAGTTTGTTAGATTGATCACAAAATGTAAACTACTTAGCGGTAAGTAACCAACGAATTATCTATTTATTTATATAAAAGTGAAATGCTGTACATTGGTAAGCAGGGCTTGAAACAGGAGGCTTACCACAAGCTCTTATAGCAGTATTATTGCAGTTGTGAAAGCGAGACGCGTGTAGCGGCGAATATACTCGCGTCTCTTTTCCACAACTGCAATAGTACTGCTATAAGAGCTCATAGTAGGGGCACAGGTTCAAAATTAACCGGTTTCATTAGGGTAAAACCTGTACTATCGTAAAGTGCCGTTCCGGTGCGGAACCAAATAGGAGCGATATTTCGATTTTTCGAAGCTAAATGGTTTATTTCTAGCGATCGCTGGCTGCGACTTGTGGTAACTTGTTGAATGAAAACGCGCCAATGTTGCGTCGCAAGCGCAGTCTCATTTTGATAGTTGCGCGCATCCTATGAACATGGGTCGAAAACGTAAATCAAGTATTTATCATTTTAAATTTTAACCGGATAATTAAAAAAAAACCCATTTTTTGTAAACTGGTTCAAAAACCGGTTCAATGGAACGTTACCTTTTTAATGAAGTTCCAACTTAAATAAAAACTTGTGTAGGGCATGTGGAGAGGAAACGGAGTCAATGCAGCACCTACTGTGTGACTGCGACTCTCTGGCTAGGAAAAGAATGGGACTCCTGGGGTCGGCTTATCCGAGACCGGAGGACTTCAGGCTCTTCGCTCTTAAGGACGTGGCCAAACTTATGGCATCTATCTTTACAGAGGAAGAAGAGTGAAAGGACGGGGTTGCACAAAAGATCCCGATGGGTCGAAGTGCTACTGCAAGAGGGAAACCTCGGCAGGCCCCACTAAGATAAGATAAGATAATGAAGTTCCATGCATAATTTCGTGAAACCGGTTCAAAAAATTAACTGTTGATAAGCATATCACTTAAGAACGGCTGAAAAGATTTGGATAAAATTTTACATAGACAGATCATATTCTGTCTATATGTAAAATTTTAGACAAGAAATTGGTAGGTTGTATCCCGCTTACAAGTCCCTGTAGGATAGTATATTATTTTCGAAAGAAGTAGCATAGGTTAGCTGAAGGATAGGACAGGACAGGACGGAGAGGTTTTTATATTTCACTGTTTTTAAATAAAACTAATAATGACTTACTTGTTCATCAGTCATGTTCCTAAACATAGTCCATAGCTCAGCAACATCGCACAAAAAGGTCAAATCAGAGTCGAGCACAATCACTTGCTTCAATGAGTTAGGCAATATGTCTGGAAACAACAGCTTGACCAAAGCGTAGATACCAGAGTAATGGCTATTCGGAATCCATCGCACTTGCAACAGTCGGCTTTGAGCATTGTAGCATGTATATTTAACTGAAAAAAATTAAATAGGTCTTTTTAGCTATATTGTAGGAATATAAATAGAATTTAGTGTATAACTTGAAAAAATTGATGGTGCAGCAGCTTTCATGTTTGCATGTCAACACTTAACCACCTACCACCGGTCACTGTGACCGTAACGAATTTTTGAATTCAAATTCTACGGTGTGTCTGTGTCGTACAGGAGTGAATGTCTAGGTACCTTTTCTTCGAATCAATCAGTATCGCGTTTGCACTTGGGAAGTTTATAGGTGCACGCGTTTGGTCTTGATAAATAAAAATATTAAGTCAGCAGTCTCCATGACCGTAGTGAGGTGGTTGTGTGACTTTTTTGTATTAAATAAGGTTTGTTGGTATTGCGTCAAAATTAATAAAAACGAGGATAACATTCAAGGATGGCTGCAGCAAGAAGTCTCGAATGAGGATGATTTACCGGATGAGGACTGTAGCGACATGGAAGCCGTTATATGTATATTTGAGTTATACATATATATATATATTTTGAGACATTTGCCATCTACTAATGATGTAGAAAACCTTGAAGTTTGCAAAACAATATGTTTCATTTGTATTTCTAAAAGAAAAGAAAGACATTTCATTATATTTTTGATGTACTAAGTACTAATTTGTCTTGAGTGTACTAAAAAAATTGCTGTAAGAGCCGCGAAAAATTGTAAATTTTTAGTAGCTACAATTTTTGTGAAGTTTTTTTATTATTGGTTGATATTTTTGTATCATTTTATAGTTCATTTACTTAATTTTATATATATTTATAAGAAATAAAGCTATATTTTTTCCCAAATCTCATCTCATTTCCCCAAAGACATATATGAGTATATATTTTTTAATAAAATGTAGTAACAATATATTTTTTTTTGTAAATGTTATTTGTGTTACTTTGTGGTTCTAATACTATTTTAGTCTTTTGTTTTATTATTACTATAGATCCCAAATAAAAAGCTATTAACAGTAAAAAATAAGCCTTACATCCTATACTACTTACCATCAGGCAAATCCCAAGTTTCAAAAAGTATTTCTGCTATATGTTGAGACGACCCGTCAACAATGAAATGAAAATGCAATGGGTTTTGTCGATGATGCAGTAGGGACTTCAGCATAGGAGTTATCAGTCGCATACATTTGCCCATGCACACCACAGCTATGTGGACAGTCTCACAGAGAGTGCCTAATGCATCAGGTATCTGAAATTACACAGACAAATTTTATAAGATTGTATCCTTGATTTTTATTTTTATTAGGAAAGAGCTAGGTCTTGTCACACTTGGTTGGAAGTGGAAGTCCCTTTCATCTTTTTTATACTCAGGGAATCATTCTTATAGATGAATGGATTCTTATGGTTACTAACCCACCAGAGGGCATCCTCATTTACTCGTTATCTCTGAGAAAAGAATTGAACTCTCTGTTAGTACACAACAGTACTACTAACATAAGTCTGTGTGATGGTAGCTTGCTATGCAGACTTATAGCAACTAAACCAAGTGAACTATGTACTTATGTGTGCTGAGAATTAAACCTTGGACCTCTCAGACTGGTGGCACAACCAAATTAAGTAATCTATTTATAACCAATGGCAACCAACCTTACAGAAAAGTAATGAAATAAAATACTTACCACTGGAACTTTATATGTAGTTACAGAATCAACAGACATCTGTCTTAGCACCGACTGGGAAAGCCTCAGTTGTGTTTTGAACACTTTGTTTTGCGTTTCCAGTACACTTATTCGTGATATAAGCCACCAATAATACACTACTGACACTGCAATCCATATTCCTAATGGTACTCCTAGCCAGGGTCGAAGAAAAAGGCATGACAGCACATTTTTGGACCTAAAGTTCATTCTGCTTCTTCAAACATATTACAAAGCTTGACGAACTTTCGTTTATTTGTTTTGAACCTGAAATGGCAAACAGTTAAGTATAATCTTTCGTTGTATAGTTTCATAAGTGAAACTAATTACCATCCTTTCATCAGAAAATAGAATGAAATGAAATCAAAGAAGTTGAATTACGTACCGAAGTAATTAACAATAATAAAATATGGTACCTATTTCTACTTCTTGATTTTTTAAGTAGAGATAAAAATGATGTACGTTTACATGTGCAGGTGATGAAGACTTAGAAATATCCTTATTTTGCATAAGTTACCACGTAACTTGTACTGCTACAATTTTAAACTTTTATTTTATTGATTGTGTTTACAAAAAATATTAGTAACAGACGGACGTCGCATCATGTAGTAGTAGCACAATCACATGAGTAAATATCTGTGGTAGTAGTGTGGTGGGTGTTAACGGTATATTGTATATTTCAGAGATGTGTCAACTCGTTTTATTAACTCGAGTTTAGTTGAGTTAGGCATATTATTTCTGGTGGGGGACGTCGCCGGCCGAACGGACGATCCGCCCGCGTTTTCTGCGGGCCATTTCGTACTTTTCCCCGTAAAGTGAGCTGGGCATAGCTAGAGTTGTCACGAGTTGCATTCTTTCTAACTAGAATTGGAGTGGACCAAAGACATTTAACTACTTACTATAGACAGGACATAGAGATCGACACTGTAATCCACTACTTATTACCAAGTGGTAACAAGTCGCTCAGTTTGATGTGATACGACCTCTAATGCAGTCGTGTTTGTGCGCGAATAGATTTGACAAAATCTACAGAAAATATACCAAATTGCGTGTTGCGATATTGCAAATCCCGATATGGTAAAACGGCTGAACGTGATTACAGTTTATTTTCGTAAGTATTTTGTATATTTACCCATTAATCAGCCAATATAATAATTTCCAATAAAGTATTCTAGAACATTTGCCTATACCCTATACCGCCCTCTGGTGGTAAGAAGCACTACTTTTAGATGATTTAGTGATGTTCAAGCGATGTCATTTTATTTATCGATTAATGTTATATATAATATTTTTATATCGTAAGTTTAATATAAGTAGTACTATTCTGATACAATGATCATTGCGTTGGAGGACTGTTATGCACTGGAACAGTAAAACTAAGTGATACCTCAGCGGTCCCCTGACGCGATGATCATTGAATCAAATTATTACTACTTATATTAAAGTTAATGTCTGACACCCCGCAGGTTCACATGTGAACCTATAACAATTGGTTTTCAATTGTGTCTGGTTTTACGGTACCTGACAGATTAAAGGGCCAATACGGATTTAAAATGTTCATTTTTCATTTTTTTTGTATGAGTTTTGTTTTAATTATATTTTTTCATACTTAAGTTTTTTAAATTTTCTTAGCATTTATTGATGTTAACTTTCTAAAAATTAAAGGCCAGCATGTTTGTTTCACTCGCTAAATATAGCAGACTATAAGTAGACAAAACAAGTACCTTCAAAGGTACAATGAAACAAAAGGTCAATTCCGCTAACTACAACAAAAAAAAGAGTCAATTTAAAAAAAAATTAGGCCATAAAGATACAAGATTAAAAATAATTGTTATTACTAAAGCCTTAATAATAAGTCTTAATTAAATGTATATACAAACATTTACAAATGGTATTAAGTTTTGGAAGTAATACACTTGTTAATGTGTAAGAAAAAAATCGTCAATTTCATAGGTAAAGACCCAATATTTTTTATACCGATTTTGGTTAACCTTTATAAAAGTTATACGTCGAAATCATAACGGAACATCCCTACTGGTGTACTAGCGACACCTACCGTGTGGTAGAAACTTATTCTAATTGATTTTAATACGCTGTTTTGCTTCTCAACGTTAGATGGCGTTACTAGCGCCCCAGCTCAAAGTTTTTGTATGAAAAAGTCTCTAATAGCCGCTCTATTACCTATTGAATCTCTTTGGAGTGGACCTATGATATCATAAAGTTGAACTGATTTTATTTTGTGAAGACTGTTACATAATTAGTTTGTTGATAATAAATATAAATACACACTATGTTTCGAAGAAATAAATAAAAATTACTTAAATACATACAAATATTTTTTTTTATTATTTAAATGCCTTCTTTAATTAATTATAATTGTCCTTATATTGCAAATGTGTACTCACTTAACCTTGCGTATTTACATGTTATATGGATTGGGATCCATTATATAATTAAAAGCATTTATTTAATATTGACGGTACCATAAATTTATTTTTGACTTTCTTTTTAACTACATTATTCTATGCAAAACTCCAATTAAATAAACACTTCTAAAATTATATAATTAATAAAATACAACCAGATCGAACAGTGTTATAACCTTAGATTAATAACGCCTAAATAGTCTTCATACAAACGCATTGCCTAAAGTGAGGCAAAAAGCAGATTAATGGAGGCGTGAGCATTACGTGCTTACGGTCGCCGACACGCACACAAACAAAACTTTAATGTTGTGGAGTGTGAACAGTGAAGGAGCAATTTCCCCGAAAGTGGGGAAATGTTATACTTACGTGAAATAATAGTATAGTAATGTCGTAGTAGTAGTAGTAGTAGTAATGTCATTAAAAGATAAGTAAGAAAATAAATGTCTAACATCTTATATACTTTTTTGTTGATAATTTAGTTTAATACGAGAATGTTTATATGACATTAATGAATAATAATCAAAAGGACCTCAACATCAAATATTTAGCTTTTCTCTTTAATAATTTGTAATTTGTAATAAAAATCAGGAGTGGTGGTAGCTCAGTAATTTGAGTCACGTGCCTCATATCCGTCGTTGGGAGTTTGAATCCACGGACGGAACGAACCGCTAGGAGGATGATTTATAATATAAGTCATAATATGTCATGACGAGGTGCTTTTTTTGTTATATTGATTATACATCTACGCAATAAAAACACTTTGCGTCTTACAAATAAACAAAGAATAAGCTTCGAATAGTTATTCCGTGTTTTGTCTCTTTTGCTCTAATTTGAAATGACATTTACATGACTAGAACAAAACACGGAATAACTATTCGGACCTTAACCTGTCATCTATCGTGAATACAGACGCAATAGAATTTTAATTGTTTATTGCACTGATCAGTGCTCGTGGCAGATGACAGGTTAATAGACCAATGAAAAATGGGAAATTAAATTCTTCTTACTAGTAACACTTTCATAAAATCGCGGCTTATAATTTTATTTTTAAAAGTAGTGAATATTTAGCACAATGCAAGTCAATTTGTAATACTTACGTATGAAATGTTATGTTAAAAAAGCTTTTTGTCCTTATGCGATGCATTGTGACACCCATTAACTGCACAAACCGTCATAATGTGATTAATTGTCGGAGATGTTTGCACTAGCGTTTGATCTTGACAACTGACGTGACGTTCGAGCGGACTGAGCCAAAATGGCTTGATTTGAATTGCCTCACTTTTCTTGCGTCTACTCGGTTTCTAGGCGTTATTATTCTAAGGTTATAACAACAATAAACAATTTTCCTTTTGACAAGTACATGAAAATATTTAAACACATTCTAGACATCTATTTCTTTTAACTCTTAAGCTGAATTCCAGCCAGTAACTACCATAGACATAAAATTTTACCAAATTTATGTTCCAACACCTTATTACATATTGTTGCGAAGCAGAGCAATTTAATTGGTATAAGCAAAACGAGCAAAACAAATCATTCACTCATTTTCATCTAGTTAACTCGATTTACTTTACTCGAGTTCAACTTGTGTTACGCGAATTTGAACTCGAGTTAACTCGAGTCAGGTTTATTCTGAGTTGGCACATCTCTAGTTTGTTTAAGGAAGGCAAAGTGATCTATCCCATACATCCTTGTTTTCTGTTTTCTATGTTTAGGTTTTAGAATAGACTGATGTGACGATATTATTTGATGAATGGTAAACTGACGATTGATATTTTTTATATTCTCCTGTTATCCTAGAGTTTAGAGCAGCACCGGCATCAAACCGGTTGTTGTGGAGATCCTTGGGGAAGGCCTTAGTTCAGCAGTGGACGTATTTTGGCTGAGATCAAAGACATTTAACTACTACAGGACATAGAGATCGAAACTGTAATCTACAACTTATTACCAAGTGGTAACAATAAAAAGTCCCTCAGTCAGTTAATCAGTTTGATGTCATGACGGTCACTTTGGCTTGGGCGTTTGTGGTGGACGGTTGATTTTGAGCTGTACTGGTTGGGAGAAATACACCTTTTTAAAAGAATGTGAGTTTTATTGTGCTAATATATAAATTAATAATAATACTATAGGGTAAGGGCTTTTGCTACAATTAACTCACTTAAATTCTAAAGTAGATCTCTCTCTTTAAAATTTCTTTATAAAACATATGCTTAAAGCAATATCAGTTGCCCGCATTAAACCTATAAAGCCACCCATTTGGAATCCTAAGTTGTTACTACAGTATCTAAGTGCGAATAGCCCAGACGAAAACAATCTTTACCAAGTTTCTAGACATACAACTACTTTATTATTACTAGCTTCAGGTAGAAGAGTACACGACCTTACCCTGTTACGTATTGATAGCATTAGTCTGATTGACGAAAATTCTTTTATTGTAATAAGGCCAGCTTTTGGATCGAAAACTGACAATGTAAATCATCGTCAGTCAGGCTGGAGGCGTAGAGAACATCCAGATAAAAGCTTAAATATTATTTTTTGTCGTTAAATCATCTTTAAGTCGTAGACAAAATATTAATAACTTGTTTCTAACAGCACGCGGTGACGTCAAACCCGACAGTAGAACTGAGATTGTTGGCTGGTTGAAATCCCTTTGAAGGATGCTGAAATCGTGGCTTCTCCCGGTTCAGTACGTTCCGCAGTAGCTTCCTTAAATTGGCTAGAAATTTTTTCTTTAGATAAAATACTTGAATTAATGAAAATCAATGTAATATACAATCTGTATCTTTATCAAATTACTTTGATGCAGTGAATGGGTAAATTATCATGATTTTTAGTGATAATTTATGGTAACTTAAGTTATTTACAATTTCATTATTTTGTATGTGAATTAGTAATAAGTAATACCTAGTACAATAATAAAGTACTTACATTGCGAATAAAACTCATCAATCATTAATCAATTACTTAAATTATTGGAACCAGGTGATAACAAACACATCACTCAAGATGGATTCCGGATATTGATACTAAACAAATAATAGAAAAAAAAAAAAAAACTTACCTATTATTTTTTATTCAATATCCGGAATCCAGGTAAGGCCTACCTGGTGCATCATGAGTGCCATAATGACAAGTCTCAATCTCACGCGCGCCATGTAAGTAGTCCCAAACTGACACTATAAAGGGCGCCATTATCGGAAAGGAACCGGAAATGGTGACTTAAAGGCAAAAAGACAGGTGCTTGACTCGAGATGGATTCCGGATATTGAATAAAAAATAATAAGTTTAATTTTTAGGTAAAACTCTCTATTAATGTGAAATAGTGGTGGATTATTAACCGTTAAGTGTTCTTGAGTGTGCATGAGTGTTGGCAAATGAAACAAAACAGTGCAACGTCACTTTTCAAATTCTCTCAAGAAGTCCGCCCGAGGACTTAGTAAAGCCCCACATCTTTACTGAGATACTCGAGGGGTTGGGTGGTATATCATTTCTCATTTCTCATTTCTTTTATCATTCATCATCATCTTATTAGACGAAAGAAATATTGTTTATTTATGTATTACTTGTAAGAAAAATTACTTTGACACTGGCTAAATGTGCTAATCGCACGAAGCCATCAACTAATGCAAAAAAAGTGACATTGACTTTTGTTTTTAGGACAGACAGAGGAATCTCGAGCATAAAGCGAAGAACAATAACTAGGCTATATGGACTTTTACAGTTCATATATACTACTCAAAACAAAATAAGGGCCACGAGGTATTTTGTCTGTACCATGAAAATAATAAAACCAATATTAATTTTTTTGTCTCCATAACGAAAACTAATGTTGTTTTTACCGTGTAGACCAATAAATTTATTCCAATAATAATGATTAAAAAGTTTATTTGCTTTTGAAAGAAAAAACACATTTAAGGTTAAAAATAAAAACAATGTAAAGTTACTGAAAACAAAAGAAAATACTCCATGCTCATCTTTTAGTAACGGGTATGCCCCCCTCGTTTCGTTACGCACTCCTAAAGCCTGGAGTGCATGCTCTCAATCAAATGCCTGACATTTTCCATTGGAATCTCTTCCCAGGCTCTTTTAACAGCGTTGATGAGTTGCTGTTGGTTGTGGATTTCCTGATCACCGTCTCTAACTCTTCGTTTCAACTGATCCCACATGTGCTCTATTGGATTTAAGTCTCCGGACTTTTCCGAACAGTCCGCTGTTCGCCGGCCACGGCAAGACTTGAATTTGAGACGCTACCAGTACAAACCGAGTCGCTTGAGCCGTGTGTGCACGAGCATTGTCTTGCATCAAGATGAATCCAGGACCCGCTCGCTGGGCAAATGGGATCACATGTGGTCTGACGACTTTCTTAATATACCGCTGAGCAGTAACAGTACCCTCATTTAAAATAGCGAGCTCAGTTTTGCCGTGTAAGCTTATCCCGCCCCAAATCATTACATTTGGACCACCAAAACGATCGACTTCATGGATGCAGGCTTCTGAAAATCTCTCGCCGCGTCTTCTCCATACTCTAATACGCCGATCGTCGTTAAAAAATTTAACTTTGCATTCGTCTGTGAAGAGCACCATGCCCCATTGGTTTATGTCCCAGTCCAAATGTTGACGGGAAAATCTTAAACGATTTGCACGATGATTTCTGGTTAATGGAATACGGACAACTCGCCTTCTTGATGCCTGCTGGTCTTCATGCAATCGATTACGAATAGTTTGGTCACTGACACGAGTACCCGTTGTGAGCCGTAAACGATTTTGCAGCTTGCGGGCCGTCGTTGTGCGATCTCGGCGCGCACTTAATCGAATGTAACGATCCTCTTGAGCTGTTGTAATGCAAACTCTGCCCGAACCTGGTCTTCTTCTAACACTGCCGGTCTCTTGGAAACGATTCCATAGATTTTGAATAGCTCTTCGAGAAAATCCCAATTGCAAACCCACAGATCGCTGCGAATGACCTTCTTCAATCATTGTAATCTCTCTGGCTCGGCTCTGTCGGCTCTGGTTGCTGTCAGCGAGTCCATATGACGCCTGCGTGCTTGTGGCATATTGCAAAAGATGTTTCTGACTCGAGATATCAATGAACTCTGATAATTTCTAATAAACCAAGAAGCTAAGGAAAGCAAAACGTCAAAGAAAATGCAATCAAAATTTTCAAAAATAATTTTAAATCAAATTTTATTTAAAATTGTTGCCAGCATTAGATGAATACTACAATATTAAAAAGTTTAGGTATCAAAGAGTTTGTATACTCAATATTTTACTACTTTCAATATGTAAATGTTTAATAATTTACACCAAAATGAAAAAATACCTCGTGGCCCTTATTTTGTTTTGAGTAGTATAGATTAAGTTAGTTTTCGTAGTGATTATTAAATTCATATTTAGTTTTTTCATATGATAATTCCCAGTAATAAAATAGTATTGGATATTACAGAATATTCGGTATTATAAGCAAATAAAACCACCATTGAAATATCTTTAATTTATCATATATTAGCACATCAAACTTTTTAATCTAGATCCTACTTAACTACTTTGTTTAGTCAAGAAAACGCTTCTTTTGTATTTTCTTGCTATGTATCTGTAATGGCACATTTATTAAGAAATCAAAAAGTCGTCAATGTAAGTAATTTTCCCTTTCAATGTCATGATAATAAGTGCCTTGGTTATAGGCGGAAATAACTACGACAAGTTACATAATTATTATCAGTTAATGTAGGTAGCTACTGTGTATTAAATAATCAAACTGCAATAATAAACCAACATAAGAACATTAGTAATTTTAAACTTAATTACAGTAGAATGTATAAAAATAAGCTTAGTCCCTACATAAGTTAAGCACCTACTCAACGCAAGTATTGTATCGTGATCACATAAATTAGGACCACACGCTAAAAAATCTCGACTACCTACACAATAAAATAAACAAATCTTAAAAAAATATCTTATGTATTATGACTCATAGTTAAATGTCAGCTAAAAGATTTTAAACAGTGACATAGTTTTCAAATAAACGACTGAGTCTTGCGATGGGCTGTCTATGTCCTCACTAGAGGTCATTATAGAAGTCCTTGTTTGAGGACGTTAAATTAAAGACTCTAATTTATCTCTGTTTCTCCGTCCCACTGCCGTCGTTGTACGGGCTGGTCAAGTGGGGTCAGCTGGCCGAGGGGTGGGGGCATCTGGCCAAGGGGTTGGGGTAGCTGGTCAAGGGGTGGTGGTGGTGGGGGCGGAGTTTGGTCATAAGCCTGCCCGTAAGGATACCCCGACGACACGGGGTTGTCCACCCCCCGAAGGGGATCGGTAGGCTCAGGGCTTTCCTCAGGCAACTCCTTCTTGTAAGGAAGGCTTTCGTCATCGGAGTTGATCTTCATCGATTCGTCAGGGTCCAAAGGACGGCTCCTGTGGGTTGTTCACATCAAACAGTTAATGACGTCATATATGAAATTATGTAAATGTATACTTACTGACTAAACAGAAATAGAAACAGAAACTTTAAAAACATGTTGTTTACTTGTTTACTTATAGTTTACTTTGGCTTTTGTATAAAACTAGCTGACCCGGCGGACTTCGCACCGCTTTGACAGTTTCCATCATTGAGTTAAAATATATCAATGGTTTCCATGACAACAAAACAAACAAATCATTTTGTATTGAAAAATTAAATTGTCGTTTTTAGTATTTTTTTTAATATAGCCTATGTTAATCAGCGCTAATGTAGTATTCTAATGGTAAAAGAATTTTTTAAATCGGTCCAGTAGTTTTTGAGTTTATTCGTTGCAAACATACATACATACAAAAATACAAAAGTTTCCTCTTTATAATATTAGTATAGATTGCCCTAACTTATATTAAAATACCAATTGAGTCAATGTTTATGTACTATATTTCAAGCGAAGTAAAAAGTCTTTGTCTTTGTGTTTTTACTTGTGTTATTATGCGTCATAAGATATCTAGTAAACATAGGTACCCTATGTGATAGATTAATGCCTCAATGTTAATGTAACGTATTACATTCAAAACGCTATATACCTAACTAGCAATTCTACATGAATTAGATACTAATCACTTTTTTTACTCCATTTTGCCTTCATCTCACATGTTCAAAGTTGGAAGCTCACTTCACCCGGAATCCTCAATTACTGAGGCACTGGTTATCTTATCTTTAGCTTCCGGAACACAACAATACTACTAACATTGATGTTCATCATCATCATCATCATCATCAGCTCATTTATGTCCCCACTGCTGGGGCATGAACCTTCCCTATGGATGGATAGGGAGACCGGGCCATAAACCACCACGCGGGCCCAATGCGGATTGGTGGATGTTAACGACTGCTATTGCAGCCGGGACCAACGGCTTAACGTGCCTTCCGAAGCACGGAGGAGCTCGAGATGATAAATTTTGGTCACCCATCCGATGACCGGCCTTTGCGAAAGTTGCTTAGACATTGATGTTATGGCGATATATTTATAAAAGTGGAGCTTGCCAACCGATTGGAATCGAACCCGGGTCTGAGACTGGTGGTCTTAATGACTAGACCACAGAGGCATCTAAAACGGACACTGACCACTGAAACACGATTGTAGACGTTTTTTTAAAATAACAGCATCGAGTCCCTGGTTTATTAGGGTTCCACTTAATGTAAAGCTGTAAAGTACACTCAGGGGCACATCTAACCGCATCCTTATTTTCATACAAACAGGCTCACTTTGCGAGTCTATATGTACATAAAAATGTCAATATATTTCTGCAAAGATCTGTATGCTAATGTTTAGGTTAAGCGTTCGACTGTCCAATTAGCACTTCTAACAGTTTTAAAAAGTTCTTCCCGTTTCCAAACCTTCGTTTAAGCAAAGCATTACTTTATTGCCATATCACATTGTATGGAATGTGATGA
Organism: Eudonia mercurella; assembly: GCA_963082485.1. NCBI lineage: Eukaryota > Metazoa > Arthropoda > Insecta > Lepidoptera > Crambidae > Eudonia > Eudonia mercurella. The sequence goes on along the minus strand of OY720040.1, from coordinate 10,288,789 downwards.
AGCATTCATCGTTCTGCCTCTATAGACAATGCAATGGTTTCGGTACTCTTTCAAAATCTATCTATAATATAATACAAATCTATCTATAATATAAATCTAACCAGATGTGCCCCTGAGTGTATTTCTGTAAACTAACTTGATAGTCATGAAGTCGGTCTCGTCTCCGTAATAAGTCTTCCTCCTCTTTAAGAACCGCCAGCCGAGGCAGATGAGGACCACAATGATGGGCAGCATCACCGCGGAGATGATACCCCAGGTCGCGCCTAGGGTACGCGCTGAATACTCTTGCTTGCCTGTTAGAAGTTAAAAAACATTAAAAAACCGTTACAATTCAAAGAATTTAAAAACTACCTACACTCTTTTGATAAAACTAGTTATATTGCCATATACTCGTAGGTATGTATCAATCAATTTATGTTTTAATGACGCAAAGAAAAGTAAGAAAATGCCTTTAATTAATACAAACGCGATTATACCGTCATATCATCATTTCAGCCAGAAGTTCAGCATTTCAGCCACTGCTAGAAGGACTCTTACGAGGAACTTCACAACGACCGGTTTTGGTTTTGTTTTTTTATGCGAGCAGTATTTTCGTGCCTTTTACAAGTAGTTATTCTGATAGGTATTAATTTACCATTAATACCGAAACGGTTGGTAGGCCAGGTAGACTTAAAGCATAAGTAGTTATTCAGTTTTCTTAAATAGACAAGACTATTTAAAAACACGTTTTTTAATTAATAATTTTTATTCTTGCTATTGGTTAATTACACGTATGAGCGTATGTAATTGTCTACAACATTTTTTATCTCCCCTAATCTATGATGAAACAATGCAAATAGAAAAAGCGACACTCACCTCGTTTTGTGACCTAAATTCTAATGTGTACACAAGATAAGAAAGCAAGCAATAATCTCTGAATACAATAAAACGCATCACTCCAGCGAGAAAATTTCTATTCCACTACAATGTGGTTAAGAAGTTACAAAATAAGAAGTTATTCCTTGCTTTCTTATTATTATGAAAGTAAAAAAAACAAAGCTGCATAGAGATACTTTTCTACCTTTGGGAACAGAAATTTCCTCTCACGGTGATTTTAAAGTCGATTTTTATTATAGGTATAATGTATTTAATCGATTCATACACATTCATCAATTACATAAATAAAAGGGTTTCACTACACAAACAACAACGGAAAATACAAAAAACACTTCTAATAAAAATTACTAAATCTGTGCAAAACATAACGATAGCGTGCCTTTTAATAATACTTACTTAATACTCTATCTACTAACTAAAGCCCTGATACTCCCATAACTTGTCATTTAAAAGGGCAGTGAATAGATAACTAAATAATAACAGTCTAATATTTGTTAACTTTCTGAGCGGTGGTAAAAAATTAAGGGTTATTTTTAAAATCTATGATATAATTATCATGAATGTCTGACTATGTGTTTCTAGATAGATGAAACATGGTATATAATGATTTGTCGTAATAGTAAAATAAACTAGGAAGATTTTAAAGACTGCTTAGACCATAGTAGAGCGACCACTGAAAGTTGGAATTTCTCCTTCAGGAGGATCGATCAAGGTCTCCACAGACTTTCCTCTTTGAGGTGGAAGCGTAAAAGTTTTTATTTCATTAGTCGGTGGAGCGCTTTTCGGTGGTTCTGGCAAACCGGGGTTGTCAAAAGTACTTCTTGGACTGATATCCGAAATCGGACTAGTGGCAGGAGAGTAAATCTCTGAATAAGTAGGGGACGGTATTGGACTGTACGCGTTTTCATACTTCGTACCATAAGGATCTTCAGATCCGTCTTTAGTTGAGTAACCTGAGTCACTAGGAAGAGCACGACGACCTTGCTGACGCGGCCTGCTCACGTACTCTATGTCTTTAGCAGGACGAGTTAGAGTAGAATCTCGGTTGGACTCTGATTCGGAAGGAGATGTTAAAGAAAGGAGATCTTCCTCAGACAATTCCCAAAGTTTCTCAGGGAACTCAACGTCGGGTGCATTAGGTAATGGTTCATTTGTTCTGTAAGTTTTGTCGTATGCACGTCGCTTTTTAGCTAAGGAGGACTTGTCCGATTTGCCAGAATCGCTTCTATTCGAGTCGGGGTATCCCATTCCCGAGCTTTCTTCATCTTGGGGCTCAGGTGGAAGAGGGGCTGACCTACTAGGTTTGATGATAGGAGTTTCTTCTATGGGAGTATCAGGGAGTTTGGGCTTTAAATCAGAGTCTTGACTACGGAGTGTAGACGATTTCATAGTGTCAGTGATATTTCCCATTGAGTTCGATCTAAGGTTAAGTCTAGACGCAGATTTGGATCGGGGTAAGTCCGCGAAGCTGAAGGCGTCTTTGCCCTCGGAGCGCGGCTTGTGGAAGCACCAGAACCAGAGTAGGCAGATTAGGAGTCCCAAAGGTAGAAAAGTGCACAATATGATGCCCCACGTCAAAAACAGGGCGCGTTGAGAGTACTCTTGGTTTCCTGCATTTTAAAAACATAATTATTTAATAACTGTGTTGCACACTAAGCTGGACTAAACGAAATAATACTGGTTCAAAAAATAACAATAACATTAATAGTTTAACATTCCAAGTAACGACGCAATATTGTAACATTTAAATCTAATTCCGCAACTTTGCCCTCGTGTGCCTAAACTTAGCAAAGTTTCATCACAATCGGATGAACGGTGTAACCATGTATAAGTATAAGGGTCAAACAAAAAAACATTCGGTTGGCGCTCTTGTGGGTGTGACTACACCGACAAGAGCGTTCCATTTTTCTCTGTCCCAAACTAATTCTTAAGATATCTATCTATCTATTTATTTATCTCTCTATCAATCTATTTAAAGTTTGTATGTACTCACGCAAGCACTCCGTGTAACCATAGTCGGGAATGTTCCAGACGCCGTTGTCCTCACAGACCCGTCGCTTGTCACCGATCAAAATGAAGTTCTGGTTGCATTCGAAGTTCACCTGACAATGGGAAAACGTTATAATAGAAATGACACTGTAAATTTTTGCTTTTTATTTTAAGTGTTAATTGCTACACTTAAGCTGAATTAAATATTTATATAAATAAAATACAGTGAAAAAATTAATTTGGATTTGGATTGCGGAAGACCCAGGTTCGATTCCTGGCTGGGTCGGGTGGGCGTTTAATTTTTTCACTGTATTTTATTTATATAAATATTAAATGACACTGTGTTAAGGGAAAAGCAGAGGCTAACCTAAGCTTAGCATTAATTATTCTGCTAATAAATTTTAGTGTACCTACTTATATCCCCTTGTGTGTCGAGCTACCGGCCACCGGCCGATAACAATTAGAATTCTATTACGTCTGGTATTCACGCAGACGAGCTCTTATGGACATTTTATAAATTATCATTGTTTAAGCAATTATTTTTAATAACGCCTCGATGGCCTAGTGGCGAAGAGCTCGGCCGATACCCGACGGTCCGGGGTTAAATTCCTAGGTCGGGCAAAGTATGTTTCGGATTTTTCGATGCATAGCCCGTGTTGGTGATGACAAACCCGCATTTGGTAAGCGTGGTGATTAAGTCATTGCCCATCAATTGTAGTGATGACTTAATTTTAATTACGGAGGCCTTTGCCCAGCAGTGGGACAGCCATAGACTAATTATTTACTATTTAAATATATCTTTTCCTAGTAAAATTATCAAATGTAGGAGCACTGGCCCGCCATACTACCACCGTTGGTTGTTGTGACACGTCTCGTTCGCAACAACAACCTGAGGTGGGGTCCTGCCCCCCAATTCTGCTATTTATTTTGTTTTGAAACGAATCTGGAACGCTATAGTTTCAACATTTTCATATTCTGCTAACTACGAAACTATAGAGTTGATTTCGTAGTTAGCAGAATAGCGAAAACGTTGAAACTATAGCGATTCAGATTCGTTTCAGATCGAAATAAATAGCAGAATTGGGGGGTTGATTGACCAATTGATTGTTATATATTTTTATGTTATTAGTGTTCTCAATGAATGTTTCTTTCTATCTCTCACTCTTTCTCTCTCTTATTTAATAATAAATAACCTCCTAACCACAGAAAAAAGGCACTCCCTAACTAACAACAAGTTTTTACCCGGGAAAAAACGCTGAACAAATCACCCCGCGGAGTGGTATGTGGAGTTGGTTGGATGCTATGGCCGACCTACTAAAAACCCAGGGCACCTGCCTACCGCTTGGGCTGGATTCCGAGAACTAAAACTCAGTCACGACCTGCCGCGGTACTCTCCGGACGTTGCTTTTACGAGGCGTCTAACCCCCGGGTGTAAGAGACGCCTCTACGCCTTGAGGAGTTGTTCGCGGAAAGTGTAGGGAGATGGCATTCTCCACCCCAGCACCGCTGCTAGGACGGCAGTGTTATTATTACCGAAAAAAGCAACTAGTTCTTAATTGGACAATTGTGTTTGTAATACCAATTTATCAACCGCATCTAATTATTTTCAGTCATTATTATTTTCGGTCATTATTATTTTCGGTCATTATTATTTTTGGTCATTATTATTTTTTGAACATTATTATTTTATAGACATTATTATACCGACCCATCTAGAGCAGTCGCGTTGCTTTTTCGGTGTAAGCCCGCGGGTGGAGTAACCCGTGCTGTCGCTTCCTCCAAGGACTAACAACACTTGTACTGTAAAACTATAGAATACTGAGAGTATTCTTCACCACTCGTACTAATGAAGAGCTTAATGGTGCACCTGCTTGCGCCTTTGGTCAGGGATCTTAGTAGTTGGTAACGTAACTTGTAAGAATATACAAAGTAAAGTAAAAGCTTTATACATTTTTTTTTCTGTTTTTAAGAAACCTTGCTTTTTTTAATTTCATATTTGCATTATAAACTTACCCTAGTTCCGGGTGTGAAGAAGAAATTACTCTTTCTGCCGAAGCGTGGGGTCTCCAAAATACCACAGCTGAGCACTCTTCTAGCGTTCTGTTGCTTTATATTCGTCTGCGAACAACAAAATATTTGTAAATATTATTTGTGTAAAACAGCCTTACTACGCGATATATGACTTTGCACAATTTTATTATCACCCACAAATAAATTCATTCAGCAAAATACGCAGAACATAGAACCTCTTTTTATAATTTTATATACTTACAACGAATTTCCTTTCAGCAAAATGTTTTGTAAGAAATAAAATGATAGGTAAAAATGTTTATTGAACTATATTATCGTTTACCTATTGAGTTGAAGCCACTATCAAGAATTTTTTAAAAGGTCGTTGACAAGTAAAACTTTTACGCTTGGTTTTCCATACATATCCGGTAAGTATGGCTGCAAGCCTATGACTGAGTGCATCGCCATAAAAGGATGAATGTCCCGGGCGGCCTTGACCACTGCATCATTATTAAAAGAACAATAGACGCATCGGAGATACGCACACGATTAAATGTGTAGGCAGTTTTTGTAGGAAACATAATTGTAAGTTGTTAACATACAGTGGTCTTAACGTCAACTTAGGTACCTACGCACAATTAGTAGGTCCTTCCTTACCCACACCCGCAATTCGTATGAGATATACGAGACTACGAGTAGTACATTTTGATTCGGTAGCAAATTAAACGGCAAAAAAAGAAAAAACAGTTGAATGCTAGGTGTACGTAACTTCAGCCGTAACAAGTGCGCTGTTCATTAATTAAAACAATAGAACATCAATTGTTATGAGTCACAAATGTGGTTCATGGGACAGGTAAGTTGTTGATGTAAAGCAAGTAAAATAAAAAAAATATGGAAACAATACTGCGTTGTCATGTCAACTAGTAGTAGCCCTAAACTCACTATAGCACTATACTGCCGCACAATTTATGAACGCATTAAGTACAACTTACTGTGTTTATGATTATGATATTTGAGGTGCTGACATTACGATCTATTTTCTCGAAACTGCTCACATGTTCTTTACTGAGTTTATAAATTGCGCGGCAGTATAGGTAGGTAAGTAGTTAAGTACCCATGTGGCTGGAAGAAAACAAAATGGATCGACAGCCTTATTCTGAGTTCACAAAGAACTCAGCCATGTCTCTAATTCTAGTGTCATTCCGCAATCGTATCTGCAGAAGTCCTGAAAAAAGTCTACGGCCCTTGCTGCCATAATAAAATTAATTAATAAGCAGCGTTACTCACTATAGACGACAGGTAATTCTTGGTGAACTCGGCCATGTCTCTATCTAGTGTCATTCCGTAATCGTATCTGCACTGGTAGGAGTCCTGACAGATTTCATTGGCCCTTCTGACTTCATGCGACCGATTGGCCGGAACGAAGTCGGCCGGTTCTCTCAAGAAGTTTGGCTGGAAGAGGTTGTCGTTGTAGTACGCCGCCGTCCGACCGTATTCTCTACTGAAGAGTGCCACGCCTATGTCCTTCTGCTCTCGATCCGATAGTTGCCCTGAAATTAATAAAAAAAAAGTAAATTGAAAAAAGGTTAACTCACGTTTTCTTTAACAGCAACGGCAGAGCGCTTTTTGCCCCTTATATAGGTATAAGGGCAAAAAGCGCTCTGCTGATGATGTATGTATCTATTGTTGATGTAAGCATCTGTACTAGTCTATACTAATATTATAAAGAGGAAACCTTTGTATTTATGTTATTTTGTATATATTTATGTATGTATGTATGTATGTGTTTGCAACGAATAAACTCAAAAACTACTGAACCGATTTAAAAAATTATTTCACCATTAGAATGCTGAATTAGCGCTGAGTCACATAGGCTATATTAAAAAAATATATTAAATAAAATACTAAAAACGAAAATTTAATTTTCCAATACAAAATGATTTGTTTGTTTTGTTGTCATGGAAACCATTGATATACATTTAACTCAATGATGGGGCTTCTTGGCGGGAAAGTGAAGAGTCATGTCTGCGGTTTTGTTTTATTTTCTAAAATTTGTGTTATGTCGAATATTAATGTGAAATAATGGTGGATTATTAACCGTTAAGTGTTCGTGAGTGTGCATGAGTGTTGGCAAATGAAACAAAACAGTGCAACGTCACTTTTCAAATTCTCTCAAGAAGTCCGCCCGAGGACTTAGTAAAGCCCCACATCTTTACTGAGATACTCGAGGGGTTGGGTGGTATATCATTCTCATTTCTATTATCATTCATCATCATCATACAGAAAAGAAATATTGTTTATATATGTATTACTTGTTAGAAAAATTACTTTGACACTGGCTAAATGTGCTAATCGCACAAAGCCATCAACAAAATTAAAAAAAAAAAACTCAATGATGGAAACTGTCAAAGCGGTACGAAGTCCGCTGAGTCAGCTGTTATTAATAAAAAGGTAAAGTTTGTTTGTTTGTTTGAGGGGGTAATTTTTGGAATATTTCATTGATAGAATGATACATTCCTTGCGGGTATGGAAACAGGCTTAGAAAAGACGGTGGTAGCAAGCCAGGCGGACTTAGCCCAAGCCCTACGACCAGCAACCAAACTGAATACAAAACGTAACCTAAGGTGGCATCGAAACTTTTTGGTTCGGTAGTGTCCACCAGGCAGTTACAACTTAAAATCAAAACTCTATTTTTTCTGATCACTTGACAAGCCTATATTAACGAATCAATTTACGAAATATCATAGCATTATTGTACAATAATGCTAACGTTCAATGTCCTCTTATCGTTATTAATCCATATTAGAAGTGTTTATTAATCTTATCCGTCTTCAAAATGGCGTTGATTGTAGATCGAGTATATTATCGTTGAATAAAATGAAAATATTATTTTTGGTCGCCTATAGCCTTTTACTAGACTAACTAATTAGTTATTTAGTAATTCTAAGTACTATATTAACTACTCACAATACTGCGCGAATTCCCTGTGTGCCGATTGGAAGTTATTGAGGTCCACAGTGGAGCGGGTTCCGTCAGGCCTCGTAAAGTCATCGTTGACGTCCAGGGACCAGTTACCAAATAGGCCTCGCGTTTGGTTCTGCAAAAAAACTTAGATAGTTAAACCTTACATAGTTCCACTTATTAAACCTACATAGTAATTCTACTAGACTCTAGCTGGAGGAGCTCAACATTGCAGTGACTTGCAGGTTCGAGATGCGATCTTGCTAAGGAATTTTCTCAATACCAAGTCAAAAAACCAAAAAATAAATATCTCGACCTTTCGAAGAGACAGCCTTAGGTTCCGGTTGATGTCGTGAGATGGCAGTCGTTTAAACCTATCAAATCGAGTAAGGTCAGTGTTGTGATCTATGGCCGAGTTTTTACCAATATTTAATATGAATCTGCTGGTATAGTGTACCAAACCCTCCTCAGTCTTGGAGGTGGGCGTTGGCAACTGCGACACAGTCATCCGACGAATGCGGTTGTTATCGTTCACATTTAATTTTACAAATTGAAATGGTGCCAAATAAAGATTTTTATTATTTATTTTATTTTATAATCAAACAGACAAGCTGGGCCGGTGCCGGCGTGGTGGTTTATTAGCCTGTTCTCCCTATCCATCCATAGGGAAGGCTCGTGCTCCAGCAGTGGGGACATAACATGAGCCAGCTCATCATAGGTGATGGTGATGGAAGTCAAAAACATAAATCCCCAAATCACTAATAGTGTATGGAAGTTACTACTAGGATTGCCACCTTTTTTCAGGACGAATAAAGTATTTTTTCATTTTGTTAGAACAAAAATAAAGTACATAGCATAAAAAAGAGTATTTATTTATTTGTCTTTAAAAACGTATTTTTTATTGCTCTTTGCGACATTTTACAAATATTTTGTACCAGTTTATTTAGTCTCATAAGTACTCATAACCAGTAACGAGCCAGTAACAATCAGTTTCACGTAAATAGAGTACTTTAGCGTACTTTATTGGTGTCGTAGATTATAAAGTACGCCTACATAAAAAAGAGGACAATACTCTATTTTAGAGTATGGGTGGCAACCCTAGTTACTACTGTAGGGCGCGTGGCAGGATACATTTTCTTATACTATTACACTACTGAAAACATAATATAGAGCTATGTACGAACCATATAAGTCCAGGGGAGGTAAACTCTAGCTGTCATGTAGCCTTTGTTCTCGACGACCTCGACTCCCGCGCCGGAGGAGAACATGATCACAATCTCCGACTGGTTCAGGATGTACATGGGCTGGTACACTGTCACTCCTACAAAACATAAAAATACATCAATTTTTCATAAAGATTATAATATTGTAATGCCCTTTATCCTGCCCTGGTATCATGTTATTCTATGTAACTTCATCGTTTGGGATCGGCGCGAATTATCCGTTTCTTCTACTCGCCTCTATCAGCCTTCACCTGGACATCATTCACACCTTTTTCATTCATATCTATTATTTGGTCTCCCTCTCCCCCTCCATCCAATAACATCATTACTCTTAGTTACATTTGTTTCATCTCTTCCCATCACATGCCCATACCAAGATAAACAAATTCCCTTAAAACGTTAAAGAAACGTTCTGTTAACACATTAATTAACACTAACTTGTGTTAGGTATGGGTTCACGTCAGTAGTTCAACCCGCGTATCTATTCGTTCAGCAACCAACGCAATAACATTATTTAAAAGTTCTCGAAATCTCAGGCATTCTGGCAATAATAAATCCTTCTTAATTCATTCGCGAGCACACACTGGCATTGGAGTCTAAGAGAGAGCATTAATTGCGGAGAGGGCATTAGGAATTGGAATTGAATCATCTATTACATTATATTAAAATACACATACATACATTGATCATTTAATACTATTGCGTAAGCTTTACCAGCTTGGTATATATGGCGATCTGTATAGATGGATAAAATCGTATATATTCAATCGTAAGCAAGCTGTGGTCGTCGGAGGTAGTCGTTCTGATTTTATCACTATCCCTTCCGGTGTACCGCAGGGTTCTTTACTTGGACCCTTATTTTATGTAGCTTACATATGTGACATTGGCCTCTGCTTTAGACATGCGAAATTTTTACTCTACGCTGATGATACTAAAATCTACATGAAAGTTAATACCATTGAGGACTGCTCAAAATTACAAGAAGATTTGGATAGATTTCAAGAATATTATATAAATAATAGTATAACGGTAAATGCAAAAAAATGTGTGCATATACAGTTCACTAGACGTAAGAACCCCATCAATTACGATTACAATTTGAATAACATTATTCTGAATAGACAGGATTCCGTAAGGGATCTGGGGGTTAATTTGGATTCAAAACTAACATTTAATCTTAGATTAAAATCTAAGCATTTAATAGACATTTTGAGCATATAATGAATAAAGCACACAAAAACTTAGGTTTCCTTGTTAGGATTTCACGGGATTTCACAGATGCTTCTTGCATGAAAGTACTGTATTTTGCTTATGTTAGGAGTATTCTTGAGTACTGTTGTACTGTTTGGAATCCTCAATACATAACACATGAACATTCCATTGAACGCTTACAGATGAAATTTGCAAAATATTTAAATTTTAGAAGTAAAATCCAAATTGACGATTACACCGAATCATGCCGTAGGCATGGTCTTATAATGCTGAGTAAACGACGTCGCATGCAGGATATGGCTTTTTTGGATGATATTTGTTCTGGAAAGCTGGACTGTGTCGAGTTATCAAATAGAATACTCAACCTAAACGCTCCCTCTAAAAGGACTCGTCATACGCAACTCTTTCACGTGCCTTTGGTGCGCACAAATTACGAGGTAAATGATATGACTGTTAGATTACCTAAAACATATAACAAGTTCTTTTGCGATATTGACATATTTGCCACTCCCAAGGCTATCTTTAAATCTGCAGTTCATAAAACGATTAAATTAGAGTAAATTAAATGAATTAAATTGGATTAAATTGGATTAAATTGAATTGAATTGAATTGAATTGAATTAAAATGAATTAGATTAAATTAAATTGAATTAAATTAAGCTGAGTTAAATTAAATTGATTAAATTACATTACTTAAATTAAATTTGTCTTAAATTAAACACATAACATAACAAGTTCAGTGGTCATCTTTCATTTTATTTTATTTTCTTATTTCGAGCATCCATGTAAACCAACCACGACTAGCACGTACACACAAACACACATACACGTACACGGCACGTTATCATGCGGCTAATTTTGTTTTAATTTGTTGTTTTAATAAAGAAAAAAATAACTACCTGCGTTAATATGGTTAATATTATTAAGTAGCACAGTGTGTTTCATTAATTGGCTTATGTTTAGGTAAAATTTAATTTCTGTATTTTCTGTTCTATTAAAGCTGTTGAAACATTGTTGAAAAATAAATAAAAATAAAAAATAAAATAAAAAATACATTCAAAAACATATTTTTATTCTTACCTGGGAAGGTCTGCACCCGTAAAGAGGTTCTATCGAAGAAGATTCGTTTGTTGTTAGCGAAGACGTCGAGCCTGTATCTCCATTGTGAGTGTCTTGGACGGATTCGGACCTGAATGATAGATAAAATACTGTAAAAATTATCTTATTATAGAATCTACAGCTAATAGACGATGAAATCAACATCAATCTCATCATCAAATATATCAAAAGAATCAAGAAGAAATTAGTACATAAACAAACAGATACCGCTTCGTATGCAAAACTGCAAGTAATGTTCGATTAGATTTGTAAAGTTTTTTTTTTCTGGAAAGATATGCTTTTTTCCTAGATGATCTTCACAGTGTAACCGGACTTGTTTAGGGACAGCTTGAAACTAAAGGTTTTCAAGCCGTAGACCGAACCTCCTCAGAGGGTTTCTAGAAGGGATGGCATCACGCAATCGTGTCTCCGTCTCCTATTAGATTCTCCGAAGAGTTCGCTCCGAAATAAATTTTAAATATCTCACCTCAATAGGCACGGAGTTGTTAGAGGCAGCGACTACAGAAGTCAGGTGTGTTGCGTTGACCGCTCCATAAATGTTCCTCGGCACTTGCTCGAACCTACCCTGCACGTCCAACTTCAACTGGGGATGATCCACCCTCACCAGCACGTATTCACCTGGTATCAGAAAAAATAATAAATCCAAGATCTCTAACGCCTGCCGCCGCGCCGGGATCATGGGAACCATTGAGCCGGCGGCGGTAGTTTTTTACATTTACCCTCTTACTGTTATTTTAGTAACAAAGCAGTGTTAAAAATATTGTATCTCTGTCTAAAAGTATAAGCTAAAAAGAGACAGCATCTGTTTTAAGCAGTGTCTAACTTTAGCCATCAATGTAAGCAGATAGTCTTTCGATGAAATTTAAGTAGACAAGTTTTGATTGCAAAACTGGAGAGGGTAAGTGATGGCTCCTAGATTGATAGATAGATTAGAATTTCGTTAGTTAAACTGTTGCAAATAAAATACCTACTAAAGAGCAACAGCATCTAAACACAACTCGTATTATCATAACTCTCAGTCGCCTTGTATCCAAGATAAAAGTGTATCTTCGTTCGTGTATGCTCGTTCTACCATAGATCTTATCTACACTTACAATCAGCCCCCCTAGACCGCTAATAGAATAGAAATTAAATATAATGATTATTGTATGGGATTGACATAAACGTCATTTATACATATCGTTGCCCCCCTAGAGGCAAGCAAGATAGAGATCAAATGCACATTGATTTTGTTACAAAAATCGCTATATTACCTTTGCCATTGAATGTATACTGGAGATCGTCGAAGGTAACAATGTGCGGATCACCAAATATACCAGCAACGCCAGGAGCCTGATAAGCCACGCAATCTTGAGATGGACGACGTTCAAACCTATTCCCATAGAAAAACAAATGTGTAAATAATTGGCTATTTCCAAGCGACATCCTAAGGAGGTTATCAACATATAATACTATTTGTATAATTTTATTTTCTTTAACTAACTACTATGTTGACGACGGAGGTGGAGGTGGCGCAAGAGTCCAGACAAAACCAGATAGAGGCTTTTATTATCGGAGGTCAAGACTCACTTTGGGTAGCTGAGCAAACTGAGTAAGTAAGTATTTACTATGTCAATAGTACTCTTCGTCACCAGCTCATTGAATAGTACTAGTAATAGTACTCTTGTTTGTACCATATAACTATGAAATGAGAGTTGAAACCAAAATCGACTGTATTAACCTAAGTTGAGGAGCTCGATGGCGCAGTGGTTAACGTGCTCGGTCTGCGAGTGCTGAGGTTAAGCAACTTTCGCAAAGACCGGTCATCGGATGGGTGACCAAAAATGTTTCATCTCGAGCTCCTCCGTGCTTTGGAAGGCACGTTAAGCCGTTGATCCCGGCTGCTTTAGCAGTCGTTAACAACCACCAATCCGCACTGGGCCCGCATGGTGGTTCATGGCCCGTTCTCCCTATCCATTCATAGGGTAGGCTCGTGTCCCAGCAGTGGGGACATAAATGAGCTGATGATGATGATGAACCTAAGTTTATTTTTTATATTTTTCAGAGTTAACCAAGATAAATAAAAAATAAAGATAATGAAGCAGAAACATTCGTGCCGTAGCATCGGCATGGACGATATAACATTATTTGGATTAATGAATTTGAAAATCAGTAGAAGCTATACCTGAACGTTTCACAACCAACTGCTTGTTCATCTTGCCATGAGCAGCATTGATAGAATGGTATCATATCGTGGAACCAATGGGACAGCGATGGTACCTATTAATAATAATTTTAATTTTAAATAACATTAAGAGAAACACCACATAACACAACAATTGAGAAGGACAAATTAAATTATACATTTTATAATTTCAAGAATGGACATGTTTCTTTAGGAAAAATAATTATTTTATTTTTATGAAAAGTAACAAAAGCGACTGTGACGACTTGTTTGATATTCATAGACCGCCGTTTAAGCATCACACTGTATAATTGTGCAGAGCCAAGAAAAGCCGCAATTTATGACGAACCGTGCAGCATACACAAAACAAATTAGTTTTAGTATAAACTAGCTGACCCTAGTCCCTAGACCCTAAGTGAAACTAGTTGACAGTTTCCATCATTACTTCTTCTTTCCAAACTACTTAAAATTAAACTTATAAAAACTAAACTATTTTCTATGATATTTTAAGATAGTAATAAGATATTTTACTTTGTTGGCCTCATTGTAGGGAGTGAAGCCGAAGTCGTGGGATCTGTGAGGCCTGGAGCCCCACATCTGATCGTAGGACATCATGAGGAAGCTGTTTTTGTCGTAGCAGCACTGTTGCCCTGATCCTTCCGCGCTGTTGAAGGAAATACAATTTTAATTGAAAGCAAAGTGAGGATGGAGAGAGATACAATTATAGCCCTTAACATAACGAAGCTAGCTAGCATAACAACAATAGCTGTATTCAGGTGATAAGGTTCAGAAGCGATCAATTAGATATGCTTAAATTTTTCAGTGCATTAGCATTCATTGACGATGGCAATAAAAACATTTATAACAAGTTTAAAGACATAAAACTATTAGAAAGTTTTGTTTGGAGAATAACTTATTTAGTTTCACTCAATACTGACCTTGGTCCGCTTCTGACACAATGAACCCCACCCCAGTGGTATAAACAAGTTGGGTTGGTATCTTTGTCACAATGCAGGTCAGGCATGTATCGTCCTTTATCGAGCAACGCATGCTCCAGAGTGCATGGACAAACTGGGACTTGGGAGGCGAAATTCTTCAGGAAACGATCGTTGCGAAGCCAGTTGTTACACATGGTTAGTGGCCATCGCTGACCGAAGAGGCGTTCCCATTGGGGAGCGAAGTACCAGGCCAGGGGGATCGGACGACTCCATAGGATACTGTGGAAAATGCGATGGGAAAATATATTTGTTTAATGTTCTATGCAAGCCAACCGAGTATGGAGAAGTTTTGACTGTGTTTAAATGCACTTCATTTGTCTTAAAACGTATATATTTATACGAAAGGTAAATAAATCGACGGTCCCTACGTAAAATAACATAACTGCAAATGCCAAATTTTACAGGAGAGCGGTTTGAAGTTTCAAACGCGTCTAATTCAAGTTCTACTGCATATAGAGTAATGAAATTTGGCATGAAGTTTTTATTTATTGTCCCTTTAAGGAAAAACAAAAAATATTATAAAAAAACATTCTTTTTATGTATTATTAGTCACATACGTCATTTTACATCGGCAACATTCTAACTAAAAATGCTTAAGTGGTACATAACGACTTCTACGTGGCAGGTTTTATGGTGATATATATTGTAACTGCCAATTACAAAATTATACGTGAGACATAATGAGCCGTAATAAACACTTACGGGATTTTCAGATTGGGAGTAATCCATAATGTTACTCTTTCGTGGCATGTTTCTATATATTTAACGAGTACTTACGCAGTAAAAGAAAACATTACCATGAGGGAGCGAGCGCAACTGTTCCGCAAGTGGCAGTTGCGGGGGAGGCGCGCAAGGGCGTCCTTGACTCCTCGATGTAAAATTACGGAACTACCACTGCTGTAGTTTTACGTTGGAGATTTTGTAGTTATGGAATTTGTCGAGGTTTGATTTAGAGTAGAATTATGGCATTTTTAGCCCTGTTTCTTTGATGAAACGAAACTTTAGGATGACCTGAAGGTTTCGAAACAAAAAAATAAAAATTACTTATGTACCACTTGAGGAATTTTACGTAGGGACCGTCGAAATATTGTAATTGATTGTTCGAAGATCCAAGATTATGTCGATGTAAGTAACTAGGTACATCACGTATGTACATAGAAACAAGTGGAAGTTTATGGTTATTTTTTACAATACCATAATCTATTCAGGGTATATGTTTATTTTGAATGTTCACTTACGGTGATATCGGTATTCCTTTATAAACCTCTGGAGTAGTCAAGTTGATTTGTAGGAAACCAAACTGCATGTCATTGTGCATAAGATTGTCTCTGTTCCTGAAGTTCTGCGGGTTGATGACGTATTCTCCGGTGTTCGCGACGCCGACTTCTATCATGTCTATGAACTCCAATTGCGGTCGAATGGTCACCTCCTTGTAGCCCCACAGACTGATTTGTAGCTGGACATTCAGGTTAGTGGTCAAGTTGAAACGGTTCCAGGATACCTTCACCTCTGGTGGATTTCTTTGATGGACGGCGTCATCTTGGAAGAAGATCTTTTCAGTGGCAGTCGCTGGGGTCTCTGTAAAGTAACATTTGCTATATGAACGAAACTAAATAAAATGGAAGATGCAAGAAATTTGTTGACATACTTATTACAAACATATTATCGTACAACAATAACAAACCTTATTATAACGAAAAATCATAAAAAAAGCGTTTTTTTATGTTTAAATCTTAGGCTTGTGGCTTACTCTACGAAATAATTAAGACTTGCCATTTATGTAGTTTTGAAACATTACTTACCAACAAAGAATTTGCCCTTCCACTTAAAGGGTTCGTTGTTGATCGCCACCTCGAACCTGGAATAACCATTGTGGTAGAACCTTGGCTGGACGCAGATGGCTCTGTTGATGTCAACGACAGCGCCTATCACGGACTCGGTTTCGAAGCGGCAGGTGATGCGGTCGTTCGGGTTGAAGCAGGGGCCGGTGATGTTGACGATGGTCCCACCGAGCATGTTACCACTCTCCGGTGCGAACATTAGGGGCAAATTTGCACCGTCTGTTAATAAAATGAACTGTTAGTCTTGCATTATGTAGAATTTTAAAAATTATTGATTCTTTAACAGAATTTGAGGAGGCAGCCTGGTTTTTCGGATCGGAACGATCGAGTCCGGAAAAGGATTAACATTTTTGTAAAATATGGTAGCAAAGCAAACGGTTGTTTGGCTTTTTAAAGAACTTTGTTAAAATTTATAAGTAAATATCGAGAATTCGTAAGTCGAATTCATTAGAAAAAAAGTAGTTGCCAAATCACGAAGCACCGTCACTTGTGCGTCTACTCTTCTAAAGGTTTCTGGAAAAGCTTAAGAAATAAACAGTACTTAATAATAATTTTATTTGCATAAGGTTTTGTCTATAGCTTACCTATATCTTTGTTACAAGTCCCCATAAGTATGTTCTCGTCTATTCTGAATACGTGTCGTCCTGGAAAACTGTTGGCCCACCCTCTGCCAGTCAAATCTCGTAAAACTGACTCTTGGGAGTAAGGCTTGTATTCGTAGCTTCGTGTTCCGTTACCGGCATTAAAACCAATCTGAAATTATGTTTGATGATTCAATCTTTGTTACCCAAACTATACTAATTCAATTTATGTCTTTTTATGATTAGTACCTATAGGTTAAATGTACAATGGCTACACAACCTCGCCGAGTGGTACAATCGAAGTGCTTCAAAACTTTTCCGAGCCGCAATAACACGGGCCCAAGTGGCTATAATGATAGCCGACCACTGATAGGAGATGGCACATGACAAAGAAGTTACAAAGTATATTGCGCTCTACGCAATATCAAAGTTACTTAGAGAAAACGACATGGTTTGACATGGCTGGATGGATAGCTGACTTAAAAAAGAAGGTGCATGGTTTGCATTGTAAAAGAATAGTTATATAACTTACATAAGCCGGCACACCACCCTCTCCTGTAGTGGTATCACCGCCTGCTTCAGTGTGCGAGCTCCAGTTTATCTCCAAATAGTTAAAGATGGCGTACGTGAATACTTCATCCGTCGCGAGGACCATTTGGAAGGAGTTGGTCTGGAAAGAAAAACAAGATTCAGTATAGCATACATCATTATTGTTGACAATGACTAGTTATTTCTAACATAATTCGGTAAGCATATCACGATTGCAAGCTGCACGTATTGCAGTATAGGTTTGGGTCATACGTGTAGGTTCTCTAAAGAGCTAATGTGATGACAAAGGGTTGTAAAGGGGAAAAGGAAAACGAGGAAGCCCATCCATAGGAAGCTATAGTCTACGTGTTTCGTTCGCACCACACCGGTCGAGGTTAAGGAGATGGTGGGAATACGACAGCCTGTAGAATAAGCTCATCCTTTGGGTCAATCCGGCTATTAAATTTTACAACACGCGCATAGTGTCCGTCAGTAATTATGGGTTATTTTGTATGAAGGCTCCTTAAGTTTTATAGTTTTACTAGCTGACCTGGCGGATTTCGTACCGCTTTGACAGTTGACAAACTAATCATCTTCAGGAGCTATTGAATGGTCGAGAGCTGCGCACCGACGAATGGATGCAAGCGAACATGCATATGTTCGCTTGCATCCATTGTTTCTTTCCCATAAATTTGCGGGGGGGAGGGCGGTGCATGCGTGCTACATCCAAGCTGGATATACGAGTGAGTTAGCAGAATTAACACTACATATTTTTTCAATTACATTTTTTTAAACTTTTTTTATCGAAACCGATTAATCAACTTACCACAAACAAGGAGTTGTCGATACCACCGGAGAAAGACATGTTTTTCCATGTTATAGTGATGGCGTGTTTCGGAAAGAAGTTCTCAGAGCCGATGACACCAGTGCGAATATCCCAGGTCACACGCTCTCGCATCTCAACGCCCAGCTGATCTGTGCGAGTCTGAGGAAGAAACATAATCAAAATCCTGTCAGTTGAAAGCTGAAAAACAATAAAAAAATTATAGCAGCTCAGTATGGCATTCATTTTGGATTGATTTAGAAATTTTTGTTGGCCGTATGTTACTGACTAATTTGCCATTTTGGTTGGCCGAAGTAATTTTGTGTTTAAATTCTTTTGTCCCCATATAAAATACCTACCTACAGAATCTATGTAACATTGGCTTAAGGAGGAAACTATCTTACCCATCGGATATTTAAAGGTACACTTAGCAGTGTATAACGTTGTAACCTCACAATACCAAAGATTTTATTCTCAAAAAATATCAATCAAATAACAGGACATATACTCAAAAGTACTTTTAAATAAACAGCATTTTATAATACCTGTAAATCTTTGTCCAGTCTGAAGTAGACGCCAGGCCTCCTTTGGTCGACGTCATCAGGTCTGATGTTCCCAATGCGGCACTTACTGAAGAAGATCCCAATGAAGGAGGGGTCATTCATGGTCGGCCAGTCTCTCACGGGGAAGGACAGCGGGTATGTGTAGTGGTCGGGAGGGTCACTGAAGTAAATGTACCCGTTCATGGTGATCTGAAAAGTAGGAAGTATATATAAAGTAATGATTATTTACTTAGATAGGATTAGCAAAAGTGTGTTTCGGATTTTTCGATGCATAGCCCGGGTTTGTGAGCGTGGTGATTAAGCCATTACCCATCAATTGTAGTGATGACTTGATTTCAATGATGGAGTCTGGAGGATGGTGGAGACGTTTCCCCGGCAGTGGAACAGCTATAGGCTATATATTTACTTACTTTTACTTGGATCGGCTTCCGAAAAACATAAGAGAATGAACTCATAGAGTTTTAGTTACCGAATAAGAACCATTTTCTATAACATATTGAGTTCTAACACTTCTAACAGGAAAAAATGCTGGTAATTGAATTCCAATAAAAATATCAAAATATTTTTAATAACTTACTCTAGTGTAATTATATCTGAACCCAAAGAACGGTAGTTGGAAGTTGAAGTTCTTGTGGATCTGAGGGGTTGAGGTGTGGATGTCCCTCTGGTAGTCGCCGATGTTCTCATTGCCTCCCTGGTCGTAGAACCAGTAGAGGAAGTTGGACCTGATCTGTGTAAGACGCTGGTTCGTGATGACGTAGGGCTGACCATTGTTTTGATAAGTTGTTCCGGGGAGCACTCTGCCATCGATGTGGGCTGAAAGTTTAATAATGTAATGAGCAAAAATTAGTATCATTGGACGGACTATTTATTGGTAGTTTTTTTAGGTAGGTTATTTGAAATTTTTTTTTGTATAAATTGTGATAAAAAATTGTAACTATATATTTAGTATCGATTAGAATGTCGCGTTTCCAGGCCTACATGAGACAATTACTTTTTCAAGTGTGATAAATTAATGAATAAGGATTATTCGTTTGGGAGGATATATGTTTGGATCAAGTCCACTGGCTTAGTCCACATTTTAAATAAAAAAACACGTGTCTTGTTATTAAACAGATCGTTTTCGAATACTCCTTTAGGGATGCAGTTGTGATTAGTATTCATGTGCTTTAAATGACCAACTTTATATATTTACTAGCTGACCCGGCGGACTTCGTACCGCAATTTTTTTTATTATTTTTATTATATGTAGCCTATGTTACTCAGCGCTAATGTAGCATTCTAATGGTGAAAGAATTTTTTAAATCGGTCCAGTAGTTTTTGAGTTTCTACTTGTATATTATTTGTTGATCCTGGCTGTTATCGGAGTCTGGCTATACTATACTGGCTATATGGAGTCAAACTAAAATCTTTGTAGTGTGTAGGAGGCACAGTTAGAGAAGCATCATCACAGAAAAATTTACTTCCCGTCGGGGGAATCACGACCCTCATAATGAGGAATACAACGCCAGGAGAAGAAGGAGGTGTGTGGTCTCCCATGTGCTATTATGAAAAGACCCAAAGCCTAACAGTCAGTTCTCAGTCAATTCTCCTGTCAGACGAGCTGCCACTCGAAATCAGGATGGGTACAAGCCGCTACGTTTTTAAAAAGAAAGTCCTCATCTTTTTTCATAAGAAACCTTGGCAGAATCATCTCTGTAACAACGGTTTTTTAAATCTTTATAAATTATTTATTTATATACGTATGTTTATACAATTCTTAGAAGTATTTTATGTATTTGTGATGTATAGAATATGTATACATAATTTTTTTGTTATACCGTTCTCCAATTTTGTTGTCGCTTAAAATTGCACCTACCACCTACCATGTCATTTCTGCATCACCCTATAATTGACTAGTAGAAAATGCCTCAGGCATTATGTCCGCCACGTCATAATTGGACTTATAAGACAGCTCTTGACCTCGATCTCGCCTGATGGTGAGCGTAGATGAGGTCTAAGATGGAGCGAGCTGCCCCAGAAGATGCCTATTAACTCTCGCCTTGAAGGAATTCAGGTTATAAGTTTTTGGGAACACAGACGATGGCAGAGAATTCCACTCCTTGCCAGTGCGCAGTAAAAATGATGACATGAAGCGCTTAGTGCGACATAGTGGAATTTCTACTAGGTGGGGATGATATCCTGCAGTCGTTTTTAGGCCACAATCATGATGGTGTGGCGATTAGTTATTTGTTATTATACGAGTATAGCAATGGAAATTCATCATAACTCGCAGCATAATATTAATAAGTGCCATGCTATGTGGAGCTTCGATTCGATATGATAAGATATCGCACAGATATCAGACAGCTCAGTCAATTCCTAGAACGGTGATGTCAACGGGCGGCGTACCTTTCATAGCCTCTTTGTTCGATCATGTTTATTTAAAACAAATCAATGTAAATGTATTTTAGATATACAAATTGCAGGTAAAAACTAAGTGAATCGCAGTGATAGTGATATGACTTGAAAGAAAAAGTAGAATGAAAATACCAAAATACTACATACATACAGTTTTGCTACCTGACTGCTAGTCTGCTACGATCTTATCTAAATATGTCACCATAACCACAGATTACTTAATAGTTACCCATAACATTAATGTTAGTAGCAGTGACAATCACACTAATATTATAAATGCGAAAGTTTGTGTGTATGTGTGTTTATTTGTTGCTTCTTCACACTGCAACGGATGGATGGATTTGGATAAAATTTGGCATATAGATAGTTTATAACCTGGATCAACACTTAGGATACTTTTTATTCCGATATTTTCACGGGAACGGGAACTACGCGGGTGAAACTGCGGGCGGCCAGTCACCAGTCATGTCATGTCACGCGACAGTACAATAATATACCGTACCGAAAACATCCAGAACCTGTCAGGAAATGTTTTTCAGCAGAAAATCTGTACAGATTCGGTGCAGAGGCGGTACCGAAACGAAAACGTACCGATCCGGTGAGGATGAGGTCTAGAGGCGCCCTCGGGTTGTTCCGCTCCCCCCTCGAAGCATCTCGTAGGGACTGGGGATATACTTGCGAGATGCCATTCCCTCTAAAAACCCTCTGACAGTGTTTCAAACACGATACGAGTATAATGCTACATTTCTTGCGGGTAACACAGGCTATATTTAATTATTATCTTGTCATCAACGCAGACGAAGTCGCGGGCAGAGTACTAGTCACCAAAGTTTCTCGCCGCCCCAAAAAAACGTCCGGTGACGCTGTCAAGGCTGCCTGAGGCCAACAGCAAACCATTTTGTTATTAGTATCTCACATTTTTGTAATTATGATTTTTTCACAAACAAAGTGTGAATCATACGCTTATTAAGGTACCAACACTCTATGTTTAACTTAGATAATGGTACCTATGACTCATACTGTATTGCAACATTCTGAGAATACTTGGCTACAATAGTTTACGTTTTTCTGATTTTATTTTAGCTAGTTACAACAAGCCAATATACTGTCCCAGGGCTGGACAAAGGCTTTATCTTTAAAATTAAATGATTGCTATCATCATCAGCTCATTTTTATGTCCCCACTGCTGGGGCACGAGCCTTCCCTATGGGTGGATAGGGAGAACGGGCCATAAACCACCACGCGGGCCCAGTGCGGATTGGTGGTTGTTAACGACTGCTAATGCAGCCGGGACCAACGGCTTTACGTGCCTTCCGAAACACGGAGGAGCTCGAGATGATTCATTTTTGGTCACCCATCCGATGACCGGCCTTTGCGAAAGTTGCTTTACCTCAGCACTCGCCGACCGGGCGCGTTATCCACTGCGCCATCGAGGTCCTCATTATCAATTATTGCTATAATTGATAGGTATTATGATTGCCAAATGAGGGTTGGTATTAGGGTTGCCAACTTTTTTTAGACCAAATATAGTATTTTTGGATTCAGTACCCATAAAAATATAATAGATCTATAGGGAATTAAATAAAAAATATGGTATATTAAAAAATATTTATTTTATTTTTTTATTTATATAAATAAAGCTACGATAATAAGGGCGTGTTTCGTTTTAGATAATAGAGACTGATTTTAGCGACTTTGCTGATAAAATATAGTAGTTTCGCCTACTATAATATATTTTTAAAACAATACCTAGTAGTTAATCACCTAAAATAGTAGTAAGTATTCACAAACCCGAGCTACGCATCGAAAAGATGTCAGTTTTCTTCGTAGAAAATACGCGATGGTAAAGCGAAAACCTCGCAAAGGGTCTTAGCAGAGTTCTAACCAACACGGATGCATCCTCATGGGCTCCGTATGTATATGATAACAACTTACAAGGCCTACTGAAAAGTGACTCAAAATATTCACCTGACTTACAGACTACTAACTAAAGTGTGTCATGCATGTTTAATGTAGAGATTTCAAATTTTGTTTGTCCAAACAAGTAAGTCTCGTCTTCATATACTTATAGCGCTTATCTACATACTTGATGTTACAATTTTAGGATATTAAAAAGTCATTTTGGTGGCAAAGAGGATATAAAAAAGGCGTCCACCGATGAGATGGGTAAACGATAGGTATTGAGGCGTAATCGCTATAAAACTCAGGAAATCCACAGGTAAATATTTAATCGGAAAAATTTAAAACTAAAGAGAAAAACCTAAAAGGAGCAAAACAATAAATCAGTATCAAAAATTCTAAGACAAAACGTTACTTACAAATATTTCATAAAGGATATTAACTACCTGTTTGTAGATACAGGTTTTTCACAATTCAGATTTTAAATAATATTAACTAAATAATCGAGATGATACTATTAAAACGATGTTGTTAGACTGAAGAATTTGGAAAGACTGATCATATCGAAACCGAAATAAAATTCCATGTCAATGACATGACATTCAAAGTGTTCTTGTTAAAACTTGTCTAAATTTGACAGATAGTTTTTAAAACTACCAAGGACGCTAAAAATTAATAACATAAAAATATAATGTTGAGTAAATTGCAACGACAACGTTACAGTATGACCAGGTCATAAGTCTTCAACCAACCCATGGGGATTGCACGTGGTCCAGACTAGCACAGGATCAAGGATCAAGGCTAATGGCATAAGCGAATAGAGGCATATGCCCAGTAATGGGTTAAAATGAGCTGATTGAGGACTGAATTGAGGTTCTTAAGTACCTACGTCTCTATATTGTTCTATGTTGTAACCTCAGTTGTAACTTAATGAGTAGTTTCCTTTGTCAATAAATTGTACTGCAGCATTTATTTAATTGTTTAGTGTAAACTTTGACAAATGTTTATAGTCTTAACTTTACCTTACAATCTCAATTATGTATTTAAAAATCATGGTTTATTTACCAGAAAACAAATAATCGAGCTAAAAAGGTACAACTCTGCCAAATTCCCAATTTCAAAAGTCTCTTTAGAATGCAAAAACAACTTTATAAGTATCAACTTAAGGCCGTGTAATTAATTATATAAATAAATAAATAATAAATAAAATATAAACGAAAATAATTATTAACACAGTAAAATTCGAGCAGTGGATAATATTTTAAAAGATATTTAAAAACACTTCCTACTATTATAATATCAGATCCTCCTTGTAGTTATAAAAAGCATTAACTTCTATACAATTGAGGTTACCTACGTTTTCGCTAGTTCCACGATAGGTATCACAAAGCATTATCAGTGATAAGGGCCGCACCTCGCTACAAGTACTACTGACAGCCGACTAATTACAACACCCAGCTATATTTATCAGAATCGGAAAAAATTAAACTCACAAGAATTGAATCTGACGTTTTTTTATTATTGATTTCATAACTAATTGTCGCCCGCGACTTAGTTCGCCAAGACTACACTATCTCACAGGAACCTGTTACCGGGGTAAAAAGTATCCTATATCTTAGTCCGGGTCATGACCTCATGGTCTGTCTATGTGCAAAGTTTCATCCAAATCCGTTCAGTCATTTTCACGTGATGCGCGGTCAAATAAACAGACAAACAGACAAAAAATCTAAAAACTGTTGGAACGTGTTCTGTTATCGATTCTAAGTATTCCCAGCCAACTTTTTTTCGAATATCTTCCATGTACAGACTTTCGACGCTCTTTAGCTTATAATAATATGTATAGATTACGCTTATGATAAAAAATTATGATCTTTCAAACTGCTGAGCAGTTTGTCAAGAGATAATGTATAAGTAACTTTATGTAAAAACAGATTACAACTTCTAAAGTCGAATAACAAGGATTGTTACTAAAATCATACATATTGATGATAAGAAATCCCGATAT
Source organism: Eudonia mercurella (assembly GCA_963082485.1). Lineage (NCBI taxonomy): Eukaryota > Metazoa > Arthropoda > Insecta > Lepidoptera > Crambidae > Eudonia > Eudonia mercurella. The sequence continues at coordinate 10,263,597 of OY720040.1, read as the reverse complement.
TTATGAGTTTCTCTAATAGATTTTTTCAAAATGCTTTATTTATATTTCTGGTATGAAATTGCCATAGGATCTCTGGATCATGCACGGTGTCTTCCATATTTCAGGACATTATAAAGTTCAAGTAATTATCTGTATATGTTTACCGCTTTTCATCGTTTACAGGTTTTCAGGTTTTCAGTTTCCAGTTTCCAGTTTCCAGTTTACTTTGAGTTCTCGATATTTCGGCACAGTTGCATGTGCCATGATCATGGATATCCGTGACATAATATCAAGTATTTGATAAGTTACAAAAACAAAGTCAATATACATACATAATAGTGTTGCTCAATATACAAATATATGCATTATGTGATAAATCTTATAAATAGTTAAAAGTTAATGAACCTAGATGGTAATAATGTACATGATGACACAGACTTTGAGTCATAGTTTGTACAGTGCGTTGTAATGCACATAGTAAATCCTAATTACTTACCACAATCTACTAGTACTACTAGCAAAACACTACTTAGGTAATCTGTGAATGATGTTCATGTCAATGATGATGATTCTAGTTTGGACTTAAGGGTAACTCGTAACAGTTCTCTTATAAATGAGGTCAATAGGTATTGTAGAGTTAGTAAATAGGATATTTGTGTAAGCAATAAGAAAGCTTTTAAGATTTTCAGTAAACAATGAAAGGAGGGTGTGGTCAATACCTAAAAGCAAATACTTAGAAATTTTTGATAAGCCACATGTCTTTCCTTTCCTTCTATTCCTTTTTTTGACCGTGATCTTGTTTCCCTTTTATTGAGCATAATCTGGTTTCCTCCGCTTTCTTTTATTGACTTAACCTTAAACAGTTTTAATTTTCTCAAGCCGCCACGCCTATCTAAGGCCCGAACTCCTTAGATATGCCTCGTTTCTACAACTGCAGTCTCCTGCTAATACCAGGACCAACGGTTTATCGTACCTTCCAAAGTATGGAGGCAAATCAAAAACACATTTTTAGTCACCCAGTCAAGGACCTATGTATCGTGCCAAAGATAGATTAAATTGGCGATCAAAGTACGCAAAACTGCCGCATCACTGCCTTTCTTACATAACCAAGTCTTATGAGTTTAAGCAAATATCTTATACCTTCTTCAACTGTAACTTATTAGAACAAATAAGTTTCAGTGATTCATGTAATCGTTGTACAAGATGGCGGATGTCCACCATTGTTTATAGGTGACGTCATCGTTTCTATACTATTCAACATTTCCAATTCATACTTTTATGAGTGAGTTTTTGTAGTACAAATTATTTAATGCGAAGTCTCTTCTATCTCACATTTTCGTCACATCATATTACCAGCTTTCCATGTCCCCACTGCTAGGGCACGAGTCTTCCCTATGGATGGATGGGGAGATCATTTCAATTAATAAGTAATACAACTTACCATATTCGTTGGTCGTAGAAGTTGAGTCTGGAGCATACAGTTGCCTCTCACTCTGCCCCCCATTAGGATCTAGGTTCACCGCTTCCAGTTCAGTAGGCTGGTCCCCACCTAAGCCATCGTCTAGGACCTGATACTTTCCGCTTCTGACCGACAAAGGCTGCGTTTCAGATAACACTGTTATCGGTTGTTCTTGATCGGTAACAATTTTGTCTTCTTCAGGAACAACATTCTCCACATTCTCCTGAGGTACTTCAGGCACTGGTTCGATTGGTAGTAAAATTTGTATGTCCTCATTCACAGTCCGTTCAGTTTGATCATCAACCACATCTTGTCCAAACGCACATGCACTTATAATTAAAATCGCTGCTAAAACTAATTTAATTTTAACACCCATTATCCAAATGACCTGTACTGTAATCACATATTTTTTTTACTCTTCTGTTATCAGTATTTGGCGACAACATGTGCTTTGCAATTGTCTTGGGCAACTGGAGTGAGGTACTATGTGTGCTCATTGATATGGCGTTATCAGTGGTGATATGATAAGATAGTGAACAGGTACGATAGGTGCGCCAAATTCTTTGTCCTAAACCACGTCGCCCTGTTTTAGGGTTTTATTTGTATTTATCGCACATAAGACTTTCAAATACTTTTAAATTTGTTCAATAAATGTTCAACCATATGATATGGACATAAAGTTCAAAATCTATTGAAGAGATTTGATAGTTTGTGGTAGTAGTAGTTTTGATGACAAGCGTACTTACGTTGAAATTAAAAGCTTGCGAACAAAACAACAACTCTTTATTTTAAAACTATGATTGTGTGTAAAATTGTTATCATTGTGGTGGTAAATTGTACGTAGGTTGTTGAGTATATGTATTAATTGTATGTAATAGATTATTTAACAGTCTAAACCCAAGTTTCGTGAAAATTAGATTTGATTAGTTGTTACTACTTAGTTCATTTTGCGACAACCAAGACCTAAGATCAAAAACTAAAAAAAATTCAAAAAGCAATACCAACATTTTTTTTTAAACTGACTCTATCATCTCAGTTGGGATTTTGGGAAAACTTTCAAAATAGCTTAGTATAAGATATCTAAGGCATACCTTTTCAATTACCCCAACGTTCAATGAATTGTTAAAACGCTTTTCTACAACAGCTTTGCTTAGTAAAAAGTAGTTTTGATGGAAAACATTTAATAGATTGAGTTTCGCAAACCATTTTTTCTAAACTATAGCTAATCATCAGTTCATTTTGTGTCCCCACTGCTGGGGCACGAGCCTTCCCTATGGATGGATAGGGAGAACAGGCCATAAACCGACTAATGGCTTTACGTGCCTTCCGAAGCACGGAGGAGCTCGAGATGATAAATTTTTTGTCACCCATCCGGTGACCGGCCTTTGCGAAAGTTACTTAACCTCAGCACTCGTAAACTGGGCGCGTTAACCACTGCGCCATCAAACTATGGTTAAAAGGTAGCATTAATAAAGAAATACTGCAGCTATTAAAACTGTATCCTATAACATTATAAAGAAAATCCAATAAACAAGTACCTCTTATCTATCACAGAGATAACGCGTACGTTGTTTTCGATATAAGTAACTTTTGATATCTTTATTATACGGAGAATATAGAAGTGAATCATAAAATTGTCATTCGGTTGTGCAAATGTAGTAAACTAATGGTGGGTAGGTACTAGTCGGAAGCCTAATTAGTCATTTCCGCCATAGACAATCTTGTTATTAGGATAAGCTATTGTGCACCTCTTAGGGAAGCGATTTTTAATCTTACCGGTGATCTCGAAATTGAAGGTGTCATGAAATATAATAAGGCATTAATATTATTTGTATTACTTACAATTTGATTATTAAGCCTTAGTATGTCGGAACAGATCCACGGCGCCAAACAATTGAAATTCTATTGTGTCTGGTATTCAGACAGACTAGAGGTTAAAATACCTACGCACTGTTCGAGAATTTTCAATGTCAAAAATAAGTTACCTTGATTAAAAAAAAACGAGTGCTACACTCGTTATTGATATCATAGCGTAAGAATTAGTCACTGGTTCAATAACCACCTTCCTAGGTTCAAATCAGGCAAAGAGTGCTTTCGATTTTTAGATGCTTAGCTCAGTTTGTAATCATCGACCTGCATTTGACGAGTGTGGTTATGCCAATACACATCAATTGTTATAACGATCTCTATCGTCTAGTGGTTAAGACCACCGTGTTAAACCCAGAGGTCCCGAGTTCGAAGTCAAAGTCAAAATCAAATATTATTTATTCAAATAAACTTTTGAAAAGTGCTTTTGAATCGTCCAAACATTTTTTACCTACTACCCATTCAGGACGTCTATTTTTTAGCTGTGGAGAAGAATGGGCGCAAGAAACTCCACAGCTTTAATATAAGTAACGACATTTACAAAATTATATGCCGTTACCAATAACGTTATACAAGTTTAAAATAACTTAACAATACTTTAAATTAGAAACACCTTTTGGAGTGATTGGAGCATTTTAAACCCATGCTGTTTTGTCTTCGATGTAATCAGATACTTTATAAATGTTCAAATAATTTTTAACGCAAATTTTGTTGCGAACAAATTATAAAAACACAAATGTTGAAAAAATTTCCACGAGCAGGATTTGAACCTGCACCCTTCTGATATTCCGGGTCAGGTGCTCTTCCAATTGAGCTATCGTGGTTCTAACCAGCCCACCGAAATTATTCAACACTTTTTTTTTACTTTGAAAGCCAACAACTACCGTCACTAACATCCGATCATAATATTTTTATAGATACTTTATAATAAGCTTTTTTATAAAGCTTTTCTTTAATGGTGACATTAAATTTGTTAATATCAAGTTTTTGAATATGACTTGGCACTTTATTGTAAAAACGTACACACAGCAAGGGTATATGTTTGTGTACTAGGTTTGGTTGGTGGTAAGGCGTTTGTCCCTCTGGTTAGCTCATATATAACTTTGAAGTTATGGCACAGATTAGGTAATAGTTACGTTATGGCGACATAGCGTTGATCATTTTGTGTTCCAGCTACTAGAGATAAAATCGCCAGTGTCTCAGTAGTTGAGGATTCCAGGAGAAGTTCGCTTTCAATTATCAGCCGTATCATCACTATCAGGTGAGATGAACGTCAAATGCTGACTTGATTTCAATAACGCCTTTGCCCAATAATGGGACTTTGTTGTAGGTATATAGCCTTTTTCCGATGTCATTTGGAACGCTTATCGCTTCGATCGATGTAGCTGTCGTTTAAGTAGTATTGTTTCGAATATTACTTATTGAATTGTGCTAATTCCAATGAAATTTCAGAGCATAGCAACTTATAGGCGCACCGCATTTGCTTGTTGAAACGAGCATATTAGAACTTGTATTACGATTGAAAATAAATAAGTTGTAGCTGAAGTGGCAGTGGGCCGGCCATACTAGTCACAGAACCGATAACAGAGACCGCGTATCGGTGAAAGTAGGTAGGACGCCCTCAGATTAGGTGGAGCGACGTTCTTTGCAAGTTGACTGGCATGAGCAGGATGACTGCATTAAATTGCTCTAAATTTACAAAAAAAATTGTTTGTCTGTAAAGTCGGTTTACTGACGATAGTTGAACGTGACAACGAAACAATTTAAAAAAAATTTTCATAAAATTCTTCATTTAGAAAATCATTTTACATTTAAAAAATAAAAATACAACAAAATATATGTTGTATTCGAATTCGGCACCCCCGAAAACCATGGAAATGATACCCATATTAATTTTACATAAAAAAGTCACGTCCGCCATCTTGGATCTCGAAATAGATGTTGTATTCGAAATCGGCACCCCCGAAAACCATGGAAATGATACCCATATTGATTTTACATAAAGAAGTTGCGTCCGCCATCTTGGATCTCGAAATAAATGTTGTATTCGAAATCGGCACCCCCGAAAACCATATAAATGATACCCATATTGATTTTACATAGAAAAGTTGCGTCCGCCATCTTGGATTTCGAAATAAATGTTGTATTCGAAATCGGCACCCCCGAAAACCATGGAAATGATACCTATATTGATTTTACATAAAATAGTTGCGCCCGCCATCTTGGATCTCGAAATAAATGTTGTATTCGAAATCGGCACCCCCGAAAACCATGGAAATGATACCCATATTGATTTTACATAAAAAAGTTGCGTCCGCCATCTTGGATCTCTAAATAAATGTTGTATTCGAAATCGGCACCCCCGAAAACCATATCTATATCATAGATATCGCTCGCTAATTATCGCTCGCTAATGCCGCGTCATTAGCGAGCGAGGTAACGCGGAACTTTTTCGTGCATGCAGCCGGGTCTATCAATTTATAAGACGTTATCACGTCAAAAAGAAAAAGATGAAGATGATGAAAGAAGAAGAAAGAGATGGGGTGGTGCAATTCTTTAACACCGTGTGGTGCCGGGGTTAAAGAATTGCACCACCCCATCTCTTTCCTTGGGTGTCGTAAAAGGCGACTATGGGACCATTCCAGAGCATGGGCAGCAGCGTCTCTCTGTGGCGGCAGGCCTAAGTTTAGGTCTTTTTGGCTGAGATGATGATGATGATGATGATTACAAAAAAACCTAAACTTTTTTTTCGACGTGTAGTATTCATTAGTTGAAATTAAGACTGACAACCATGAAACATTGCTCTCTGTCGATCTGCATGCAGGCGAAAGGAAGACGTATTCGTCAACTGGCATGTATGGAAGTGGCGAGTGCGCGCGAGTTGGCACCTTCCGATTTTACCAATGTTTTTTTTGTCGTCAACTCGCTCGATCGTGAAAATCTGACATAGTATGTACAGTCAGCTACAAAAACGTTTTAACAAATTTAATAACGTAACTTCTTTTATTGTATCAGACACTATACGACTTCAGTTTAAAATAAAACAAAATAATATGTATTATTTTGTTGATGGCTTCGTGCGATTAGCACATTTTGCCAGTGTCAAAGTAATTTTTCTAACAAGTAATACATAAATAAACAATATTTCTTTTCTGTGTGATGATGATGAATGATAATAGAAATGAGAAATGATATACCACCCAACCCCTCGAGTATTTCAGTAAAGATGTGGGGCTTTACTAAGTCCTCGGGCGGACTTCTTGAGAGAATTTGAAAAGTGACGTTGCACTGTTTTGTTTCATTTGCCAACACTCATGCACACTCACGAATACTTAACGGTTAATAATCCACCATTATTTCACATTAATATTCGACATAACACAAATTTTAGAAAATAAAACAAAACCGCAGACATGAAGAGACACTTTCCCGCCAAGAAGTCGACTCAAAATAATATGTAAGTAATAGAAATCAACATGACAAAAAAAATTTGAATGCAAATAATGCGTGATCTACTGGATTCAAGGTAGGAAATCGCAATTTTAAAAAGTATAAATGTTATAATGAAAAAAGTTAAACAATAGCGATTTTCTTATAAGTATTACGAATAAGTACCTTTACAAGGTCTTTGATAAAACCTGTATAATCCCGAATATTGTAGATAGGGTAAAGTGAATAGAACCCCGGAAAATTATAAACATACCTGAAAACCACCTTAAAGACGAGATGTTGAAGTTTTTTGTTACTAATGTAAGTAAATTTGCAAAGTCACAACACTAGATCCAGCTGATACAGTGTTCTTGGTTCAATCTTATGGTCCAAATGACACAGAAGCCAAAACATGTCAGGGTTAATAAAAAAAATATATTCGTAAATATGATTTTACATATAATATCACCGTGTTTCGGGATTGTATACAATATAGCATTGTGTCATCAAATTTATGATATTTCATCTGTAAAGATGAATCTGCATAGCCATCATCGGTTGCAATAACCGTTGGATATATGGCACTTTTGATTTTGACTTCTTTTTAGCGAAAAAGAAGTCAAAATCAAAAAGCAGTGAAAAAAAAAACATTGCTTACGTCAGCCTTCCCGGTAAAATAATGGTCAGTGCAGCAGTCGGGTAGGTATTTAATTTTTTCACTGTATTTTATAAATATTTAATTCAGCCTCAGTGCAAAAATTAGCACTTAAAAATAAAAAGTAAAATTATACACCTATTACCAAACACCCTCTTCCTTTTTTTATTTTTTTTTATTCATAGCTCGGCAAATGACTCCACTCCACCTGATGTTAAGTGGAAACGGAGTCCAGACGCGAGGACAACTGGTGCAGCGCGGAAACAACGCAGCATCAGTCACCCTCACCCTGCCGGCCCACAAGGTGCCTCTTCACGCCTCGTTTGAAGGACCCCATATCATAAGAAGGAGGGAAAACGTATTCTGGTAGACTATATACAGCGTGTTAGTTAACCCGACGGACATATTTAATCCTATGGTAGTTTATGCCTGGGTAAACATAAACAAATTAAAGAAAGGCGCAGACTGCCCGCGGCGGGGTACGCGCCGGGGCACGCGCCGCGAGACGGGGATGAAGGCGTGGCCTCGCGAAGTGCGTGCGGTGTGCAAAGCAAAAAGTGACCTTTCGGCATGATCTATCTGCGGCGCTGCGCTCTGCCGGCGCAGCGATCGGCACATATTTGATCTTTTCCCGGGCTTAGTGAATACGCTAAATTATTTATTAAAATTATGCAAAAAAAAAGGAATATATTTTTTTAATGACCGATTCATTTAAAAAAATATATTCCTTTTTTTGGGAATCGAATACCTAATGTCCTCCCTTAATATGTCCCTTGGTTTTACTAACAAGCTGTATATACATAATTTCATATCGACGTATTTTTTTCTATAGAGGTAATTTCATAATATTGTATTTCGGAAACAATAACATTGTTGCAATATGAGGAGCTCCATGGCATAGTGGTTAACGCGCCAGGTCTGCTAGTGCTGAGGTTAAGCAACTTTCGCAAAGGCCGGTCATCGGATGGGTGACCAAAAAATTATCATCTCGAGCTTCTCCGTGCTTCGGAAGGCACGTTAAGCCGTTGGTCCCGGCTGCATTAGCAGTCGTTAACAACCACCAATCCGCACTGGGCCCGCGTGGTGGTTTATGGCCCATTCTCCCTATCCATCCATAGGGAAGGCTCGTGCCACAGCAGTGGGGACATAAAATGAGCTGATGATGAATATAATACAGTCTTATTAAAACAAATATTTCTGTTGGCGTTGTATGTTGTATACTTTTTACATACGAGTATAAGTGAACGCATTTCACAGTTGTCAGCGCCATAAAAGGCAGTCAGCGAATTGTTATTCCAATGACTTTCACGCCCTAATTGGGAATGGGCAATATTGTATGTACGACGCGAAGCAATTAGTAAATTATGTAAAAACATTACAGGCTCATTGTATTGTATGCGCATTATCTTCAGTAATTTAACGAGCGACCAATTACCCGGCTTTGAAGCTGACCGAACAAAATAAGATAAACTGCGAGACATAGACTCACACTCACGATCATTAAGATCGTCGAATAACATGACGCTTGAGATACTAATCCATTCCACAAAATTCTTCGATAAATTTTTAATGTACTTGCTGCTCGATTGTGGAATGCATTGCCTGTAACAATCAGAAATGCTAAAACGTTAGCAACTTGTCCCAAAAACTATCGTCACTGTAAAAACACAGTTTTCGTCGTCAAAAATAACATAGATTTTCCATGAAATTTTACGGAATGACAGCTTCAATTGTTGCTACAACCTAAAACCAGTTGCCAACTCCTATTCTAATGATTAAATGAAAAAATGGAGTCCACATTGGCTCACCTAAAGTTTTTTTACCCGAAATTGTTATTCCTACCGATTTGTAATCCGAACGATGCCTCTTCCTAAAATTTTTCTTCCTAAAGTTTTTATTCATACAATTTGTAGTACTACAGACGACGTTCATAACACTCATGTTTCCGAAAATATTTAAACTACAACTGTTGATTTTCATAACGCTTTTATCCTTAAACATAATTTCCATTGTAAAGTTATGTATATTAATGTGAGAAACGCCCTAAAGTCGCTGTGTTTATGTCAACCTAACACGCTCGTTCGTTCGCTCCTCGCTAACCTAAGCGAATTTATTTTAAAGTCGCTTCAAATAAAAAAGACATGACTGAATAATAGTGTAAAAGACGGATAAGTTGAGAAAATATAGGAAAACAAATAATAGTATAATAGATTTTTACTTTTTTATTTTAAGTGTTAATTGCTACACTTAAGCTGAATTAAATATTTATATAAAATACAGTGAAACAATTAAATGCCCACCATTGGGCATTTAAGTAGTATCATAGATGTTTATTGCTAATGACATTATGAAGTTGAATTATTCGGAATTATGAACATTAAAAGCAGAGTAATTAGGAATTGTGATTGTTAGGATGGAAAATGTAAGGAAAAACATTTTCGGAGTTCCAATTATCGGAGTTGAAAATTTAAGTGAACTTTGGCGCACCCGAAAAAATAAATATCGATTCCTTTATTAGCAAAGTCATGATATTTATTTGACTATTACGCGAAAATCATCACCAGCTCATTTTTATGTCCCCACTGCTGGGGTCTACTACCCTATGGATAGAAACAGCACAGGGAGAACGGGCCATAAACCAACCACGTGGGCCCGGTGCGGATAGATTGTTATTGACTATTAATGCAGCCGGGACAAACAGCTTTACGTGCCTTCCAAAGCACGGAGGAGCTCGAGGTGATAAGTTTTTGGTCACCCATCCGTTAATCCGGTGGCATAGTAGCGAACTTGTAACCTACACAATCTTTAAGAATTCTAAAATAAAAGATTAACGAGTAGCGATAACTTCAGGTAGGAAGTGGATGTCAGATTTTTTAAAAGTGTCTATGATTTTTAAAATTTTAAATTTAAGGATAAGATTGAGAATACAAAATTACATTAACAGATGAATAATTTTAATCATCAATATTATCTTTTTGGACTAAAAAACATAAAATATAAAAAAACGTGTTTATTCCTAAGAAGCTAAAACAAAATAAGGTTTATATCAGTATTATACTGTACCGCCTTACAAATAAACAAAGAATAAGGTCCGAATAGTTATTCCGTGTTTTTTACTCTAATTTGAAATGACGTTTATATGACAGGAACAAAACACGGAATAATTGTTCGGACCTTATTCTTTGTTTATTTGTAACGCAGCTAAAGTATTTTAATATTGTGTTTTACAAAGAAGTGCCTGATACATGTTTAAAGAGCAAAATTTGCAATGTGCAACTTTGCGCTACATCTTCTATGCAGGCGTGTGATCCAAGTCTGTGGAAGAAAAGTAGTCTGAAACTACCAGAGAAGGGGAAATGAGTCCTATAAGGAAGCATGTCGTACTCAGTTACGTAGAAGCACTTCAACCGAAAATTTTAAAAAAATAATTAAACTCTCATATACGACTCTATCTCTCCCCGTTTTTTTGGAGAGTGTTTGTTATTTGCCACTCGGCATTTTCAGGTAGCGGGAAACTTAAATAAATAAAATAACGCGGGCCCAGTGCGGATTGGTGGTGTGGCCGACTGCTAATGCAGCCGGGACCAACGGCTTTACGTGCCTTCTGAAGCACAGGCGGAGCTCGAGATGATTAATTTTTGGTCACCCATCTGATAATTGCGAAAGTTGCTTAACCTCAGCAACCGCCGACCGGACGCGTTAACCACTGCGCCATCGATCTCCTCCAAAAGATAGTGTTAAAAAAAATTTTTTTTTCAAATTGTAATTTCTTCGCAACAATATTTGCGTAAAATTATATGTAAATAATCATAAATATAGCTTGCCTAATTCTTAATTGATCTTTCAATATTTGTAAAAATATTAAGATCGGATGTTGATGACGTAGGTAGTTGTCGACATTGAATATGGCTCCTTTGGCTTACAAAGTAAAAGTAGATAGTGTTGATTAATTTCGGCGAGTTGGATTGAGCCACGATAGCATAGTTGGTAGTGCACCTGACCCGGCATGTCATGGGGTGCGGGTTCGAATCCCAAATATCAAATTCTCTTTATGTTGTGGCTCGGGTAACTGTTGCGAGCTGTTGTTGAGTGAATCTACTTATTCTGTGCTAACGATGAACGACACAAGTGTAATAAATGACAATCTTGTTATCTAGCCAGCAACAAATCAACAATGGCACTCAAGATTTTCGAGTAGTTACATTGGTTGAATGGCACACAAACATTGCGAGACGAGTGCAAAATTAACCGCACACGGCTCTAATTCTACTAAACACTGTTCAAAACAACGTCGAAATACTACTGTGAAATGTCCATTGTATGTTTTGTTAGGGACCAGCAAAGTCACCTCTAAAAAAACGGTGCATTGAATGGAAAACAAATGCCGGCTATGGTGACTGATAGAAGTCGTGCAACCGAATGTGAATTAGACACAATCATATTATCTAAAGAAGTCACTGAAACGCGTTCGGATACTAAATGGACAATGTTTAAGTGTATTAATATACCTTTATCCATATTATTAAATTACAAAATTAATATCTGAGATTATATAATAACCTTAAGTAACTAAAACTAATACAAAACTAAAATATGGCGTCAAACAATTCCTCCGCGTCGCAGTCGGCTGGTAAATACCCAAGAGACTGGCGGCATTGCCACGTTGTATGGCAATGCTTAGCCTCTGGCCAAGGAAAAAGCCAGCTTTTGGGCCATGGGAAGTGTCAACCAGCCGTTTGGAGATGTCATTAAACAAAACAAAAGTTACGAATTAAAACCCTGTTGTATGTTTGGTAAAGGTTAAGTCCGAGGTGGGCCGCAACTGCAGGCTGCGCGCCGTGGCCGCCGCAGTGTGCCGCTTGGAATCAATTTCATAGAAGTTCATAGAAACCATTAGTGTCGCTTGCAGTTTGCAGTTGCAGTTTGCAGTCTGCGGTCCCTCTCGATCTTGTACCTTTGTTAGAATTTAATTGAAATTTACTGTATGACAGTTAGAATGCAGATAGTCTGTATTCTTTTGTTACTATAGTAAAAAACTGTTACTAACCCCCTATTTTTAATAATTAAAGGAAAAGGTGTTACTATCGAACACTGGTGCCACTACACAAAATATACGAAATACTGCGCACGCGCAATGTGCTTAAATAGAGTAACAAAAGCTTTTTCTACTTTTTTTTTACTTTAAACTATTACGGACACACAAATTACAATAATTAAAGAATATTATATTAAAAGTTTTAAAATATATATATGTATTGCCAAACATTAAATCATCTCTTTCACAATAACGCAAACATACATGTTAAAATTACAAACTATAAAGAGTTATATGATTTAAATTTCTTTATAAACTTAACTTAACTTGAAAAAAAACTTGAGAAAAAATAATAAGAAATTAAGAACTAAAGACCTAGAAATAAAACATGTCCTCCAACTGTGGGCTCATGGGAACGGTCCGAAGAATACAAATAATAGATATTATATTATATAGAATTTATAGATTTACGTTTCTATCTACAATGGTGTGCTATTTCCAATTCAAATTTTGAATACGAGTATAAATATCTACAGATACAAGGAAAATCAAATCTTATTTTAGCATTCACAATGTAACATAATTACTACAAGTGTTGGCATATAACATATAATAGGTAAAATTAATATTTAAATACTGGAAAAGGAGGAAGGAAAATCTCTCCATGTGGTGGCCTCTTGTTATAAATGTTAGGTACCTAACTATATAATTAGTGATAAGTTGATAACTTATGATTGCGCTGAAAAGTCACTATTGTAAGTATGGTTATAATAATATAAAGAGCAAAATCAATACCAATATAATAACCTAGTAAAATGAATAAATCTATAATTATACTGTCCTGCTGGAAAAAAGATCTACCGGCAAAGTCCTCATCAATCATCGCTACAATTGATAGGTATTAGCTTAATCACCAAGCTTGAGAAGTGCGGATTGGTGACCATAATCCCGGGCTGTATAGAAAAATCCAAAACACACTATGCCCGGGAATTGATCCTAGGACCTACGGATGTAGAGCCGAGCGCTTGGCTACTTCATTGTCAGCCTGTCAACATCTAATGCTGAGCTGAGCACGCCACTTTTCTCCGTAAGTAGCCATTTCAAACCAGTTCTTTCCAGCGACTCTATCGAAATCCTCTCTCCATCGAGCTGGTTGCCGTTCTTTCGTTCGTCCATTTCTTGGTCGCCATGTTAAGACAAGTTTAACTTTTATTAAATTTAATTAATTTATACAATTTATAAATTAGTGTTGTCACTTCAGTATCGTTGTATCTGAACAGGCCAAATCAACGAATGCGGTATAGTGTGTGTAATATAAACGCATGCGGGCACAGCGGTTCGCCAATGTAACGTGCGCCGGTGCATAGAACGGTTCTTGTTTTCATCTGTCACAACTTTGTTTTAAAATAATACAAGATGCCTTGCGGAGGTTGCGGTGACAGTGAGTATGAATAACTATTTATTAACGAACAAAAATAACAACAGGTAAACTGTATTCGAAAGGCGTAAAATTCCCTTTTGAAATTAAATACACCAACCTAGATCACATAAAACTCACATTTAAACTCAAAGGATTTAAAGGATTTGCATGAATGATAATCAATGAATTACGTTAACGTCTCTTTAAACTTCGTACATTCAGAGAATCGCAAATAAATTAAAAAAAGTTAAATAAAATACTTACTTATGTTAAGAATGAAATTCTCGTACATAGCGAGCCATTAGAAAACATCATGCTTTTTATTTAGAATATTATAATAGACACAATATCTGTAATTGCATAAATAAATATATTTTTTGTATCCTTTGTATTTTAAATATTTAGCAAGAATAAATATTTTCTGCAACGTATCAAGTCTTTGCGCATATTGAGTACCTGCATATTTTTATACTTTTTTATTTATTTAATTTTAAATAAATTACACAAAGACATAAATCAAATGTAGGTGTATTATGTACAATTATAGGTGTGGACAGCAAGTAAAAAATTTTGCGAGTAACATTACACAAAATTAGACAATAATAAAAGAAATATAATTTTGGAGATGTTCTATAATTATACTAGCGGCCCGCCCCAGCTTCGCACGTGTGTACTTTTTATTTTTTTTCAATATAGTCTTTAGCTTTCCTCAATGAATGGACTATTCAACAAAAAAAAAATTTCAATTCAAACCAGTAGTTCCTGAGATTACCGCGTTCAACCAAACAAACAAACTCTTCAGTTTTATAATGTTAGTATGAAAAAATTGGCTTTACAATCGTCCTTCAATAGTGTTTGCCGACCATCTGGTGGTTTCAATGTCGACCCTCTAGCAATAAGTTTCACAGTTTAAAGACAAACCTGTTTCTGGAGATGATCAAACATCAAACATCGCTTAGCGTTTAACTCGCTTTGTGCTGAATTTTAACGATCATTCGTTTGACGACCTCCGTAGCCGAGTGGATTGCACGCTGGTCTTTGGGCGGCGCTAACTCTGAGGTCCTGGGTTAGATTCCCGGTCTGGTTAATGTCGAAAACGAACTTTTCGATATTGTATCGGGTCTAGGTGGTTGTGGTACCGTCGTTGTTTATGGTTTTCATAAAACGAGTGCTTTGCTACTTACTTTGGGATTAGAACAATGCATGTGATGATGTCAAAAAACAAGTCTCGTCCAAAGAACCACCAGTTTCTCAAAACTAAGTGGCCAAACATTACTTTTACACTTGGTATTAAAATTATTTAAAATGTGAAAATAATAATATTCGTTAAAAATGGAATATTTTAACTACTTAACACTTTAACAGTCGACTATTTTAAAGCGCGCCTTTCCTGGTATGCCGGCAATTTTTGCCGATATTGTAAGATTTATAAAATAAAAACTATTTGTAATACATCTATATTTTTTTTAATTCATTGCACCGGGGTTACACGCAAATCACGTACCACGGACGTCATTTTAAAACAAACGCTAAGAAAGTCAATGCCGTACAGAGGACTTGATCAGCGTCCTGAGATGATCCCACCCACCTGTATCCAGTACGTGATCGGCTGTTATTATAAAAATATTGTATTTATTTATTAAATATAAAATAATCATCTATTAAAAATAGGTTGAAACTTAATTGAATTGAAGATCAATCTGATAGTATAATAAACTAGCATTTTAATTAGAATTTGACGTTAACAACGGCTTTAAGCAAAAGTTTTAGAATATTTAATCTATAAATATTCAGTTTTATAAAATCAATAAATTTTACTCTAAAGAAATAACACCAATTTATCATATTTATTGCATATACGTTTTCCGTGTGGTGTCGATGTCGGACACAAAGAATAGCGCCAACCCATCTCTTCTGTCGTAAAGGGTGACCAAGGGAGTGAAAGACCTCGTGCTTATCGAAAAGCACCATGGGTCACCCGTGCGGTGGCGGGTAAACCACCACTGGAATTCCCAAGGAAAGTTGGTGTCAGGCCGTAAATACTTTGGGTATGTTTCAATATGCACTGCGAGCACTGTAAGGTGTGACGTCAATTTAGTATACTGCGAAGCCGTTCCTTTATAGTTAGCTATACTGGTTACTGTTTAAAACGGAACGCAGTCCAGTATACTGTCATCCATGTCATCATTTCTGGACGCTGTTAATCGCGTGATCAAAGCACTGAGAGCACCTTACCTCGAAAATGCCAGTGCCTACAGTACAAAAATGGCGACGATTTATGACGTCATATATTTCCCTAGGATACTGCGGCAGACTGTCAGTCCATAACGGAACAAATTTCTCGCAGTGTATATAGGAAAATACTCTTTGCCAAATCGGACATTTTGCGTCGACCCCAAGTAGGTAATATGAGACCAGGGCAGGGAAATGAAAATTGCATTAAATGTTCAAATAATTTTTAACGCAAATTTTGTTGCGAACAAATTACAAAAACACAAATGTTGAAGAAATTGGAAGAGCACTTGACCCGGAATGTCAGAAGGGTGCAGGTTCAAATCCTGCTCGTGGAAATTTTTTCAACATTTGTGTTTTTGAAAATTGCATTGCTCAAAAAAAGGATAAAAGTACCTATTAAAACATAAAAGCAATATAAAGAAGCAACTTTTTGTTTGCTACTTTTGTTATGAAACTATAACTTTAAACTTCATCTCTGGTAATACTTTCGTAGCTACGTTTAATTTAAAATCTGTTTTCCGCAAACATTCTGACTTTGGTACAACAATGGTCGCGTTTCGTTCGTTTTCGATTGTTTTTGGTACAAAACGCAATGTTTATAAACGCGGACGTAGCAGCCTTGGCGGGCCGATGTTTAGTTTCTAGGTAACCTTACAATTAGAAATGTTTAGTTTATTTGTTTAGAATACCATCAACCTAAACTTTACTTTATCACCTTCTGACATTGAGCACGATCCGCGGCTACTCTCATCCTGCTCTTGCCAGCCACGGTTGGTGATAGATAATAGTGTGACATTTTTATTGACAAAATCTGTGGCACAAATTCATGAAAAACTTTTGAGACACTACAACGCCATCTATGTAAATTTACCTGAACTAAACTTTGCATAAGGAAATGTTTTTGAATGTATACTATTTTAATGTTGTTTTAATGTCGATTGCAGAAAACCGCGTGCGTTCACTTCAAGTTGACTATATTCGTAATCTATATTTATGTTGAGAGTTAATCCCGTTTCAACAGTTTCTCACTTGAACAACTGGTAACTGGAATATTACAAGTAATAAACAGTTTCCGTCGTTACTTAGTTATTAGAGACTAGATATTTCTTCATTCTCTACTAACGGGAAATAAGTAGCGTTGAACGGGACGGGGCTACTTTTGAATGAAGTGTAACAGTGATCGCAGCTCCTTTTCTTTAAATTGCTTTTCCACGTGTAGTACTACAGTATGATATAGGATGCCTATTGTGAGTTACATTTGACATTCAAGCACGTTAACGAAAACGAAAATTTGTACGGCATTGAAGCAAACATACGTGAAGAGTTAAAATTTTGCCATACAAATTTTCGTTTTTGTAAAGTAAACGACAATTTGGAGGCAAAATTTTAACTCTTCTCGTTTGTCGCCAGGAGGCGCTGCTAAAATGGAAACAAAAATCACACTAGGCACCCAGAGGTAATCACACTAGAGAGACGCCTAGAACGCTAGGGATACAATTTTAGCATCTATGGCTGCGATCAATATTACACTTGATTCAAAAGTGTCATTGATCCCCGTTCTACGATACTTAGAATGTATAATTTTGATTTGTTACTTTCCTTAAATCGCAAAGCTATGGTAATATAAATATATTATTGTTACTGAAATAGCACTTGACAACAGATGAATTGCCTAAACAATGTTGGAAGAGGTGTTTGCGATGCGATGGTCGTGGGTTCGACTTCTACCTGAGGCTAATCTTCTTTTTTCATGTGTAATTTTCAATTTCAATTTAGAGAATGGAGTTTAATTTTAAAATTATTATTCTTTTATCAAAAATGCCTTAATTTCGATATTAATTCTTAAAAACGGCTTATTTAGTGAGGTATCGAAATCATACTTTATACAGACCTACTTTCTATTTTCAAAATTGATAAACAATAATTACATTATTATCAATTTACTATTTTCCATCAGACTGCAAATGCACGTCAAGCCAGTGCTGCCAGAACTGCAAGTGCGACTCTTCCTGCACCTGCGCTGCGAAGAAGTCTACCTGCAGCGGCGACTCCTGCTCAGTGCCCAAGAAGTAGAGCGGCAGTCACTGCCCTTCACCTCATAACCCATCCACAATGACCAAAATAAAAAAATAACTTTCAAATGTAATTTATTTGAATTCGAAAACAAAACACTGCGCTTTCTCAAACATGGTATTAATTGGCTTAATGTCATTTAGCAGTTCTAGTTCTTCTGTTTCTGTCAGATTGAACCATCATAATTCAAGGAGATATCTACCCAGTATTTAACTATAAAGGGTTGATTTTTCAATCATCGGATAAAACTTATCCTTCTGATAAAGTATTACGCAATCGAAATAAAATGTCACCTGTTAAGAAAAGTCATGTTAGGACAATACATTTAAAAAATGCTTATCTAATACTTTATCAAACGAATAAGTTTTATCCGTCAATTGAAAAATCGGCCCTAAGCAGAATATTAAGGCAATATAGGTACTAAGGTAAATTGACTTTTAACACCTTGGGTCCTACAAATAAACAAAGAATAACCTTTCAATAGTTATTCCGTGTTTTGTTTCTTTTACTCTAATTTAAAATGACGTTTACATGACAGAAACAAAACAACGAATTACTCGGAGTTTATTCTTTGTTTATTTGTAAGGCACCTCGTGTTTAATTGATATTTATTTAATTACGAACCCGTAACATGGACTCTGGAGCTTCTCTAAACACGATCATGTGACTTAAAAATAAATAATTACTATCACGATTACTTACTTATCGTCAATGTCAACATCGACAACATAATCGTAAGTTTGTTTCACTGAATGATAAATTATCTTCATTAATTACTAACAAATGATTGTTTGTTAGTAAATGTATACAGTAGTTATTGTGTTTGACATTCACAGAGTTCGTTGGAATCAATAGATCAACTTTCTATAGGTCATCACATCATCAATAAGCATGTTTAATTTTATATAGTGTTGTTTCGCTATCTTCAATTTGGTGGTTCATTTTGTTTTTATATTGTCTGTATAACGTTTCTGAGATTTTTGCTATTAAGTAATATGTAGTAAGGCGAACCATTAAATAAATTACTTTGCCACAAATACAATGTTTTATTTTTTTACTTCAAAGGAGGAGGAGGTTGTCTGTATGTTTTTTTATGTGGTGGGTTAAGAAGGGCTGATGATAATGATGATGATCTTGGTACATATCTCCGTCATCTATGTACCGACTTGAATATATTTTTTATAGAAAGAGTTTTATTTATTATTTATGAAAAGAGAGAGAACACGCTTTTACTTTATTCTTCATTTATTACATTACAAATATCCTTGACATAACGTCAGTATGTCATCAAAATAAATAATGCTAATCAAGTTAAACTAATTGCCAATTGTATGTTAAGTTTCAGAATCAGTCCAGAATGTAGTTACCATAATAAATATATTTCTTTCAGTTCGTCCATGAAAAGTTCCATTGTTCTATTATATCTTACGGCGCATCGTCACGGCTTATCTCATGCAAGTATCTGTAAACAAGTAATTTAAAAGTGAACACTTTGCTTTACGATTTGAAACAATTATGATTACTAGTTGTCGCTCATTGGTCAAAATTCGACCGCAATTCACAAATTATGGTACATACAATCTAATGTACCACATAATTTTATTTTTCGCAACTACTTCCCATAAAACCTTTAACTGTATCAAATCTCACGTCACTTTAATCTTCATCTCGCAATGTGCTAAAAAAGGTATACCTACTTGAGTGCGAAAGCCGTTTCATCGAATTCTGTTTCTTCGAAAAACCTTTCAACGACATCTCTATACTGCGACGCCTTGTTAAATCGACGTCTTGTTAATGCGATAAAAAAATTATTAAACTTTATCATTTACTTTTAAACACATTAAAATAAACAAGTTGTTCCTTGTTGTTTATTAATTACGAAAAACTAAAGGATCACCCAGTCAATAAATAAGGGAAATAATGATAATCAACGATTTTCTTAAGGCGATACAAAAAAAACCTAAAAGTAGTGCACAATTATTAAATAATAGATGTTTGCCTAGTGTCGGAAGGTCCGCAATGTTTGAAAAAAAAGTCCAGTTTAGCAGTTATCAAATTAAATCCATTAGCGGCGCTAGCGTGCCTTACCCTTCGCCTTAAGTAGGTAACATAACATCGCAGTAACAAGCCGTCGATTGAACAAGGCTTCGCAGTAAGATAGTTTTGCTGTACAGTTTCAATTACGTTAACGAAAACGAGAATTTGTATGGCAACGTTTTTACTCTCCTCTTTTACTTTGTCACTAGGAGGCGCCGCTTCATAATGCAATACAAATTCTCATTTTCGTCAACGTGTTCCAATAACACTTATAAAGCATTTAGTGGTTTACTATTGCCCGGTAACTAAACTGTTTGCACATCAATAGAACCTCATTTATGTCCTTTTTAGTTTTTTTCTGCAAAACTCGTCGTCCTAGTTTTTTTTGAGGACGTTTGCCGATTGCCTCTAACGGCATTTTCAGTGTCACCGGACTTTTTTGGGGGTGGCGAGAAACTGAAAGAATTCCTCAAGCCGTGCGAAACAAAGCACCGTCAGAGGCTTTCTAGAGGTAATAGCATCACGCACTATTGCGTGTTCCTTTTTCGTACCAGATTCACCGAGGGGTTCGGATTGGACCGAGAGCGTCGTCCGAGTGCTACTGCGCTCTTTTTAATTTATAGCTTGGACGTCAATAAGTGCCTGTGAAGACCTATCACACTAATATTATAAATGCGAAAATTTGTGTGTATATTTGTTGCTTCTTCACGCTGCAACGGATGGATGGATTTGGATGAAATTCGGCATACCTACAGATAGTTTATAACCTGGATTAACACATAGAATACTTTTTATCCCGATATTCCTACGGGAACGGGAACTACGCGGGTGAAACTGCGGGCGGCCGCTAGTGTTGAATAAAATGATTAGACTTTGCCCGGGGAGGCGCGGATATCCATGTCCTAAGACACTGGAAGAGTTAATCATACAATAGAAAACTTACTATCTAGATTAACATCTTGGCAGTCACATCCAGGTGTGCAGCTGCTGTTACTACTCCACGGTTTAAATGGTTCCAAATCTAAAAAAGAAAAAATGATTATCATTAAAATATCAAACAAATAATCATCATGATACCCGTGTGGTGCCGGGGGTAAAGAATTGCACCACCCCATCTCTTCCCGTGGGTGTCGTAGAAGGCGACTATGGGACCATTCCAGAGGATGGGCAGCAGCGTCTCTCTGTGATTATTCTCACCTTACTGCGATCGCCAACCCGCCTGCCAAGCGTGGCGATTATGGCAAATTCCCCTCAAAATTGCTCAAAATCTTTGAGGGAGGCCTTGTCCGGTAGTGGACGTCTTTTTGGCTGAGATGATGATGATGATGATGAATCATCATGACTGAACTACATATAAAATATATATTTTCTTTTAATTTCAGCCTACAGATTGGTTGGAATAACAAAAATGCTTAACACTAGTATTAGAACAAACGCAGATTTAAGTTAAAACAATATTAATAGTGGATATATTCAGATCATCTTGCGGTTCTCATGAATTATGATGGCTGTTATTAAAGTAAGAAACATAAGATTTCTTCAAATATTAAACCAACTGTGGAAGTCTATTAAAATAGAAAAAAACTTACGACTCTTTTCATGGAACTCTTTCATTTTGTAGATTTAAAGAAACAGTAGGTAATAAGATAACCTTTCAATATCAAATCGTTACTGCAACTGTGTAAATGACGCAGCTGTTGATAAACTAAAGGAAAATACATCTTTTTTTAATGAAATAAGTACATAATATGCACAAAAAGTCTGTCATTGAAGTAGTCAATAGAACTGATGAGCTGTGACCAATCTTTGTGGCTGTGACGGAAACGACAAATTATGAATCTTGATGCTTTAAGATAAATAAGTAAAGAGTAGAGTCAGCAACAAAAGTCGCTGAAAACTTTAATAGGTACTTTGTCAAAGCAACTAATGATTCGAACAGGCGCTTGTCAAATTCTAATGATGTTCAGTTTAGCTGTTGCTTACGACTTGAGTTTTAAAATAATATTTAAAAAAGAATCTTAACCAAAGACCAAAACCTTAGTAATAATTGTTTTCTTGTCTATATAACTTAATAAAAGTGCAAAAAAACTTAATTTTATACTTTTTAAGACTCATTTGAGTGACTAATCTGTAAATGGTAAAAAAAATATAATTTAAACAATACCAGCCAAAATCTCTCGAAAGATGTTTAGACTACTCGCTTCTGCACTATCACAAAAACTAAGTAAACACACCAAGGCTCCACCACAACCTTGCATCTAATGACAGTTTTTGCTCCAAATCTGTAGTATATAATGTCATTGCTCCAACTCTTAAGTCACAGTCATCTGTTGAATCAGCTCTTTTCGCATTTCCAATACTTCAGCATCCTTCCCCTGTCTAAGATGCCGGCTCCCTGTGAACCTTGTAAAGGTAAGAAATTAAATAAAAAACTTAAGCAGAATTTGAAACAAAGAAATAAAAAGTAGATCTTTATATATTTAAAAAATTTTAAACGGGGATTAACGCAAACTAAACGTCGGGTATAGAAAAGGTATGCTTATGATTCCCATACTAATAAGTTTGCGATAATTTTAAAATGAACTGCGAAAGTTTAAATGTGTATTTAAAAAAAAAATACTTTTCTGTAAACTTTTATTACCAAGTCACACTAAAAATTTAATTAAAAAGTAATAATAAAATTCCGCTGAAAGCAATTGTTTTTTAAAATCCTTCTCATTTTCACTAAATAAATAATAATTAGTTTTAAATCACTTTTAACTCTATGATTCAAATAAAAAAGTACTTTTATCTTACTTGTTGTATAATTGTTGTAAAATATTAGTTGCATAATAATAAGTGAGTGCGGCAATAAGTACGAGAGTTTTTTTAACATTTATCCGTTTTATAGATTCCTGCAAAGATGGCGCGGCCTGCCAGGAAAACTGCACTTGTGAGGCAAACTGCTCGGACTGCGCCACCAAATCAGGTTCAAAATTATGTTAAAACTAATTTACATATTTTGAAAATACAGTAAAAAGAGAAATTAACGCCAAAGTCATTCTGTACAAGACGACCATTAAGAATAAGAGTCAGAAAAAAAATACTTTGGACATTAAGAGAAAGTATTTCACAGACATCGAGGAGCTCGATGGCGCAGTGGTTAACTCGCCCGGTCTGCGAGTGCTGAGGTTAAGTAACTTTCCCAAAGGCCGGTCATCGGATGGGTGACCAAAAGATCTAAGTAAGATCATCATCTAGAGCTCCTCCGTGCTTCGGAAGGCACGTAAAGCCGTTGGTCACGGCTGCATTAGCAGTCGTTAACAACCACCGCACCGCACTGGGCCCGCGTGGTGGTTTATGGTCCGTTCTCCTTATCCATCCATAGGGAAGGCTCATGCCCTTGCAGGCGATGATGATTTGACAGGAGGCTTCGATTTTTTGCTAGATATACATTTCTATCATTATAATTTCTAAAATTCTTACAAGTTTTATTTTAATTTTTGTTAATTGCCTAAAGAAGCTTTTAAATGTAATAAGTTTTTGTTTTTAATTTAGTTCCTTTGTTTTAGGGGGCTGCTGCTAACACACCAAAGAAAAATACCGGACTATTTAATCACGAATTGTTTGAAATTGTAAAATGATAACACTTTTATGTATAAGAGTTTGTTGTGAAATAAAACTGGTGCTCCACTATGTACTTCTTTTATTAGATTTTGAACAGTCCAATAAAGTGAGTAAGGAAAAGAGAAAAAATATTACTAAGCTTTGCTTAAGTTTGTTAAGGACTTCTTGGCGGGAAAATGAAGAGTCTTGTCTGCGGTTTTCTTTTCTTTTCTAAAATTTGTGTTATGTCGAATATTAATGTGAAATAATGGCCGTTAAGTGTTCGTGAGTGTGCATGAGTGTTGGCAAATGAAACAAAACAGTGCAACTTCACTTTTCAAATTCTCTCAAGAAGTCCGCCCGAGGACTTAGTAAAGCCTCACATCTTTACTGAGATACTCGAGGGGTTGGCGGGTATATCATTTCTCACTTCTCATTTCTATTATCATTCATCATTATCATACAGGAAAGAAATATTGTTTATTTATGTATTACTTGTTAGAAAAATTACTTTGACACTGGCTAAATGTACTTATCGCACGAAGCCATCAACAAAAAGAAAAAAAAAAGAAAAAAATGGTTGTCACTGAGCATAATGCCATGACATGAGTTTATCAAGGCAGAGAGCATCAAATAAAAACAAACACAATAGGTATGTAAAAAGACAGCTATCCTGTTTACCATCTCACTGCTCGACAAATGCATTCAATATTGAATTTAAGAATAGATTTTTTTGAATCTGAATTATTTTAAATATTAATTATAGTAATTGGCCGCGGACGTGTAATAAATAAATTAATAAATGAATTATTGAAATCAAGTCATCGTTACTAATCTGGTGATTAGCTTATCGCTTGTCAAATGCGGGTTGGTGATGGTAAATCTGGGCATTTATATAAAAAAATCTAAATACATGTTGCACAAGCAGGGAATTGATCCCAGGATCTCCAAACATCGGGGCGTAATGCCACTCAGCCATTGAAGCGCGTGTTCAAATAAGCGACTAAGTTATAAAATGGGAACTACTTAGAAATTCCAAAAATATACCTAGCATTTTTGAATGGGTTTGGTAGTTTTGGTGCTTTATCACGAAATATGAAACTCTTTGCTTGTCGATTCGTTGTTGCGTGGTTTCATGGAATCGGATCACCTTATTTATGTATTTATTTAAACGAGCACTAACATAGTACACTCCAATGCAATTTTAAATAAAATACACACATTTATCGACACAAAACAAATGCCACTACAATTATAGGTGTGGACAGCATGCAATAAAAATAAAAATAGCGAGTAACAGAACAGAACATAAAATCATACAAAATTGAGAATAAACAATAACAATTAATCAATTTATAAACAAATTAAAATTTAAAAAAATATACAATTCAATACAAAAACAAAATTTACATTAAAATCAATATCGGGAATAAAGTTGAAATAAAAAACATAAAATTAAGATTGAAATTAAGTGAAATCTAGATCACGAAGCATTTTAATACAATTTGCCTTTAAAGAAACAGGTTTTGAGCTTCACGGCATTGTCAGCAAATACGTATATGGTTTCCGCTTTAGAGCATTGTACCTACTACCTAACTAGTCTAGATATTATGCGTGGTATCCTAGATACGATTTGGACTCCTCCGGTTTAAAAAAAAATGTTGCATTTATTTGGGTTTCATATTTCGTGACCACTACCACACCGGTATCGAACGAACTTAACCAAAAACTATGGAACGGTGGTATTTGCAATTTCATAATTTTCGCAATTTCAACGCAAGCCCAATAGTAGGAAATGCTTAAAATGTAGATTTAAATTAAAACATAATTGGAAGTAAACTAAATAATTTATATATAAGCGAACGAATAAATGAAGTTAACGAAAATTATGAATATTAAGCTCGTTAATATTCCTGGTGAGGTGAATAACAGATTTACATAAAAATACATTTATAAGGATATAACGATGATAATTTTTAAAACTTATGTTTTATGTAATGTTTTATGTTTGCCCTGACTGAAAAAAAAGTGTTTAATAAGGTTTCGTAAAATATTTTGCGTTTTCATCATCCAAAAGCTAAAAGACGTCACTGCTGGACAAACGCCCTCTCGTCGTACTTACTTCGTAATGCACCAGTATGAGTAGGCGTTGCCTCAATGCCATTAAAATTTTCATTTTCGTTAACGTACGCCGTAAAAAACTCGCCATACGCACTTTCTTTCCATCTCCCTGTAATAAACGAGGAACTGAACTATATTAGATATTATTAATGTTCATGCAATTAGTGTTTTCTACTTTCACACAACCTAACCTAGATTATTTTAACATTGGAAATGTTTTTTCGATCGCTTCTGTAGCCTCTTTTTCAGCAAAAGTGCGACATGCCGATATACCCGTTATTTCTAGGTTAATATTGTTAGGTGTCAAAATATTTATATTGACGAGATTAATAATAAACAAAAAAGGATGTGGTCTCTGCCTACCCCGTTGGGAAAAAGGCGTGATGGTATGTATGTATGTATGTAATAATAAACAAAAAAATAAAACTGACATAGTCATATATTTCTTTCATAAATTAAAAAAAATGCTCTAAAATGGTCATTTTTTGGTGTGGTAAACGGTGTTGGTGTACTTTTACAAATTTATATAAGTGATACAACCACACAACAATTTGAATCAAAACATGAAAGTAGTATAAGAATTGTCCATAGAGACTTTTATACTTCTGCAACGATCTCAGGCTTTTATATTCTACACTCACTTCACTATTTCAGCACAGTTGCCGAAAAAACGAATAGGACAAGCGAAAGATTGCTTTGTCTGCTCAAAATATCCTCTGCAGTAATTTCAGTACATTTTGTTTATTATTTACGGGTAAACATATCTTTATCTCACCTGATGTTCAGTGATGATAAGGACGAAAGTGGAGGCATACTTCAAATGGCATCCTCAACTACTGAGGCTCTAGCCATCTTATCTCTAACTGTTGACTTCGCATGGCATTCGTGATCACTGCACAGATGGTGGCACTTTTGAAGAAATAAGTAATAAAAGCAACAAATAACTTCAACGGTCCATATATTCAGATAAGACAGTAGAACAAAACGATGGTGACAAAGAAGACGACGCTAAAGGAGACCGGAAAGCAGGTCTCCAGGATCTTGGAGATTCGGGAGCAAAGAGTGGGTCGCCGGCTGCGCCTCACCGCGTCCATGTTGAAGTACCAGCTGAACTGCTACCAGCTAACAGCAACCACCTGAAGACAAAAAGAGACGAGTAGTATTACAATCCATGAACGTTTGTTCACACTTAAGACAATTACGAGGAGCTCGATTGCGAGAGTTTGGGGGAATTAACACGCCCGGTCTACGATTGCCAAGGTTATGCAACTTTCGTAAAGGCCTGTCATCGGATGGGTGATCCAAGAGTTTATCATCAGAGAGCTCCTCCGTGCTTCGAAAAGCACGTAAAGTCCCGGAAAAAAAGCATTACCAGCCCCCTATCCGCACTGGGCCCGCGTTATGGTGTGTTGCTCGTTCTCCCTGTCCATCATAGAGAAGGCCCCAGCAGCGGAGACAAAAAATGAGCTGGTGACGAAGACAGTTAATTACTGAACCGTCGTCTTCGGAAAGCGATCAGATTTAATGCTCGGGTTTAATGCAAGATATCGTGTTTCAATCACCATCTTCGTTAGACTACTGACGTAAACTCATATTTAACTCAAGTATATTAGCTTTCTAGGTGAGTAACAGGACTGTCATTAATGTGTTAATAGCTTTTAATTTTCGGAGAGAGTTTGCTGTTGCTCTCGGATGGCCTTCATAGCGTCACTGGACTTTGTTTAAATCACATCGATAATACTCTTTAAAAAAAACAAGTCAAAAACTTATTTGAAATATATTTTGCAACATAATAGTTAAATCATCAATGAATCCAATCAATTATTGTTATTGAGCATATACTGGCCCTGTTCGACAAAGGCTTTGCTTGAAATCAACCACATTTGTCTTTCACAAACCAGGGTCATGCAATGAAAACTCCGAAACACACTTTGTCCGTCCTGAAAATTGAACCTGTAACTCCGGATATCGGGCTGAGCGCTTTTTCTTGAATAACAGTTCCAAACAATTAAAGGAATGCTTACCAGAGGATGAGCAGTCGTCACAGCCCTTGTCCTTGCACGAACAGTTGTCGTTGCAAGAACCGTCCTTGCAGGAATCTGAAACGAGAAAACAGATATTTTTAATAAAGAAAATTGTAATTCTTTCATGTAAGTAATGTAATGGTGCATGCACTTGTCGAAATTCTCTTTTAATAATAATCTATGGAAGGCTTCTTGGCGGGAAAGTGAAAAGTCATGTCTGCGGTTTTGTTTTATTTTCTAAAATTTGTGTTATATCGAATATTAATGTGAAATAATGGTGGATTATTAACCGTTAAATGTTCGTGAGTGTGCATGAGTGTTGGAAAATGAAATAAAACAGTGCAATGTCACTTTTCAAATTGTCTCAAGAAGTCCGCCCGAGGACTTAGTAAAGCCCCACACATCTTTACTGAGATACTCGTGGGGTTGGGGGTATATCATTTCTCACTTTTCATTTCTATTATCATTCATCATCATCCTACAGAAAAAATATTGTTTATGTATGTATTACCTACTTGAAATTACTTTGACACTGGCTAAATGTGCTAATCGCACGAAGCCATCAACAAAAAGAAAAAAAAAACTATGGAAATAGCGAACTATGACCACCTATGGCGCCACGATAAATGTTCCATCAATTTAGTTTTTGAGACCAATTTTTAGTATTTAGTAATTCATGTTTTTGGGTCATATAAAAAAGTAATTAATATTTTGAAGGTCTGTTACGTGATGTTATTTATACGGAATCTATTGTTGATGTCAACATGTTAATTTTTGTGCAAACAAATAAGATCATAAGCCGTAAATAAAGCATCAACTAATTTAAATTCTTGTAGCTGTTTGATACGTATAGTAATAATAATTAAATTGACCTTTCGTGACAATACGTTCGCTATATCCTCCTTTGTTGCGTTTCATCACATTTCCTTCTCATTAAACCACATTTATAAATAACAATAACAGTTTTTTGTGTCCGTCCCGTTGGCGATTCGAGAGAAACTAAACAGATGCTCAAGGTGGATGCACTTTATAAGGCACATCTTTGTGTTTTGCACGCATCACGTATTTTTTTAATGTACGTTGATGGTACTAATTCAAAAGTTGACTTTTGTAAGAATAATTGTATCTGCTTACGTACTTTAAACTTTGTTTGTCTGAAGACCTAAAATACTTTATTCATGCTTTATCCATTACTTTATCCATAACAAGGAAGGGTTGACTTTCATCCCACCTGATGGTAAGTAATTTACTAAGTTAATAGCCTGTAACTGTCCATTGCTGGGCAAAGGCCTCCATCATTGAAATCAAGTCATAACTACAATGGCCCATCCATTAAAGGCTTAATCCTGATGGTACCTGATGGTAAGTTACGGAAAATTCAAAGGTTATGTAATGATGAGCACTTCACCAACTGCATCCAGAACATTCAATTAAAAGAGAAACTAACTATCTTATCTATAACTATTGGAATATAACAATGCTACTAACGACAAACTTAAAGTAAGGTGGCGATATCTAGCCAGGCGGGCTGGAAACCAGCTCTAGCACATTGCAGCCCCACTGTGAATTTAACCCGAGAACGCTTATGAAACCGTTGCTTCAATAGACCACAGAGGCGGTCATAATGAGGTGGAATGTATTAAAATATTGATTGTTGAAGTATGTCACCAAGGAGGAACCAAAATAAGGTTTTTTGACGTCTCACCTTTGCAGGGTTCGCAGGGAGATGGCATGTTGTATGTCGGTTGGTCGCGGTTATCAGCTGACTATGCTCCGGCTAATGGCCGACCAGGTTATATACCGGCAGCGGTGCAGAAAAACCGCCGGTAACTAGAACAAGGCTGGTAAAAAAGTCCACCGCTATTGTGCATTCGGAGTTTCGGAGGTGCGATCTCGAAAATGGCAGAATCTCGGTATACTAATGAAAGTAGGCGTTATTTGATGCTCCTGTAAACTTGCCTACATCTAGTCCAGGATGACCGCGAGTTAACCGGGGCTGTCCTATCCGCACTCCGCCCAACTCCGAATAATTTGACATGGCGCAGGGGGCATACCCTAGTAAAAACTGGAACGGCAACTACTAAAGTCTACCTCAGATGAAACTTAACACTTTAGTACCAAGTAACACCATTAACCTCGGTGCTAACGCACTCGTTGTACTGTAGTATGAACATAAATAGTAGTTGGTATGGTACGGTTCTAAAGTTTTGAGCTACTTTTGTTGCTGACTGTAACTGCAGCTTAATCTCTTTAGAATGCGGGGTAGGAGCTCGGTGCTTGGCGCCGTGGTCCCGAGTCATCCCCGAGACAGAGAAGGGATAGTACTAATCGGTAGGCTTCCCCACTCCCCGTCAAGATTTTGGTGGCTTGATGCTGGGTTTTTTATATCATACGAGTAAACACTTGGTCTTCAACTCTCCTGATGATAAGGCTGAAGGTGGAAGAGCACTTCGCCTTCGCTCTTCACCATGGGCGAGGAGAAGGGAATTGATGAATTTCACGTTTCTTGGGGTCGCCCCTAGCCTCGACTACGCTTTTCTTTGTGTTAGACAGTGAAAAAGACGCTAACCAAATACCACCGCGCCTCGAGAGGCGCGGATGGTTGATGCGGAGTTCTCCCCTTCAGCTCCCACTTCCCTGAAGAGGCCCTCGGGCCTCGACAGGGATTTGGGAAGAGGAGGGGCCTACCCACTAAAAACCACTGTACATCGTTCACGTGCCACTAGGGTAAAGGAATCACCGGTTTGACAATCACCAGTATTCACTCTAGCAGACACAGCATTATCCCTAGTTTTAACTATTAAAAAAAGAGTAAGTCAATTAATATGACTGGATGATGTTTTGGACATAGTTCGACTCGAATGCGAGAAGTCTTGTTTTAAACACATTCCTAACACAAACGTAATAGGATTTCTGAGTATTTCTAAATCTTAACAAGTGTCGTCAACACATTTTTAATTCAAGATTCGCATCCAATCAGTGAATTATTAATACCTTCCACATACGAAGTAACGATCAAAGAAGTTGTACATCGTCATAATTTTATCAATGTAGAATGCACAGCAACGACAAGTTCCTCAAATCACTGAGGAGGACTACGTTGCAACGTAGTCCTCCTCAGTGATTTGAGGAACTTGTATTTTTTAAAACGAGGTATCAGGAGTTATCTCGTCGACTCGTCCTCAATATAATGGAGGCGTATAAATAATAAAAGTGGACTATTTAAAAGGAAACAGGAAAGCTACATCTGGATAATAATATAATGGAATAATAGGTGTAGATAGGTACCTAGATGGTACCGGAAAGGAAAAAAAGTAGAAGTATCTACAAAAAGAAATGAGATGCCATCAAAAACAAACTTGTAAAAAAAACAAGTCTCGCAACTCAGTTCTTCTACCGTAAAAAGTTGTGAGATCTATGTAATACCAAGTCGGTTAATTTATTCAGTCCCTACTTTAGGGACCTTCTGTCTTAAATAATTACATAATTAGCTAACCTAACAACATCTTATAGTGACTATATCAATATTAAAAATCTTTTATGTTTTAATTATATAATCTAATTTAATATAATATATGTATTACTTGTGAGATACATTGGGTTTTCATGCGATGGCCAAGTCAATCTATCTGTTTAAAACATAAAAGATTTTAAATATTGATATGGTCACTATAAGATGTTGTTAGGTTAGCTAATAACGTAATCACTTAAGACAGAAGGTCCCTTAAGTAGGGACTGAATAAATTAACCGACTTGGTATTACATGGATCTCACAACTTTTTACGGTAGAAGAACTAAGTTACGAGATTTAGTTTTTTTTTATATGTTTGTTTTTGATGGCATACCTTTAATAAAGCAGAAATTAAAAAAGTAAATTAATAATACTAATTCAAATTGCTATTTGGATTAGTTTTTACTAGCTGCTGCTAAATGACGACAAGAAGAGAAAAAAATGTTTGCAGTTGATAGAAAAATATAAACAGTAGGAAACTATACAAAAAAGTTCTCCATAACTTTGGTTAGATTTTTTGGTATAATAACTGCAATAATCTTATATCTACCATTTCCACTTTGATAGTAATGAATTTTTAAGTATAAGAAAGACCCGAATAATAGGAAAAGAAAATATCATAAAGGAAACTCTAGATGTCTGTTATGTCTAAAAAACTCCGGTGTTAATGTTATTTTTTTATTTAAAAAAAAGGTAAACAAGCTTCTTTTCTTTTTACAGTCAATCCACAGAGTAAAAAATAACAATAAAAACCTGTTTACAGTAACCAATTCAATTACATTTCCTGAAAGTTTTCCGTAGGAACCGACCAACAAGGAAATGGTGTACACTTTTTCGCCTTCACGGAAGTCAATCTATTGATAGTTTCCGCTCGGCTTCACCCACCGTCCATGGTGCTCCCTCGTCCGCCTCCCCTATTCACTCACCGAGGTCTGCTTTTCTTAACGAGCTATATTTAAATGTTAAAATTAATATCGCCTATTCATTCTACTCCGGAAAACAGTAGAAGATACAGCAATGTCGACCATTTGCGAGACTGCACAAGGTAAGTTGTGTGCTCCTTAAATATTTTCGTTCGCAATGTCGCGGCAAATTTGCTTCTTTGCTATTTCAAAAATAGTTATGGACTATCAGTCTCTTATTGCGATATGTAACATTTTGCTGCTAATTGTACTATCGGAAACCATTCTTATTTTTGAAAGTTTCAACGAATTACAACAACTATATCAATCGAATTATTAACTGCCTTTATTAATCTTAATAATTTATATCTGTGTGTTATTTAAAGAAAATATTTATGTAGTACCGAATACAAGACCGGAGGTTGTATTCCTTTCTTTTATTTGGGTTCTAAATTGGAATTTCCGATACTATTAAAATAAAAAACGGCGTCGTTTACGTTTATATAGGAAGAAGATTACATGCTACCAGCGCGCTCAAGTACGCTACCTACCTTCGATATAATTGTCAGTAACCATCCAATACAATTACAAAGTGCCTGGTGGTAGAGTTCTGTCCAGGTTCCGACTTAATGGCGGACATTCAAATATATTTTTTTTCCATAACTGTGTTCAGATTTGAAGAATGTTACTCCAGTGAATACAAGGCATAGGAACTGGAGGTCCAGGGTCGGCAACATCTGCGTGGTGCCCTTGCTAGCATCTATAAAAGCCTTCATTCAGGCTATCGTTTGACGTCAAACGTGCTTATACGAGTAGGTCGTACAAACAATTAAAATTCTATTGTATTCACAGCAGACGACAGATTAAACAGTCGCTTTCTTCACGGACAATTTTAAATTAAACAAAATTAAGAATAGATTAAAAGACATTCTAACTTCAACCCTCAGATGTAGTTAGGGCAAAGCTCTACCCTCAAAAGCTTAAAGTATAAGATTAAAATAATGTTAATTTCTTTCTCCGTCTCACAGAATCGCTCCCACATGAGTGCGGGCCCAAATGCACCTGCAAAACTCCCGTCGTCTGTCCACCCTGGTGCCCTCACAAGACCGGGAGTGCTAACAAGCCCATCACAACCTACATCTTCAACATCCTCGGCATCATCGTTGCCATCTTAGCCACCTACATGATCGTCAGCACCGACTCCAAACTATACCTGGTCTTCTGGATCTGCTACTCTGTTCTGAGGAGAATGATGCTCAAGTCTAAAAAGCATTTGAAGTCTGATTAAGTTGGTTTGTACCGGCGTATTTATTGTTAACTTTAAGTTGTTTATTCTTCCGGGCCTGTGAACGTGATTAAATTATGTTTGAATGTTGTTATGTTTTTTATTAAAACTGTATAGTTTAGTAGGTTAAAAAAGTCCAAGGTTGGGTTGGTGATAACCAATTCGCAGTTGGGTATCGTGGCGATTATGCTAATATCTATCAATTGTAGCTGTAACGGAAGGAGGCGAAAGGGAAAAGGTGGGCTGTATTAAGGAATAAGAGGCAAAGTAAAACGTACAATTATAATTAATAGAAGGAGAAATAACAAAATAAAACATACCAAGACAGCAACCACGATGACAACGCAATACAAAAACAGAACAAAAAAAATGACATTTAGAAAAGAAGAAAAAGTATAAAACCTAAAAATAAGTATTTACTCCGTAACAGTAGCCATGACTCCGTTTCAAGATATCATCAGGAATAGAGGCCTCGACCGAGAAATAGGTCAGTAGATATAACCTAATTACTTATCTTACTCCTTTTGTCATCTAATCTCATGTCCTAGGCTAATCTCCCTTCTTTCCCGAAAAATTATTTAAACATTGTTCCAAATTTTTTCTTCAGTTAAATTTTAAACAAATTAATATTCTCTTGTAAAAGTCATAAGCATGTCGCATACATATTAATACCTTCCTTCCTACTGTGTAATAAAAGCTCTTAGAATAATAACGCCTAGAACGATAGTGTCAAACAAAGTTCGTCAAAATATTGAGGCACAAAATACTCCGTCGTGTGCGTTAGCAGCTTGTCATTACACACACAATCGTAAGACTAAATGTTGCAAGTAAAATGGTAATTTCCCCAAACTTGTGGTAAATTACTAAACTCTTATCTTGTTTCATAGTTTAAAAATTGTATTGTTGTTACATATGATTTTTTTATACGAAAATAGCCACAAAGTCAATAGTCACAAAGAGTAAATTGTCTTCTATAATTATTACATATTATTTTATTATATTAACGGCATACATTAATAATATTAACTGTTATATACATTAAGATGTTTTCATTTAAGTTTGTGATTTTGATTTAAAGAAGTAAAAATTGTAAGGTACATACATACATAAATCACGCTCACGCCTCAATCCCTCAGGAGGGGTAGACAGAGACAATGGACCGCCACTTCTCTTTTAAACTATTTGCAAGCATAATTTTATCTCATTATGCATTGAATAATATTTCGAGCCTTTAGTTAGATGGCGGTAAAGCTACGACTACCACAATTTTCATATCATTAGCTACTTATTTAAAGATACTTACATATAACACGAAAACATGTACATGTAATGTTATGTAAATGTAACAATGTTTGGTGATAAATAAGAATGCCAATATTTATTCATTTACTTTATTGTACAAAAATCAGTCTTATCAGAAAAAAATACTGTTATAAAATTTTTTCAGCATTTCAGTTTAAAATCCTTGTAGCTGTTACTGTTTTTTAAATAACTGGTGCTTTGATACCAGCAATCGTGATAAATTGTCTTTCTTGGACTCTAGACTTGGATAAAAACAACTCCAAATAAAAAAAACTCGGGAACACAAAATGAAGTAAAAGTTTTCCTACATCTAGCAACACATACATGGAATGACATATTACAAATTTACGAACATAAATATCGTGTTTTACGAAATAATAGACATTGATTAGCTGTTCTTACAGGTGAAATGTATTCTTAGTATCCTTTTTGCAAGATTCTGACTTGTGAAAGCATCCTTTGATGGCACAAATCGTTCATTATAAACAAAAATTGCGGAGCTGCTTACGACACGACGTGACCTTGGATACTAGCGAGTCGTTCGGCCAACCAAGCCACATATGGCTTGGTTAAACTTGCCTCAATCGCCGTGCGCGTACTCGGCTTCTAGGCGTTATTATTCTAAGTAAAAGCTTAATAAAAGCAAATATTTCCAATAAAGCTCAAAGCGAACGCAGAGCCATTACGTAATGTCAAAATGGCTGCCGATCGCGAGCAGTCACGCACTACCACCAAAGACTTGCAGAGCACTAGAAGATACGCTAAACTATAAAATACCACCTAGTTTCATGATTCCTTGTGGAGTGTATCGTGTGTTTTAAAATAATACTTACTAGGTATTACTTATTACTTATTTATTCGAAGTTTCTTTTGAATTCAGGATTAAATTGTGCAAGGTATAATAGTCAGACAATAAATAAAAAAACAATTGTTATATCATTAAATCTTAACAAATATCGTCTTATAAGATCGAATTCGTTGTGTTAATGTGTATCAACAACAACGCTATCTGTAAGTTTTGCCAAACAATTTTTGTAAAATAAGTGCTGTAATAACAAAATTTACCCGTCGTTTACTTAATTCACCTGCTTAAAATTCAAAATCATTTATTCAGTTAGGGCGGGAGACCTTTTACAGAGAAGAACGGGCAAGCAACTCAGCAGGGCAATTTATTTCTCCCTAAATATTGGAAAATGCCCTATCACATGTTTGGAAGCTATATAACTAAGCTAAGCTAAGCTAAGCTAAGCCTATAGCCAAGCGCGGATCCAGCACATAAAAACGGCTGTGGGTACGGCCACTCAAAAATCGGCCAAGTGCAATCGTAATCAAAATGTTGATTTCTGAAT
Source organism: Eudonia mercurella (assembly GCA_963082485.1). Taxonomy (NCBI): domain Eukaryota; kingdom Metazoa; phylum Arthropoda; class Insecta; order Lepidoptera; family Crambidae; genus Eudonia; species Eudonia mercurella. The sequence continues at coordinate 10,227,330 of OY720040.1, read as the reverse complement.
TTGGTTAGGTTTTAGTGTGCGTGTGTTGTGTGCTGTGTTGTACTGTGTTGTGTGTTGTGTGGTGTCTCTACATTCAGAATCACACACGCACACGGTTCATTGCTAGTTTTTTTAGGGGTTGAATATAACCACAGATAAAGAAAAAAACATTTATTGTCCTGCACAACACATAATAATACAACACACAAAACGGATACATAATACATACATATACATTAAAACTCGTCCAGTTTTACAAAAAAATATCTTCGATCTCAATAAATAAAGGTCGTGGGCATGCCCACTGTGCCCACAATGGTGGATCCGCGCTTGCTTATAGCCACCACAGTGGTGTACCGCCCCTTTCATAAAATTTATCGCATGCCCTACCACTCACTCCTACTGTCTAAATGGCAATAGTCGAGGTATGCATGAAAGGTCCCGTTCGAACTGTATTGGCATTCATGCATATATTAATATCGAAAGTGCATTTCATGATTCTACGTTAAATTATTAGGATTCATTAGAATTCATATTAAAATTTTCCCTAGCTATTCTTTATATCCTACGTAAGTCAACAATTTTTTTGTATGGCAAAACAAATAGCAAGGAAAAGAAAAATAATTTGAGGGATGATCGCCAGTAAACATTTTTTTCAAGCCCAAATTGACTTAAAACACACGACGACCTCCTTGGTGGAGTGACTTGCACACCGGTTTTCATGATGTCGCCATGTCTGAGGTCCCGGGTTCGATCCCCGGTCGGATCAATTTAGAAATACCTGTTTTTCTATATTGTTTCGGGTCTGGGTGTTTCCTATGTATAATGAGTATGTATTTAGGTATATTAAGTATGTTTATCCGTTGTCTAGTTAACCATTTATCGAGTTTCTTAAGGAAGTTTTTCTTGGGGCTAGATAATTGGTGTGAGTGTGGGATACATTTATTTATTTACTTGAAACTAAATATTTTAGGAATATTTCAGTACTTAGTATGTTTTGAATATTATTTGAATATTGAATGTTATCTAGTATGAACATTATATTATATTTTAAATTTATGACTTTCCTTGAGAACATTGTATTAGGTTTGTGGTAGCAAGTGGCCAAGCTTTTTTAAATTCTTGAAATAGGTTATTTCGCACAGGAATTGCAAAACAGGGTAAGAAGTAAGGGTAAGGGTAGGGTAAAAGCCTACGCAGACCGGGACGGCATGGCAAAGCATGGCAAAGTATTTTGCCGCCGAGGGATGCCTTGGCTTGCCGCGTCACGTCGAAGTATGCCTCGGCAACTTCTGCTTAGGGATGTTCATGTAAAAAATATATCAATATTTTCCATATATCGTAATAATAAATATTAGATAGGGATCAGGTTAATATGAATTAAAACAGCTAGGCCGAAGAAACAAATCAACTTTATTTATTTATAAATCCCAGTATTTTTTGTAACTTTATTTATAAATCCACTATTTTTTGTCTAGACCTTGCAAAAACAAAATTTTATTTACTCATTTGAGTTGCAGCCTGCTTCTCTGCTGAGTTAAAACCTGCTCGACTCAAGACTCCGAGTTAAGTTAGTTTACTGAGTCTTGTAAAATTGAGCCGAGTCTATCGAATTAAGACTAAAAGACTCGAGTTCTTTACAATATTACCTTTGACATGTCACGGCGTGCGCCGGCATTCTTCAGCATGCTTTTGCCTACCGCAGTACGCCACGGCATGCCGCGGCATACCGCCGCAGGAGCCCGTGACATTTTAAAGCATAGGAATTTATGTCTTATTTATTAGAGCATAAATGGTAAAAAAAACACTTAATATATAACAATGAACCTAAAACTAAAAACCTTAAACAATATAATACAATAACTAAAATAAATTATTAAAAGGAGTCCCTTTAGGCAAGGTACCGAAGATACTGGCAGCGTTCCCCCTTTGAATTGCTAGACTAATTCTTTGTCCGAGGTAGCTGCCAGCTCTTCGGTCTCCTGTGATGTCGACTAACCTTTTTGCTATTTCCTTAAAAAGCCTTATAGCGCTAGGACCCCACGGACCAAGGGTCTCGACACCGAAAGGGACAAAATCATATTCGGAGCCTAGACCCCTGTATTTGCATGCTTTAGTTTTTTCAGCCGCTTCACAAGCCGCACCAGCTCTGTTGTTGGTTCCATGTAGATGGGAAGGGGCCAGCGTGTCTGAACAGGTTGCATCCCATACCAGCACCCGGCCCATCTTCCATGGAATCAAACTCATACCGTCCGGTCTCTTGCCATCGTCTCTTGCAATACCAGTCGGCTCAAGTAGACTTGGCACGTTGACGGTGGCAAGGGACCGGCGTATGATATCGTTAAGTGCAGCATGTCTCGAGAAGCGGCCTGCACTTTTTTGGCATGACAGTCCGTGATGTCCTAGCTTGTCGACATCACTGCCACAGGGACATTTATGAGGAGCACAGACCGGAACCCCAAGCCGTAGACAGGTTGCGGTTCGGAGCGTGTCAGGCTCAAGAAATGTTCCTGTATTTGACGAAGGGTACGCGTGAAGCCAGTAGCCGGCCTCATGCGTACCCACGGCCAAAAGCCTAGCACGCGCCGAACCTGTACTACAGCTCAAAAGATTGTCATAAGACAATTTACAGACAATGTCGTCCCAGCTCCTCTGTGAATTTGGAGAAACTGGAAAATTTTGACCTGGGCATGCAATTAAGAAAGCGTTTCTAGCTTCTTCCAAGCCAGCAATCTCAAAGTTTGAAGGGGATGCCCTTAAAATTTTACTTATGAGATTTGCTGAACTATGGACAGAAGATAGGAAGGCTGGTAAAGCGACACTGGAAATTTTGCGAATCCCTAAACCACCATAACGGATGGGTAGGGATGCTTGGGTCCAAGATTGCTCGTTCAGCTGCATATTAAAAATCGATTCTAAGCTAATTTTGATTAATTTGTCTACTTGTGTCAAAAGATTTGGGTGATTCCAAAAGGAGCAGCAACGGAGCACATACGTAAATTTTGGGACGAAAAGACAGAATTTTAAGATGCAAAGTGCATAATGTGGACTAATTTCAAGGAGACTGTCAGCAGAATTTTGAAATTTAGTAATTGTATTAGTAATATATTCAGAAAAAGATTCATTAAAAATTGGAGAACCTAAAAGGTAAAGGGAATTACTGTTAACTATTTTAATATTTGGAGCTAAAATATTAAATTTTTGTTTTACGTCATTTAAAATTAAGTCGCGGTTATTTATAAAAAGTTCGCATTTGCTAAAATTAAGCTCCAAACCAATGGCTTCAAATTTATTTTTTATTAAAAAAAGGTCCGAAAACACAGTATCCACATCACCTCCTAGGGTTCCGTCGTCCAAATACCAAACGTTGAATTTAGAATTTAAATTTTTGATTATCGGATTTATAGCCAAACTAAAAATTGCAGGCCCAAGGGGATCACCCTGTTGACAACCTACTTCCGAGGACAGTTCATTAGAACGATATAACAATTTTGTTGGGTCAGCGTAACTGAGAAGAAGATAATTGTATATTTCCGGTAAAAGTTGTTTTATTTCCGTCAGCAGGGTATCCCTATTTATCGAATTGAAAGCATTTTTGACATCAATTTTGAGCAACACGTCAGGCTGTCCGTAAGTTAGGAAAGAGCGTAGAGCATGGACGGCTGCCTCACACCCTCCTTTTACACCGAAGCCTAACTGTACGGGTTCAAATTCCGAATTTAATTTAGGTAAAATATGTCGAACAGCAATTTTGGAGGCCAGACGTCGTAGTGTTGATCCAACAGCAATTGGTCTCACCCCTCCGTCCTTTTTGGTAAGGGCAATGAGGTTCGCGCCGAAAAGAATGGGAACAAATTCTGGATTGACATTACCGGAATACATTAAGTTGATTAATTTAGTGATCGAATTTACAAGTTGCTCGCCTGCATCACCCACAGAATGCGATGTTAAGTCTTTCAAATGTTGGGGTGAGATTCCATCCAAACCTGCAGCCGAACCTGGTTTAAAAGATAAAATGGCATCCTTAACATCTTTGTTTTGAATTTGAAGGCATGCTTGCCCTGCTGTTGGTGGGTCGAGAAAATATGAGTTTACTGGAGCTGGAGGATGCTTTGTCCGTAAGGCCTGAAGGGTGTCAGGGGTATCTGGTGATAGCACGTCGTTTGAGAACAAAAGGCGAGCGGCACCTTTGAGATCTCCGTCACTGATTTTGTTTTCGATGAGATTGTTACGATTACGAGGGGCATCATGTTTGATTAGAGGAGCGGGAGAAGGCGAGGAGCTTACAGCACAGTTATTCTTAATCTTTTGTGTTAAGGATAAATTCGGTTCATCAGTTTTTAATATATGTAGCGTGCTGTATGAAAATAAAAATAGGTTTTGCCAGTCTTGAGTACAATTGCTTATGTAACATTTCTGGATTAATTGTGACAAATGTGTAGCAACGGTTATTCGAGCTCCTCGAGGGATTCTTTTAACTATTGGTATACTATTTTTCAAAAGGCTTAGGTATGTGTGGAAAGGAGTTGGATCATTGGCTACATAGGTAGGAGCACTCGGAATAATGGGATGGATGTCTAAAGGTGAACTGTTTTGGCTAATACATTTCCTGTGTATTTTTGTAGTGTGTATGTTGAGGCCTTTTAAAGATTTGAAAGACTTGTTGCACTGTGTACATGTATGGGTCGCGTTCGACGTGCCATCACAAGATTGGGTCACTGACTGCATTCACAACAGTTATATACACTCACAAAAAGAAAAACTTAAAACAAATTTAAAAACACAATAAAGTAACTAACTAGTAATTTATATTTAGATATGTTTAAATGTCCATTGGTAAAAATTAAATTCCTTTGTCATGCCGTCCCAATCTGCCCTTAAGAAACCCTAGAATATCTTTTTTTTCTATCACGACAAAGCACTTAGCCTTCATCACAGCTGATGGTAAGTAACAAGGAAGCGCACATCACTCTGCTAATGCTGGCTATCTTATCTCTAGCTTAACTGCCGCTATAACAGCAATATTAGCAATTAGTAGTATTGTTATGTTCCTACAGTAAGAAATATTAAATAGCCAGTCGATGGTTGAGGATTCCTCTTTCATATTAGTTCCTGTCGTTACTTATATCATGTGAGATGATGGCCAAGCGTTTCTCCATTTGAAACAACAAAATAAAACCTCAACTTAGTCCTTGAGAACCGGCCAAATCTACTTATATTACTTGCCTATAAGTACCTTGACTGTTGACGACGTAAAATAACATTAGGCACAATTACTCTAAGAGCGTTATCTAACCCCACATCTCTCGCGGTCCGACAAAAACCGCTTGTTAATTGCGACCGTCGACCCCGCGCCATTGCAAAAAATTAATGCGCGCATAATGCCACCACAGAAATAGGTGCATGAGACAAAAAAAGCTCCAATTATCAACCGAACGAAGGAACGTACGTTTATACTATGTATTGGGAATTAGACGCGATCGGGAAGTTAAATGTCAAACCAATTTCAGGCAAACGAAATTTTGAATATAATGAAAACGATGGTGGCTTTTGTAACCACCACGAGCTCTACAAGTCAGTATAGTCGCAGTGTTGTTGCGGTTGTGAAAACGAGACGCGTGTACCGGCAAAAATGTATACACGCGTCTCGTTTTCACAACCGCAATAACATTGCAGTAATATTGATTTAAGAGCCCATTTTAAAACGGCTTGTTTTTAACAAGTTTCCAAAAGATATAAATTCAAACAAAATAAGGCAACCGACACCCTATCAAGAGGTTATATAAGCAATAAAATAAGCATAAAATAACCAGAGATAACGATAACTTCAAATGAGAATGAGAAGAGGAGCTCGATGGCACAGTAGTTATCACGCTCGGTCTGAGTTCGACAGTGTTAAGCAACTTTCGCAAAGGTTGGGCAAGTGGTAGGAGACCAAAAACTTATCGTCGTTCTCCCTGTGTCAGAAGTCTCGGCTGCATTAGCAGTCGTTAACAAACACCAATCCGTCTAGGCCCGCGTGGTGGTTTAGCTCGTTCTCCTTGTGGTGTCTCCAAGGCAGGCCCCAGCAGTGGGGAAATAAAATGAGCTGATGATGTGATGAATGAGAATTATTATTTTATTTTATCTTAAGAATACATATTTCTTTGCAGAGTGGTCGAATTCTTTTGTGGTTGCACTGTGCCGTCATACCTTCTCTGTCTTTTATTTGGTCGCGGAACTAAATCACATTTTACGAACTCAAAGTAAGTAAGTAAGTAAGTACTTTAATAATTGTAAGACGCTATCCTGGATGCGAAGTGCTAGTTTTTGCAAAAACAAGACTTTCTATGGCATTGAAGCTGAGACTCTTGACGACAAACGAGAAGAATTACAATTTTGCCATATAATTTCTCGTTTTCGTTAACGCGATTGAATGGCAAATAAAACTTGCACTGGGCACTCTGATTCTTATTGGCGTTTAGCACTATGGTGCTGGAAGACGTGTTTAAGTCCAAGCTTCCACAATGCCTCAAGACCAAGGCTTTTAACCAGTGTGTCTTGTCAACCCTCACATACGGTGCCGTAACATGGGCGCTCACTAAGGAAAACATGCACAAAATTAAGGTGGCCCAAAGATCTATTGGAGCGCGCCACTAGGCATCCGTTTAATAGATCGAGTCCGAAATACTGTGATTCGGAACCGTACGAAGGTTATGGACGTCGGTAAACGGATCACACGTCTCAAGTGGAGGTGGGCAAGACACGTGGCTAGACGGGAAGACGGAAGATGGACCCGGTCGGTAACAGAGTGGTGGCCAAGAGATGCTCGTCGATCGGTAGGCAGACCTCCAGTTCGGTGGTCGGACGACCTAGTCCGGGTGAGGACGGCGCAGGACCGTAAAGAGTGGCGTGCGAGGGATGAGGCTAATTCCCTGCAGTGGGCGGAAGTGGGCTGATGATGATGATGACACATTAATATATAAAGTAATTTGTATTAAAGCAATACATGTATTAAATGTTTGGAAATGCGTAAAATTATATGTCCTATAATCGTACAAATCGGATCATTGCGAAAATCATAAGACGATTTATATACCTAGCCCTATTAAACTATCAAAGTCAAAACAAAAACCAATCTTTATAGTAATATTTAAAAAAAAAACAATGGCCGTGGTTATGTAACAACAACACAGCAATAAGACGGTGAATCATTTGATTCGCGTGGCGGAATATCTAGTCGGTCGTCGACTCCGCCGCTACTCACTCAGCTCACCAGTGCGCCCGCGCCGCAACCACACCGACATTGCAAATAAACACGCAGTAACACCTACTTGAGCGTAATAGGTGGTAACCTTTTGTACTCGTAGGTTACAGTCTGGTTTGAAATTTTTATGCACAAGGTGGAGCGACGATCTTCGCAAGGTGGCTAGCAAGAGCTGGATGAGAGTAGCCGCGGATCATGCTCGGTGGCGTGCACTTGGAGAGGCTTTGTCCAGAGTGGACTAGTATAGGCGGATAATGAAACTTTTTATGCTGTTTTTTTATTATTGGCTTTAACCTGTATATGGACTTATTAAATAAATAAATACTTCCTAGGAGCGTATGGCGCCCCTCTCGACCCCTTTCAATACCACTACACATAGATACTTAGATACACTACACATGCACACTAGCCTAGAACGAGAGAAAGGAACCCGCCCCCCGACCGCCTATCTCGATCGCTTTCTGTCGCTCTGGCTACGTGTATAGTTTATGGCGTAATCTTGTCATTTCGAAAGCAATGTGAATATATATGCTATAGCTATTAGGCTATAGCTTTCGATATTGCTTTAGTTTGGCGGTCGGCCTCACGCGCTTTATCCCTTCCCTCACATAACGACTCATCCAATCCTTGCCGGGGTCCTAAAGAGGTTAGTTCCTTAGAGGCGCTACCGAGTTGTTCCGATCTCAATGCCTACAGGGACAAGCTTGGGTGTGTCATACCTTCTAGAAACCCTCTGAAGAATGGTCAGTCACTACGTTTTAAGATTCAAAATTCAAAATCATTTATTCAGTTTAGGCTACAAGTAGCTCTTGTGAATGTCACTATGCCATCGGTTCGTAAGTCTACTCTGGGCGGGAGAAGAACCGGCAATAAACTCTGCAAGTGTCCAGCTCTTTTTTCCCTTACAGCGTCAAAAATATTGGAAAATGCCCGATAAGAGCAGGACACTTTCCATTACAAATAAACACAAAAAATATAAAATACAATCCTAACATGTAAAAAACAAAAATAAAAAAATTAAGTTAACAAATTTACATCAGTACCACTACCGTACCTCACAGTAAGATCGGATGTTGACGACGTAGTTGGCGACATTGAATAGGGCTCCTTTGGCTTACAGAGTAAGAGTTGTTGCTTAGTGAGAGTTGATTAATTTCGGCGAGTTGGATTAAGTCACGAAATTTCGTGGAATTTTTTCAACACTTTGTCTTTTTTCAATTTTTTATCAAGATGGTGGTAGCTCACCAGGCAGATACTCAAGCCCTTCCACCAGACAAACATACATTTTGCTTGGAATGGAACCCGAGAGCTCTGGGTCAGAGGTCGGTGTCTTAACCACTAGACCAAAAAGGCGGTTAAAATAAGATGTTTTAAGAAAAACACTTGTCCTTCTGTAATCTCTTATGTACTGTGTCACGCTATCAACTATCATTTTCTAAGTACATTCAAGCAATAACAAGTAACAAGTGAAGTTAAGTAACTTTTTCGGTCGCCCAGCCATGTCCTGATCTGTTGACGTCTAGAGCTTTTTTACAGATTCATAAAAAAACATAAATTTTTAGAGTAATGAGGTGCTCTCTTAAAATAACCTGTTTCATAGCAATTAATTTATTTATTATCTTAATTAATGGCTTAGCGTTTAGCATTTAGCCAATTTCAAGTGTTTTTTTATTGTTAGTGGTAAGGGTACAATTGTACGGTAAATAGAAATTAAAATGGAGTCTCACAATACGTGTTATTACGGGAAGAACTCGGGTGAAACTCCTTCATAGCACTTGATGGAGTAATGATCACCTTAGTGATAAATTAATGTCAAATTGACAAATCACTAGTATTTTTTGTTTCATTCAAATTAACAGTTTAGATGAAAGGAGGCAAAACTCTAGATAATTTGATGAAGCTTAATTGTTCAAGTCAATTTTAAACGAGTATAACATTTTCTGCTTTTCTTTCTTTTTCTTAGAGATGAAAACTTCAAAAACTTGACAAACATGACTATTATTACTATTAGAGAATTAAAAATAACTGAACCTAATACAGAAAAAACAGAATTAATTCCTTAGGAATATACAAAATTTTCTGGATGTTTTCATTTCTAGCGTCAATACACCTTTACAGATTTAATAACAAATGCCATCTATGAGATACCCATAAATCTTTTTTTATTTAAAATCGGCTCATCGTTAAAAAATTTAACAACAACAATTGGACCGAGTTGTGCCAAAATGATCCAAGGCGTCAAAATAGTTATAAAAATATCCAATATTAACCTTTTTTGTCGCGAAGAGTTGACTCACCTCTTTATTTTTTTAGACGATTTGGCACAAGATTAGTCTTACATCAAAAAGACGCTGAAAAAGTGTAGGCTGCGTTTATATATGTATATATATATGGTTGTTTATATATATGGTGAAGGTCTGATGGTAAACGATCGCCAAAGCTAAGTGACGTGAACAGAGGTAGCGGCCGTACAGGCTGGTAAAATAAATCTTTCATTTTCAAATGTCAGAAAATGTCAAGAACCATAAAGGAGTCCAAGAAACTAGACAATTTTTTTTTACGCATTAAGATTTTTTGTATATCTTTTGTTCATGCACCGCTTTTGTTTTGTTTAAATGCATTTGCATTGTATATTTAACGATCCTAACAGTAATGTAAGTATCTTCTTTAACATACAAAACATTTTAACTTCAGACTTAATAAAAGTATAAGCACAATTTTACAAAGCTTTTTTTATTAATGCCCAATTTAATTAATACACTTTTTGGGTACCCAAACACCAATCCGGTATCGGTACCGATGTCAATGCGGCGCAAAACCGGTTTCCATACCCCCCACTCTCTCCTCGCCGCGCCGCCGCATGTTTTTGTTTACGGCCTCTGATCATTTTATTGTAGGTAGGTACTACTATAGCCGCTTTATGCTACTTAACTATCTTATTGTAGTCCAAGAGATAAGGTACGAAAAGCTTATATCGTAAAAAAAAGTGTTAAATAATTTCGGCGGGCTGGTTAGAACTACGATAGCTCAATTGGAGGAGCACCTGACCCGGTATGTCAGAAGGGTGCAGGTTCAAATCCTGCTCGTGGAAATTTTTCAACATTTGTGTTTTTGTAATTTGTTTCGCAACTAAAATTTGCGTTAAAATTATTTAAAAAACAGCTTATATCGTGTCACATGAATTTTTGTATTGTATTTATTTTTGTTCTAGAGACTTTTGTAGAGACCTCTATGCTATGACAAGGTGTTTATGCGCATACACTTGCAATTTCGCGCATATATTTATAATTGTATAGCACAAGTGTATGCACTTACAATTTCGTTTTTAGAAGCGCTGATTATTTTTTAATGTTGTTATGAAATATAAACTGCCTGTGAGATGTTTTGATATGTTTATTTTGACAAAGCTATAATTACATCGAAAAACTGAAGCACTTTAAAATACTGCTTTGGGTGGGATTCGTAAACAGGAACAAATCTCGGTAGCTTAGATGAAAGAAACTGTCGCCCAGAACTTAGGTCGTGGGTTTGAACCCTGCCTGAGGTAAGCGCCTTTTTAAGTACAATACAACACGACAATAGTTTGTGCACATGTAGAACCAAGGTTAATCTAACAATATTTTATTTATTTGACTGTTAAATTAGAAAATTGTTGGCCACCCGGTTTAAGATGTAATACGATTCCACGGACCCCTATCCCCTGCATCAGAGCGGCAAAGAGCACCGATCGTCCGATTCCCCCACGTAGCAACTCAGTTATTGACCCGACATCGCGCTCGCTTCTAGATGTCTGGGGGCCGTGACTGCGCGCGCACCCTCCTCCGAAGCTCAACTGCCTAGTCCAGCTTAGGCTGTCTAGCCGCCATGCCTGCGCCTTGCGACTCCTGTAAAGGTAAGTCTTAATAAAAATATTAAAACCTCTTTGATATTCAAAATTATTTTTAAATTAGGCAAAGAGTTCCGAATAACATTTTTAAAATTCGAACACGTGGTTTGGAATCCTCCTTTGTTATTATTTTGCCGGTGCGAGTGCGAATGACGCAGTAGCCATTGGATTGGTGATTGATTATGAATAAAATTTGCCTTGTGGAATAGTTATTTATTTAGAATAAACAACTCTTTTGTGTTCAAATGGAGTTGGTATTATTTTTATTCAATACTTATATAGGTACACAGAATAAATGTAGAAAATATTTCATAACGTAATTAAAATATCAGTTATTTGATATCAAAAAAAATTAATTAGGTGCCTTTGTATTTCTCGCTTCTGCCCGCGAATTTGCGCACGTATTTTTTAATAAAAAAGGGACTCCAAATCGCTGCCAAGCGGGAGAGTGCCCAGGACGTATTTTCGGGTTCGTGTGTTAGGCCCCCGGTGTGTGACGCCCCCGTGGTGGAGGCACCCGATTTCGTTTTAGTGCGATAAAATTTATTGTATTGAAAATGTATCAAGAAATATATATTAAATATCAATAAAGGGCAGGGCAGGCGTGTTTTATAGTTTCAATTTAATATTTGTTATACCTGTACAAGGTGACTTACTCAAAAGGACACTATAATATTGTGAACACGATCTATGTACCACTTAGTTTACAAATAAAAGTTTGGATTTGAGTTTGAGTTAGGGTTAGGTAAATTCGAAATTTTCCGGACAAGTAGGCCGCAACTTACCACAGTTTTACAGAAAAAACTCTAACATATACTTATCTTATTTTGAAATTTAGCTAGTTTTGATTTTATTAAAAGTCTTGGTTAATATTTTACTGATTTTTGAGAACTCTTACAAGTTGACAGACGTTTCAAATCTGGCGTAGATTTTTGAAGAACCGCAACATAAACTATGTATTTTCAACTAAGGCTATTGGTTCGATGTGTCCTACAATGGCTTAGTGTGTCTATGGTGTGGACTTCAAATGTTTTTTCCTTGGTTGACAGATACCTGCGGCGCCGGGCCGGCCGCGTGCGGCGCCAACTGCACCTGCGGCCCGAGCTGCGCGTGCGGCGATGGCAAGCCCTCGGGTGAGTAACGACTATGAGAATTACAAAGCCTAGTGCAGTAATTCTGTTCGAAATAAATTTTTTTAGTAAGGAAATAGCCACAAGGGCTTTGCTTTAACCAAAGTTTATTTTATTTTTTGTTTCTAATCTTGTTAATCATGTGATTTTTCTTTTTCAACACTTTTAGGACAACAAAATATTTTATATTATAGTTTATGTTTATAGTTATATATTTTATACAGTAATATTTTATGTTAGCTTTCAAAGGAATGAAAACTACATTAAAAACAAACTAAAATTAACAGTTTATATTGCATTCTAATTGTAGCCTAGCATGGCGCCAGATCATTCTATTGTGCATTTAAACATCTTTGCCTCGCTCAAAATCTATAAGTACGAGGTTAGAGTTTAAAGAAACTTTTGTAATCCAATACACGCACTATTTAGCTGTTTACGCTTACTTGAAATCACTAGTAAGAAAGCGAATTCATTCAGCACGCTGCATCGCTGTAGGTATAAGATTTATAGTTCGGCTCTAGATCTCTATTGGAAACTGAGAGCAAGCTGTGGAGGTTGTAGTCTCATTGTGCGGACGCTTTCCAATGTGAAAGTAGAATATAACCTGGTCGGTTCGTATGCACAACGACAATTGCACTAATTGGCTCACTTATGATCAACGGGTTACTGTCATGGCCGGCATTAACCAACTCCGTGGTCTAAATTAAAAAAAAATAGACGAAATATTTTTTCAGTTTAGCCTACAAATAGCTCTTATGAATGTCACTATGCCCTCGGTTCGTAAGTCTACACTAGTCTAGTAGTTAGACTACCATTCCCGAGGATCCGGGTTCGATTCTCAGCAGGGGTGTAGGTACATCAATATACGCTGTTTGGTTGGTGGTACGGTCTTTTTAAATTCCGCCTGGCTAGCTAGCTACCAGTATCTTATAACTAAGACAACAAAGTAAATAGCATTGTTTTGTTTCAACAATCAGAGATAAGAGAGATTAAAATATTGACAGTTTCATTTCATTTTATTTATTTTATTGCGCCTTGAACAGAATCATATTACTTTGTTATACTGAAACCGGCCACATAGCCACAGAGACGGTTAAAATAGGATCGCACTAAAACTATGGTATGCATTATTTAAGAATTTCAATTAGTGTAATTTGGTTATAAAGCCACCACCCTCTCATTTTGTGTCCCCACTGCTGGGGCACGGGCCTTCTCTATGGATGGATAGGGAAAATGGGACCACGTGGGCCCAGTGCAGATTGGTGGTTGATAACGACAGCTAATGCAGCAGAGACCAACGGTTTTTCGTGCCTTCCGTAGCACAAAGCCATTCCTTCATAATTTTAAAGTGCGAATTGGTCACACAAGACAGGCACTTCAAACAATTTCACCCTCTCATTTTATAATATTGATGTTCGAATTAGTTTTAGCTGACAAGTTATTGACTGGACGGATCAGCGCGCGCACCTACGCGCAGGTATTTTAATTGCATATACCTATAGAGATGAGTTTTCATGTGTTTTTGTTTTGAGTATAGCAAGTATAGCAGGCCGCGGAGATCGTATTAGAGAACTGTTCTTAGATTCAGAGTACGATGGGTTAAATTTCCAGCGGGATTATGGCTATGTAACCGGTTCAGCTGGTACCTACTAAGTACCATCTGCCGATGCCTCGGGGAATCTAGTAGGGGATAGGGACACGTCTGGGTCATGCCATCCCTTCTAGGAACCATCTATAAGATGATCTAAAGAAGTTTCTTGCCCCCCTAAAAGCCCATTTACGCTCTTTACAGTGTAATTAGACTTTTACTGGATTAAAGCTAAAGTTTCTTGCGCCCATTCTTTTCCACAGCTAAAATAGACGTCCTGAATGGGTAGTAGGTAAAAAATGTTTGGAAGATTCAAAATAACTTATCATAAGTTTAATTTAATTTAAAAAAAAGTTGAATTTGACTTTATGGTCTCTAGGCCGCAGCCAAAAGCAAACTCTTTAAAAAAGTAACCTAATGTTATCTTTAGCACATTCTTTATTTTACTGTCCTTTATGTTTTTATGGGCTTGTTTGTATTATTTTTATTATAATTATTAATTTTATGTTTTTCACTTTACAGGGGGCAAGCCGTGCTGCCAAGGGGGCGGCACCAAAAAATAATGTTTCGGCCTTATCCTTCGACAGTAGAACCATTCTTTGAATTAAATTCTATTTTAAATACTAGTTATGTATATTTAATGTATTCTAGAAATAAAACATAGGCATGATATTCGCTTAAACTATGTAGCTTGTAGTTGAAGATTCTATATTTTACTAATTATTAAAAGCAAGACAAATGTTGTGTGGTCATGAAATAAAATAAATATTTAAAAATGTTAGGATAAAACGTAGAATAAAAATTTTCATAATATCATATATGTTAGGTATATTTAATCTTATCATAAATAATTATAATAATTAATATTGATATATTTATTTAATTGTTTAGAATAGTCTGATCTTCTCAGCTTATTGCTTATAAGTGTAACGTGTTTTAATATAATCTATCACATTCAGTGTTGGTAATTGTAAGGTTTTTTCGATATAATTATTAAAGGAAGAGTCCTTAGTACTTGTAATACTCATTAGTGTAGGCATATGTGTGTTAGCACGCAAACAAACATAATAACTTAATGTTGTAGCCTATAATTATAGTGTACTGATGAAATAAAACGGTTGTTTCATTTAACCCCTCTTCCATTTCCTCGTCGATTATTGGGCCATCGACAGCAATCGAAATCGCCTCTGTGGTCTAGTGGTTAAGACCACCGGTTAAGACCTAAAGGTCCCGGGTTCAATTCCCAGCGGAGGGTACAGTACAGGGGTTATGTACTCGGTTTGGTTGTTGGTAGGGTTGTTTGTCCGTCTGGCTAGCTACCACCATCTTATCTAAATATGTGACCATAACATCAATGTTTGTAGCATTGTTGTGTTCCGGCAGCTAGAGATAAGATAGCCAGTGCCTCACTAGTTGAGGATCCCGGGTGAAGTGCGCTTCCATCATTAGCCTTATCATCACTTAACATCAGGTGAGATCAGGGCACAGTGCTTACCCGTTCAAAAAAAAAGCCGATCGCTAAGTAAATTAAAGGCGACTTCTTGGCGGGAAAGTGGAGAGTCATGTCTGCGGTTTAGTTTTATTTTCTATTTGTGAGATATTTCGAATATTAGTGTGAAATATTGGTGGATCATTAACCGTTAAGTGTTCGTGAGTGTGCATGAGTGTTGACAAATGCAACAAAACAGTGCAACGTCACTTTTCAAATTCTCTCAAGAAGTCCGCCAGAGGACTTAGTAAAGCCCCACATCTATTAATTTCTCATTTCTATTATCATTCATTATCATCAAACAGAAAAGAAATATTGCTAATTTATATATTACTTGTTAGAAAAATTACTTTGACACTGGCTAAATGTGCTAATCGCACGAAGCCATCAACAAAATGAAAAAAAAAAAAAGTAAATAGCCGACTTCTTGGCGGGAAAGTGAAGAGTCATGTCTGCGGTTTTGTTTTATTTTCTAAAATTTGTGTTATGTCGAATATTAATGTGAAATAATGGTGGATTATTAACCGTTAAGTGTTCGTGAGTGTGCATGAGTGTTGGCAAATGAAACAAAACAGTGCAACGTCACTTTTCAAATTCTCTCAAGAAGTCCGCCCGAGGACTTAGTAAAGCCCCACATCTTTACTGAGATACTCGAGGGGTTGGGTGGTATATCATTTCTCATTTCTATTATCGTTCATCATCATCATACAGAAAATAAATATTGTTTATTTATGTATTACTTGTTAGAAAAATTACTTTGACACTGGCTAAATGTGCTAATCGCACAAAACCATCAACAAAATGGAAATGGAAAGTAAATAGCCGACTTCTTGGCGGGAAAGTGAAGAGTCATGTCTGCGGTTTTGTTTTATTTTTTAAAATTTGTGTTATGTCGAATATTAATGTGACATAATGGTGGATTATTAACCGTTAAGTGTTCGTGAGTGTGCATTAGTGTTGGCAAATGAAACAAAACAGTGCAACGTCACTTTTCAAATTCTCTCAAGAAGTCCGCCCGAGGACTTAGTAAAGCCCCACATCTTTACTGAGATACTCGAGGGGTTAGGTGGTATATCATTTCTCATTTCTATTATCATTCATCATCATCATCATACAGAAAAGAAATATTGTTTATTTATGTATTACTTGTTAGAAAAATTACTTTGACACTGGCTAAATGTGCTAATCGCACGAAGCCATCAACAAAATGAAAAAAAAAAAAAGTAAATAGCCGGACTTTTTGGCGGGAAAGTGAAGAGTCATGTCTGCGGTTTTGTTTTATTTTCTAAAATTTGTGTTATGTCGAATATTAATGTGAAATAATGGTGGATTATTAACCGTTAAGTGTTCGTGAGTGTGCATGAGTGTTGGCAAATGAAACAAAACAGTGCAACGGCACTTTTCAAATTCTCTCAAGAAGTCCGCCCGAGGACTTAGTAAAGCCCCACATCTTTACTGAGATACTCGAGGGGTTGGGGGGTATATCATTTCTCACTTCTCATTTTCTATTATCATTCATCATCATCATACAGGAAGGAAATTTATACTTGTAAAAAAAATTACTTTGATACTGGCTAAATGTGCTAATCACACGAAGCCATCAACTAAAGAAAAAAAAAGGAAAAGTATGTAATAAAGTAAATAGCCGGACTTCTTGGCGGGAAAGTGAAGAGTCATGTCTGCGGTTTAGTTTTATTTTCTAAAATTTGTGTTATGTCGAATATTAATGTGAAATAATGGTGGATTATTAACCGTTAAGTGTTCGTGAGTGTGCATGAGTGTTGGCAAATGAAACAAAACAGTGCAACGTCACTTTTCAAATTCTCTCAAGAAGTCCGCCCGAGAACTCAGTAAAACCCCACATCTTTACTGAGAAACTCGAGGGGTTGGGTGGTATATCATTTCTCACTTCTCATTTCTATTATCATTCATCATCATCATACAGAAAAGAAATATTGTTTATTTATGTATTACTTGTTAGAAAAATTACTTTGACACTGGCTAAATGTGCTAATCGCTCGAAGCCATCAACAAAATGAAAAAAAAAAAAAAAATAAGTAAATAGCCTATAACTGTCCCACTGCTGGGCAAAGGCTTCCTCATTGAAATCAAGTCATCACTACAATTGATGGGTAATGGCTTAATCACCACGCTTGCCAAATGCGGGTCGGTGATCACAACCCGGGCTTTGGCTTAGAGTAAGGATTATTATGCTGACAGGAGGTCCTGTGTTGCTGTACTTATCTTACGTAGAAAAACTATTAATTACATTTGTAAATCTTATATAAGAAATGAGGGAAAAATCATTTGCCTCTTCAACTAACCGAAAAACAGCCCGGCCTTAACCTAAAGGTTTAACATCAGCGTTAAAAAAAATATTTTACAATTTTTTTATTTTACTTAGAACCACCAAAACTAATAATGACAAAACATAATCGGGAACTTATAATACAAATCTTACTTTTTAAAATACTGTTATTGGTACAGGAATTACCAATCTTCTTGATATTTAAAAAAAAACTGTTTTTGTTTATATAATTTTTAGCGTAAATTTTGTTGCGAACAAATTACAAAAACACAAATGTTAAAAAAATTTCCACGAACAGGATTTGAACTTTTTTTTAATAAAAAAACTGAATACTGTAAGTATGTATACCTATACCTACCATGCTGGCCTAATGTGGTACGTTCTTCAACAGAGACGAACTTTACTAGCAATTCGAAAACGTAAATTATGATGATTTATGCATTGAAGTATAAATTAACAGGAATTCACAGGATTAACTTGTTAAAAGCGCTGTAGTAATATTTAAATTAAAACAAATTAAGTCTACTCCTTGAAATCGGCTACATACGTTCAGTAGCCAAAAACAAAATAAAACATCATGTTTTTTATTAAAACTTCATGTTTATTTATAAGACAAAATGTAAATGAATACAGTTATCATGGAAGCAATTAATGGGACTGTTTCGCCAACAATCTATGCTAAATAAGTTCTTATTTATAATAATGAATTCTTATTTTCTTACAACTAACGTTCAGTAATATTACAAAATAATTGCGATTCCTCTAAAACAGCACAAAGAATTAAAAAGAAATAATGATTTCACTCAAATTGAGTTTGCTTATTAAAATAAATGAGTAGTTACATTCTAATACAAACAGCTCTTTCAAATCAGTCTAACATCAACAGCAACATTCGGAGTTTTCTTTTATTTAAGAAAATTAAAGGCTGCCCTTGCTTTTAGCAGATGTCATGCTAATAAGTAAAAATTCAATGTTTTCAACAATTTTTTTTTTTACTATTACGAGTAGAATAATGTTTTAAAAGAGAAGGTTTATAATATTACCTAAATACTCTTTCTTATTTGAAGGTACGCAACTCTCTGAAAAAAACTTGGCTGTTGATGTTTCCATTCAAAAATATCAAATTCATTCCATTGTTACTTATACTACCACAAAATGTCGTTGTAAAATGATAATTAAAAATAAGAAACGAAACAAAATTGTTATTCGTTCAATGCACTTATATTGTTATAAACAAAGAGTGATTAATAAAAATGATTAAAACAAAGCTTTCGGCCGCGTGAAATCAGCCTTAAAAAATCGTAATTACACTTAAATTTGTATTTCACCGGTATAAAAATAATGTATGCCACACTACACTTCTCCAACTATCTCTGTGCAAAAAATCACGTCAATCCGTTCCGTTTCGACGTGAAGGAAGAACAAACGAACACTATAGATTTATAATATTATTTACGATTTTTATTCAACGTCTTGTTTACACTTAAGTAGAACAATTAAACATCAATACGTATAATAAAATAGTCGTCACTATACTTAGTGTACAGTTTCAAGTTACATACAAAGTTTTGATTTGCATTCCCGCCATACTCATATAAGGACTTGAGACATATCTATATCTGCTGCAATCATATAGATGGAAGATGATGAAATTTATGAGGACCTGTTAATGGTTTTCCGTAGCTATTTAAATGTTTATTTATATATAATTATAGCTGATGGTCTTCCTAAAATAAAATAAACAAATAAATAAGTCTCCTCTGCTAAATAATACATACATTTTAAGTATTTAAGTTAGCCATTCTAACTCACGCCCCTTATCTACTTTCCTACATCTTTATGCTCGTAAGTCAACACCGCCATTTAATTTTAGATTAAAATCTCTTAACCAAATAATCGGTTACAATTAAAAGAGTAATATTTTTTTACATCATTATTAAGTAATTTATAACTCTTAACTTTCATTTGTTTACTTATGACGAGAATACGAATCAATACTTTGTATCAGGTTTAACAATAATTACTTTCATATTTCAACTACATCTAAGCTTATAATAGTAGTTGTGACACGTTCACAGTCCAGCAATTAAGACAGAATTAGTGTTTCAATTGTTATAAACCATTTTATAGTTCATGGGGCTGTGAATATGTTGAATAACCATTTGTTTTTAAGATTTTCAAAATCCTTTACAACATGATATACTTACCTCATCTCTTAAATAAACTGTCAATATTTATCAAAATAGTTATAATATGTCAATACGTATGTATGTGGAGCGGTAAGAAAAGGGTATATCGTGCCAAAAATAGAGCCAACAACTTATAATATATAATTTTATACAACAAGACCACCTTAGAAATCGAAAAAACCGGGATGAGACAGCCGGTTATACTGCAACTTTTAATGTTCCGCAGTAGTAAAAGTTTCTTTTATTGATAGGTTGTTTTGTCTTTATTAGACACATTACTTATACCCTTTTCCTAACACCATGTATAATATGAAGATTTCTATATTTAAAACATCTGAATTGAAAAACACTTACACGATATACCGTGTCGTTAATTATAACGATTCATATTAATGAACAACACGACAATAAATAGGCCATTTTGTATAACCATAAGTTACTTATAAAAAACAGTTACTAACCATGACAATAACATATTTATAGCAACTAGTAATTTTTAGCAGACTGTAACAAATGCGCTTTGTTTTTAATTCCACAACAATTAAATAAAAAAAAACAATTAGTAGCAATTTAAATCATCGATATGGCAACCCTCGCCAAACATAACCTCAAAACAAAGTACTAAATACTAATCGCACGTACACTTGACTATAGTATAACGTCTTATATCAACATTTAATACCTTGATCACAAAACAAAACAATCACTAAGTAATCACAAATTGGTCTCTTTAACACTACCATGACGTAACTTAACAATACCTAATTCTTTGATTTCCATATTTCGAGTGAATCGAGGTATTGCAGCAATCCACTTATAAAAGTATACCTATATAAAAGTAAACTTAATGGCACCGTGCCGTGTGCAGTGGCACACACAAGGCTATTCCAAACAAAATAAATGATTTCTTTTAAATCCAATCCTTTTTCTTATC
Organism: Eudonia mercurella; assembly: GCA_963082485.1. Classification (NCBI taxonomy): domain Eukaryota; kingdom Metazoa; phylum Arthropoda; class Insecta; order Lepidoptera; family Crambidae; genus Eudonia; species Eudonia mercurella. The sequence goes on along the minus strand of OY720040.1, from coordinate 10,206,581 downwards.
CCTATCTGTCTCGGCTGAAAGTCATAATCATCTTATCACCCAAACCAGAAGTCCATCACACTCCGTCTATTATACTCGTAGCTGTCAGTGGTGTCAAACTTCACTGAAAGTAATCAATATCTTCAGAATATGTTATGGTACGGACTGCCTCTTGGCAAAGTGTCACTACTTACTGCATACCACTACTCGGTAAGCACCAGAAAACTTTAGAGGAATTTAGGGGAGGCGTTTGCCATTCTACAGGCTGGCTAAAAAGTATTTACTATCAGCAATCTCTCGTCATTTTTCACTGGCACCCACATACAACTAACAGACGTCCCTGCGCAAGTAAAATTAGCTTGGACCATCCACGTCAGGTCATAATACCTTAGAATCACCAAAGCGGATTCTTCATACAGTCCAGTACTCATAGGACTATATTGCCTCAGGAGAGTCACCCCATGGAAACGTATATTCTACTTTCTATTTTTGCAGCAATGAAATTATGTTCAAATAACTTCCACTAAGCCACTGGTAAGAGTGATTAAGTGAATAAGAGTGATGAGGATTTTTCTTTACTATTAAACATAAGTACCTAACATATTGGTTTCCTTAAATTCGTAGCTAGCTAGCGCAGTTTTGATCCAATATAATTTGAAATTAACCTTAACTGGATCGATTAGTGGCAAAATTACGCACATAACACTCAGAAAAACCAATGGACCTACAAGGTTTAAAGGGTGATAGACAAAAATGACTTTCTACTTGAAATATAAAACCCCATAATTATTTAATTCTACTTTCAAAACCATATTTTGTTTAGAGGAACTATTGGGCTCCTCTATATTTGAAAACTGCTCCTAGCGCATTAGTACTAATGACTCTTAGTCAATTTAATACTTGGAGGGCAACTCTGTATATCGAAAGTTCGATTTTTACTGTCTCCGTCATATTCGCAGTCTTACCACTTCTGTTGTTAGAGACATATGAATTGTCATGTATATTTATGACAGCTACTGATGATCGAATGTTCAATTTACTGAGTAGACCTCCTGCCTATGGCGGTGAAGCTTCATCAAGGGAGGCGTCCTTTGGAGTTCCTAAATCAGGGACAATGATGACTTATCACCACCTTTTTTTGTTATCTTTTTAATCCCTACATATAACTGATCTCCTTTATAGTTTTCGTCAACCTTATCTGCAATGATAAAGGCTTTATAATAGCATATCGCTTTCGACGCTAATAAACCTTTGTCAAGTAACACCTCCATCTAAATAAATTACTCTGCCTTTTTCTTCTGTCTAGTCTATGGCACTGGTTCCTCGTCTGTGCCTTCCTCCGAGTCGTAGACTGGGGCACCGTTCTTCATCTGAATCACCGACTTCTTTCTCTGACGTTGCTCTTTCAGATCCTTCTCTATGTTTCTGGAAAAAAAGCAAAAGCTTCTTAGTGCCCTTTCTTATTTTATCAATAACTCTGGATATGCATAAGAAACGAGCACTGGACATCTATCAGGAAGGGAAACCGATGTTTTCTTAATATATTTTTTTATTAATAATAGATTTTAGAGTTTTTAAACAGTTTGACAACACATACAAACTTCGAAGTAATAAAAATCAAACCAATAAAATAAAATAAAGTTTCTATTCTTACAGAAACACTTTCTATGCTTGAGGAAACACATACAAATAGACAGAGGTTTTTTTTTCAAATACAAGCTTATTGAACTAAATTATGAGCTTTAAATTTTTTTTGGGATATCATATTGTATAAAAAAAAATACTATATGCTAATTACCTGGCACTCAATAGAGGATGCAATGCATTCTTGAGACTGGAGAACAAGAACGGGTGAACTTGCTCCTGAGAATCCAAGAGTCCGCGAGCGAGGTCGAGCGGTTCGTGCAGCGGTTCGTGCAGCGATTCACTCAGTGATTCCACCAGCTGTTCACCGAGCGGTTCCTCTACGGGCGAAGGGCGTTTGTCCGTCGGGTCTGATACTGAACGCTCGATATGTAATGGTTTGCTGTAAAGAAAAATATGTTGATTATAATGTAATCGGAGTAGTTTATGTTTAATATTAAGAACTTTTTATTTTAAAATAGTACTTTATCTCAGGCTGCATATTCGCTACAAAACAAAAGCAAGCAGGGGAGCGTTTTGATGTTATAAGCGTGCGGCGTCACATGTAGCGTGCACGCTACTTATTTTCGCTGGAGCGTTTAAAGAATGTATGACGAATCAGAGACAGCCGAGGGGTGAACGCAGTAACGCTCAACGTTTTATTAAAAACTTCTTAACGAATTTAAATTCGTTAAGTAATACAAACAGGTACGCTTACTAGTACACCCCGTTCTTATACAGGGCGAGACACTTAAATGCACGCTTTAAACGCTGCTACAAAGGCACCTCAAGACAAGTCTATAGTCTCAATAATGCCACGCTACACGCTCTGCTGTAGCGATTTTGTAGCCTTATTAGTACCTCGGTGGCCAAATGGCAAAGCGCTCAGTCCAATACCCGAAAATCCCGGGTTCAGTACCTAGATCGAGCAAAGTGTGAGTTGTTAAAAAATGTTCAAATAATTTTTAACGCAAATTTTGTTGTGAGTTGTTGTTCAGATTTGTTTAGATTTTTTGATGCGGGTATGTGATCACCAACTCGCATCTGGCTCGCGTGATGATTAAGTCAATACCCATAAGTTGTAAAGAAGACTCGATTTCAATGATGGAGGCCTTTGCCCAGCAGGTGGACAGTTATAGGCTATTCTTTAATAATAGTACATGAAATCGAAACAGTTGTGACCAAATCAAAACAGTGGTATTTTTCTCTAAAATCAACAAATTCATAGCAAAAACAAAACAAAACAGACATGTGAATTTTTACCTGTTGAGTTTTTACCTTACTTTCCGTACATCTTTACTAAATCTCATCAAGACTTAAATTTTATGTTAACTCACTGGTCTGGTTCCTGGTCACTGGCGGGCGGGCTGTCGGGCGGGGACACGCACGCGCGGAAGTCAGGAAGCACGCGAGCGCGCCCGAACGCTCGCAGCGCGCGCTCGCGAACGTAGATGAACGGTCGGATAATGCGCAGGTCGTGTTCGCTGTAAACGAAAACATGTATTATTGATTTATTATTAATAATTAGTAGAAGTATTTAAAATGGCGTACTTAACCGTCGGATGCCAAGACCCACTTCGGGTCACTGAGCGAGCGAAGTAAGTAAGTAAGAAGTATTTAACTTTGATAAATTTCTCACTACAAATCTCATTGTTATGTCAATGTTAAAATAAACCAGAGTTTATAAATAAACAAGGAAAATCTGTCATTGTAATACTAAGCAAAATAAACACTGCTCTCGCGTCATGTAAGCTACAGGGGCTGTAAAGGACACTATTAAAATATTGGTTTTTCTACATTTAATTTAAGAGGCAAAATTTTTCAAGTATCCTTACGCGACTCTGTAGTGCGCTTTAACAGTCCGTAACATGCCGCCGTGCAGCGCGTTCGCTACGAATGCTCGCGCCGCATGGTCCAGATGCTGCGCTACGGCCGCTACGCCGTAGCCGTGAGCGCGCGCCGCGGCGTAAGCTCGCCTACGAACCGCGTGCGTCGCCCAGCGGTGCAGCTCCGACGTCTTGCCGGTAGCGCTGCTGCGTCCTAAAATATACATTAGCTTTATAGGAATAGGGTTGATTATTCTTTGATACAATCAAAACTGTGGTGTGCTACGTCCTGAAATATACTGTCACCCCGAGATTAGGTTTTATTGTTCTTAGATACAATTACAACTGTGGTGTAGTGCGTCCTGAAATGTAGTGTACTTTGTGCTTTTTTAAAATTTTATAGTAGGCACGGCAGATGATTCCACTCCAACTGATATTAACTAGAAATGGAGTCCAGAGGCGAAAACTAATAGTGCAGCGTGAAAGCGACGCAGCAACAGTACCCTCACTTTGCCGGCCCATAAGGGGCCTCTTCACGCCTCGTTTAAAGGACCCCTCGTCATGTTAAGGAGGGAATACGTGTGCTGGTAGACTATTTTCATGTAACAATTACAATAGCTGTAGTGTACTTGCTCAGGCTCTGACAATGCTATAATTTAGGAATGTGCCTAAACCACTGAGTACACTAGTATTGTTCTAAAAGTACCTATGCAGGGTCACTTTTTATCACCGTCCAAACCTTCTGAGAAAGCTCCCGTGATACAAACGAACAACTCTTACTATTGGACCAACTTCCTAACTCGAAAATAATATTCATCTGTTCCATACAAAACATCAATATTCATTGGACCAAAATGTATGGAACAGCTGAATTTTATTTTCGAGTTAGGGAGTTGGTCCTATAGTAAGAGTTGTTCGTTTGTATCACGGGAGTCATCTCAGAAGTTTTGGACGGTGATAAAAACATCAACCTGTATATAAGATTTTGCAATATTTTCTTTCTATGTTTTCTATAAACACCAAGTTCATTAAAAATCAAACATTTGTAATGAAACAATTTTTACAAATGGTGACTTTGTAAAGGATTCGAAACGTTACAGGATTAAAAAATTTACATCAAACTTGCAAAAAACACGAATGGATCCGTTAAAGTTGTTTTATTTCAATGTGTAGTGTGTGAGTAGTGTTTCGGGTAAACTTTAGAAAACAATACATAACAAAAATGTATTAAAATAAAAATAATTATTGTAACTATAATAATTTTACCTGGTACCTGGTTAACCAGAGTCCAGAACTTACTTCAAATTCTGTGAAAGAAATTTTGAAAAAATGTAATTTTTTATTTACAATGCCAATTATAATACAAAGTGCCGAGTGTGTCTAGTCTGCCACCGGTGGCCATTTAATACACATTAATATACTGCCACTAGTGACAAGTTAATAAATAATGTTATTCTGCCGCTATATGTGTGTTATGTATGCTATGACTCTACAATTAAACTATCTGCTCATCAAAATATGTTCTTAAGAAACTTAAAAAGTATGTATACCAAATCCAGCTGTCTTTTTAAATCTATTGACAACTAAAATCTAGTTAATACAATAGGCTTATTTTTCTTTAAACAAAAATACTAATAGCATATCAAAAGTACTGACTTGCACACTAAATTGTTCAGTCGTAAGGTCTGTTGGTTAGGTTAAGTTCATTTTTTCCCGAACGAAGCGCAGCGTAGCGAAGGCCAGTCACGGAAGGGGGAAGCAAATTCTCCCCTTAAATGCATAATAATGTAACTTTTATAGATTCATATCCTCAATATTTTCTAGATGTAACTTGTATAGATGTTTAATTTTAACATTCTAATTTTAGATTTTTTAATAATTGATAATAATTGAAAAAATTGGCGTTTATATTTAAGTACCTGCCCCCCAACCGCCTAACACTCTCGCTTTCGATCGCTTTGAAAGCGAGGCCCTCGCCTCGCTTTCTAATATAATATCGAAATATAATATCGAATAATATCGAAAGCTATAGCCTATAGCTTTTGATATTGCTTTCATATTGCTTTTGAAATAACAAGATGACGCCTCCTCCTCGCCTCGCCTTCAAAACGATCGAAAGCGAGAGAGTTAGGCGGTCGACCCCCTGGATGACCGAGCTTTGCCCGTTATTTTTTTTAATTTTTTTTTCTAAAAATGAAACCTAGCTAGATCGATTTCTCGCCCCCAAAACCCCCTGCATACGAAATTTCATGAAAATAGTTGGAGCCATTTCCGAGATTTAGATACATATATACATATATTTATATTTTATTGACTACTTATATATAGTACCTGGATGACTGAGCTTTGTTCGGTATTTTTTTACGGATAAAACGACGTTTTATGAAAACGAAACCTAGCTAGTTAAGAGCTAGTTCGATTTATCACCCCCGAATATACAAAATTTTATGAAAATCGTTGGAGCCGTTTCCGAAATTCAGATTATATATACATATATATACAAGAAATGCTTGTCTATGTAATACTATTTCACTACACTACTTTGATGTGTATTTAAAATTAAACTTTATGTGCCTTACAAATAAACAAAGAATAAGGTCCGAATAGTTATTCCGTGTTTTGTATCTTTTACTCTAATTTGAAATGACGTTTACATGACAGTAACAAAACACGGAATAACTATTCGAACCTTTTCTTTGTTTATTTGTAAGGAGGTATAAGTTTGCAATATGGAACAAATTGTAATATCTAATAACTAGCGGCAGAATATTTTTTTTTCTTATTTTACCTCTAGCGGCTTGATATTTCTATTTACCAAATAGCCACTGGCGGCAGACTAGACTTCCATTAACATATGTATAGCGTATGTGTCGTATTTAAATACTGCCATAGACTTTCTTTCAAATGCAGTTGTCAGTTTCCTAAAATATGACAACTATTGACTTACTTTGTGACTCGTCATCATCCAGCTTGTCCTGGTAGATGAACTTCACCCCCAGCATTCTGCAGTACGCCATCAAATATCTGGGATCCATCTCTGACTTGTCCTCGTGAACGTACAATGCACCTGTAAAAAAAACAAAAATATATTAATAGTACTCCAGTCCACTGCTCAGCCCATAATTTCAACATTCTGGTCCATTCGATCCGTTCAAGTTCAGTGACTTACTCAGCTCATGTCTAATGTATTAAATATTAGATATTGGGAAAGGGATGCGTTTGTAATACTTTATATGCTGGATGCGTTGCCTAACAAAGGCATCCCACCTTTGTTAGGTTAGATGTAAGAGGTAAGAAGACATTCTTAACACAGAAGCGGTTCGTACTAGGTTTTTTCTTTTCTTCCTTCTTCCTATTTTTTTTTCTTTTTCTTTTTAGTCCATACACAGTTATTCTTAGTAAATAATCATACCTCACTGTTATGAATTTAAAATATTACTGGCTGGTTAGTATCAAAGGTTTATATAACACAGGAAACCAAAGAAACCAGTCAAAAACCTATTCTAAGAACTGATAACTAAATGGCCAATGCTCACCGATGCTGAAGTGGATGCCCTTGGAGCGCGCGTAGAATTGGTACTGGTGCATTGTGTGCAGCAGCGCGATGGAGTCCCGCCCGCCCGACAAGCACACCAGCACCTTGTCCCCGGCCCGGACCATGTGGAACTCGTGGATGGCCTGGACAAATCAAACTTTTGATCAAGCTGTTTAGTTAGCTTTTTATTCAAGTCAAGTCGGGGTTTCTATAAACGAGTGTGAAGGAGCAACTTGCTGGTCATTGAGATGAGAACGGCTAGTAGAACAATCCAGATCCATAGCTGTTCTCGCATTTGCTGTCCGCCCGATGTGGAACGGTAACCGTCGCCCATGGACATCAGCAGCATCAGGGATCATATTGCTTTAAGTGCATGTAGTAGCGGAAATCCTCAGATAGCAGCTTTTTTTACAACTTTACACAGATAAGTTGTGTTGACCTGAGAGCTTATAACCGTATAACCGCGATAGTTTGCTCTTATTTAAGGAAACATTTAATTTGTGTTTTTGTGATTTTAAAGTACATATTCAGCCGTCCTAAAGTTAAGCTTCAATTGGAAAGTAACAATTACCTCGACAGTGGCCTTCCAGATGGCCTTAGGGGGGCAGTGCCACTTGCCCTCGTCGTCGAAGGTGAAGTCGGTGAGCGAGCCGTCGCTGCAGACGCTGCTGTCGTCTTCCTCCCAGCCGCACTGCTCCTTCAGCAGGCGGCACTCCGACTCACTGCAACAAGGATCAGGACATTGTAATAATAAGCCTATGAGGCTAAGTGGACTTTGAAACGTCTGAGTGCAGTCTTGCGAGGGTGCTAGTGTGGGCGCGTGAAGATTAAATGAACGCCCGTGTGGCTTGTTTTCAAAGTACATGGCGACTGAGTGTAAGTAAGGACGCTAAGACCCGAGCAGAGCCTGCACCCGCCATTGCACTCAAGAGCGTTCACTAGAACTTGTACGGAACAAACTCACGTGTCTATTTCAAAAATAGTATGAGCAGCAAAGTAGGTACAGGCGCCTGCGACTATTTGGCACTTATATATCACGCTACGTATTTTAGTGCACGGCTCTGACATCCTCTCCCCAAATAAATAGTATAATTTAAGGACGGATGTTGGAGGATCGTAGTGCCACATTGCTATCAACATTGCTGTTATAGATCCCCTAGACAGTTACAGCCAAACCTTTACTAATAACAATGTAATAATAACATTAAATAAAAACAAAATAATAAAAGACGGAAACGTAGTCCCGTCATCAAAAGTTTGTCTGTTGGTAATAATTAAGTTAATTAATATCTTTAACACAATTTACTATTCACGTTTTTAGTGGCCATCTGTTTTGACTGTAGGTACTAGTTATTCAATTACATATAAGTTTTTAAACAGATGGCATATTATTTACAAGTGCGACCGCTGATATTTTAGGAAACGTATGCATTTAGTGATCAAAATTGAATGAATATAAGAGGATATACTGACAAAATTATCATGCAATCCTACCTACTTATAAAATATATTCGATATCGAAAGCACAGAGCGTGTGATATAAATAAAACGAGAACCATATAGTTAATATGCAAAGTTTGCATTCTATCCACGCATCCGTGCGCCATTTCAAGGCGAAGTGCAGTTTGCAATTTTCCATCGCAACTTCACAGTTCCGTCGATAGAATATCTAAACTTGAATATATGTGAAGTGAAATGTTAGTGTTAGGCATTCACGTAGAATGAAATAGAAAATTATTTGTTAGTGTCACAAACTGCAAACTATGTGACGTGTACTCGTAAGAATACCTTATTGACTTTCTGTGATGAAAATACTCATGATGTTGTAACTAAGTAAGATATAAAAAATTATGCTGTTACTACAAAGGACTAATAGGCATTAGTCCATGTAATAGGTGACGAAGTTGAAACTAAAACGTAATTAACGTCTAAACAAAACGCAATGAAACTCATGTCATGATGTGAGATCTATGAACGTGGTACAAAATAATATTTACTAAAAACAAGAAGGCACGTGTATTTTAAAATTGTTATTTAGCATACACCATGCTATTTTTAACTTTATAGCTAAGGTCACGAAGTTAAAACTGAAACATTAAAAAAAGCATGCTCTATGAATTCAGAAATCTACGACACTTGTTTGAACAAAGCTAAAAATGTTATTAACATTTTTTTTCACGGTTTATTTTTTGGCCTCCATCTCACCTGATATTAAGTGATGATAAGGTTAAGTGATGATGAGAAGGTGGGACCGCACTTCACCCAGAATCCACAACTACACTGAAGCACTGGCTATCTTTTCTAAAGCTGCCGGAACATAAAAAAGCTACACACATTGATGTTATGGCAACATTTTTAGTGGTAGCTAGCCTGGCTGACAACGAAGCCATACCAACCAAACCGTAGTACACAAACGTGTATACCCCGCTGCGAATCGAAACCAGGATCTCTGGATCTTAGACAGATGGTCTGGGCGCCAAGTGCGAGTTTCTTTAGCTATTCGATCACGTTAACGAAAACAAGAATTTGTATGGCAAAATGTTAACTGTATGCTGCTAGGAGGCGCTGTTTCAATGCCATACTAATTTTCGTTTTCGTAAACGTATTCGAATGAATACAGATAGTAAACATAAGTCACACAAGGCACCCTCAACTACTACACCACAGAAGCGGTTACCACACGGAACACATAACAAAGCTTGATGATGGTGAGTTAAAAATACCTCCTCTCATAGAAGTGATCCTCATTGCTGATGCGCTGGTCGGTGCCGTAGCCACTCGACCTGGAACTGCGGTCGGAGCAGCTGGAGGACGCATTGGACAATCTGCTGCATCTCTTCAATTCTGACACTGTTGTTCTGAAAACAATACAAACTCTCTTAAACATTGCTTGCCAAAGTTTTTGAATGGATGATAAACCTCTTGGAGCTAAGGTCTGGTGAAACCATGTTTTTTAAAGAACGCTGTTGGCCTACTCTTTCCTTTACAGTATAACTGGTTTTTTACGATCTGATGGGCGACGAGAATCTTAAGGCCTTAAGCCGTAGTGATTGAACACCCTCGAAGGGTTACTGAGGGGATGACATCATGTAACCGTGTCCCCGTCATCTACTTGATCAAGAATTGGAATCGAGAGGAGGAGAACAATGTCGTATTGTGTTCATAATGATAATGTTTTGCAATCAATAATTTTCCCAATAAATGCGTTGTCTCCTTTGAATTTATAATATTCATCAAATGTTAGGAAAGCGCAGTGTGGACAAGCCTCTAACAAGGTGGACTGACGATCTGGTGAAGGTCGCGGGAAGTCGCTGGATGCGAGCAGCACAAAACCGGTCGTTGTGGAGAACTTTTGGGGTGGCCTTTGTCCAGCAGTGGACGTCTTTTGGCTCAGATGATGATGATGATGGATAAATGTTTTCGTTTCGGGTACCAAATTGTGCGCAGAAACCGCGTGTTTGTTACGGACGTCAGTTAGTATTAGGATAACATTAATGATCCTAGTTCTAGAGCATTTTATCACCAGATGGTGCAGCGTTGGCTTATAATGGCATCGAACGTTCGTTATGACGCAGTCTTCATTGAAGGTCACACACATAAACCGAGGTGTAAAGTAAACGAGAGAAAATATACAAACATTTACGTCATCGGAAAGGTAATTTACGATTTAAGAATCACGGTCAGCATTTATCAACTATTACTGAACACAATGTTGAATTATGTTTTAATTAGTTCTTACTAATTGTCTCCACTTACGGCTAATTATTATCATTAACTTTTGAATCGTATGACTGACCATGTTCTAGATAAGTGAAATATTAACACAAAGTTTATTCAACTTTTCAGAGGTCAAGTTTCAAAATGACTCAAAATTTACCATCAACAGAGACAATTCATTTTAATTTATATGACTCACCGTACGTTCAGTTCACTAACTACTGTCGACAACTAGGTAAGTTGCAAGTCACATGAATACGTAAACAATTGGCACTTATCATAATTTAGGCATACCTATCTATTAAATGTTTCATACATTCACTGCTTGAAAAATAATCTGATCGAGCAAACATTGAGATTTCGTGTTTTAGGTTTAAAACCTTTTTATTAATATATTTCTGTGTAGCTCTTAATGTATATTTACGATTAGTTTAATGTATTAAATAAAGATTTTATAAACTTTAAAAAAAATACGTATAAATCTCATATCTTACCTGCATTGTCTATCAGTGTCGTCTGGTATTTGAAATACGACTTTTCCCGAGTTACCGCCGTCTTCATATCTCTTGGTTTGCCTGACATGATCTCCGGAACACACCGGAACTCCCTCAATTATATCTGGCACTTCACTTTTCTCATACTTCTGGCAAATCCTCAGTCTCCCTTGGAGTTTCTTCGCCTTATTTGTTGTTGGATCTGAAGAAGTCCGCCATTTTACTAAAAACATAATTAATGCAACACGTCTTGTCTACATCTTTTATCATCTTAAGCTTTCGTGTTGCGAAGACTTAAAGAAAACAATTTGCAGTAAATAGTTATTACAACACTTTACTGTTAATTAATCTTTTTTTTTATTCTGACTGGTTGAGATAAGTATAAAACTAGAAACAATAAATATCATGAGAATTAATTTCAAGCCTTGTGTTCAGCAGCTGGTAAATCATAATGCTTATGCAAAAAATAAACAATATTACAACTTACCGAAGTCTAAATAAGAGTCAGCCTCAGTAAATGTCATGTTGATACCGCTGTCTTGTGAGCTAATTGAAGGGTTTTGGCACCATGATTTCTTGATACAGCAATGTCTACAGTTCACGTCATTGCAGCTCGTTTCGTCGTCTGACAGTTTGTTTGAACTTAATGATTTTGGCATATTTGGAGAATTCTGTGAAGTTGTAACAACTTGAATGATTGTATCTGGAGTTGAAGTCTCACTGGAGTTGAATGATATACTGTTTGGGCCAGAAGCCTCGTATAAAGGAGTGCACTGCGCTGATTTTGGTGACTGACTATTCGGAGAGTACTTCAAACGTAACTCGTCATCATCCATATATTGAGTCGGGAGTAGAGGACTAGTCGGGCATTTCTTTAGACACTGCGACCCTTTTTTTAAGTCTAAGCCTAAATCTGGACCAGAACCTATTCTTCTTCTACCAGTCTGAGGCGGTGAACTCTTTCTCGAGCTGCTTCCTGTATAATCCGGCGATATCATTTCATCAACTTGGTTCACCATTTCGCGGATTTCATGTTTGACTTCGGAAGCCATTTCTTTTGACATACCCATCAGATATTCTGCTACATCTATGACTGATACAGAATTCCTATCATTCTGACTAGACGTTGAGACAATACTCGCATTCGACTGTTCGAGCAAATCTGAATTTTCCAAAATATCATCCACTTTTGATATCACTTCACGTATTTCTGATTTAATTTCAGTTGCTATTTCCCTCGTCATTTCTTTAACGTAGGCTTGTATATCTTCAGACGTTTGGGAAGCTAGCGAAGTTGTAGGGGATGTGCGTCCTACTTGGCTGCAGTCTGACACTGAAGTGCTACTTTGCGCACGGTAGAGGAATGCCTTTTCAGGTGAGATCATTGGATCGTCTAACGATTGGAGATCAGTTTGACTTCCACAGTTGCAAAAGCTGCTTACTTTTTCAGTGTTAGGGCTAGCTTCCTTAAGTCCTAAATCTAATTTCGCTTGTGAACTTAACTTCACGGGTGGGCTGTCTGAACCCAAACTGTAGCATCTAGATCTGACTAACAAAGGTCTAGTATATTGAGGCATTATACGCAATGGCGAAACTTGTTCACCAACAGCAAAATGCACAGGGTGCTTCGTCACAACATCTTCTTTGTGCGTCTCCTTAAGACTTAACTCCCTAGAGTAAGATTTCTGTTTCTGTTTAAATCTGAATATTTGGCAATCATCAATGGAAGACAAGCTAAAATGTCTCGGAGACGACCCTAGAATGGGCGAGGAAGTAATGGAAGATCTAGAGATTAAACTCTTCCGAGCTCCGGTATAACCGGAGGGATCGAATGGCACAATGTGTTTCACGTTTCCTGATCGACCCACCAAGAGGTCATGCGCTTCCTTGGGCAGCATAAACCATCTTAAGTAATCTATGCGAGGGTTAAATGACATTTCTGGTTCAGCCGATGTGCACTTCATAGCTAATTTTCTAGCTCTATTAAAAAGATTTCTTGCAGTTTGTAGGCATTCAGTGAACGTTTGAGGAAATATGCCCGGCCCTGTTGAGAAGTGCAATATACGTTTAACACAGATCAACACTGATGATAAATGTCAAAAAGCTTTGTTTTTGTAAGAACTTACCAGAAATTCTTCTTTCATGGGATGTTACCTTCCCATCGTGGAATTTCAATGAATAGAGAGATTTTCTGTCCCTTAGTACGGAACACGTATGATGTCTCCATTGCCCAGTCTGAGGGTTCACTATATACTGCGGCAGTATCTTCCAGCCTTCTGTGGCCACCATCTTCAGAGCTTCTAGAACGAAGGCCAGTTCGTGGTCTGACATGAAGAATGGTAGCGAAACACGACAGAAGCCTGGACGCATGTGCTCATTGTGTATTGGCACTTCAGGCGACTTGACATCGCTCATTTTGCGAACTCGAGCATATTCTCTTTGTCTGTAAATAAAAGTTTAAAATAATCGGAAATAGGCAACAGACACACAACATGTTATACTTTACAAAAATAAACTTTAATTAATCTGATAACGGTCATTTACACGTCATTCAAAACATAATAATCAGTAATCACAATAAGCGGTCGTCGTAAGATTACTGAAAATCATTTGCTAATTTTAGGTCGACATGTACCAAAATGTATGTTTACTAAAACTCTACTAATCAACTTTAAGCAACGAATCGAACATAATGATATCTGTAGCTGGATTAAACAATAAGCATACAAACAGACTTTATTATTGATTGTTTAAACGAAAGCTACGATAATAATGCGTAGAAAAAGATTATTTCGCCGACAATTCAGAACATTTAGGTGTCAAGTGGTTCTTATTCCGACGATGTTGACAAATTGAATGCGATATTTTAGGCGCCACGTACGAGTATAAGATGTGAGTCGGATGATGTATAAATAAGATTTGCCAAAATATTATAGAACCGTTCAAATTTTATTTTACGAAAAGCTTTTACGTCATTTCTGTGTTATATGTGTAATTATTTTTTAATATTTACTGGGTGTTTTTTTACTATTTCATGATATAATCTTTACTGATACCATCTAATACTAAAGTATTAAATTAATGTGCCTTATTAAGAGTCAACAGTGCCGGTATTATAAATACTTACGCTTCGACATTCAACAACTTCTCATACTCCTTGAGTAGCTGATCATCAATTCCCAAAATATCTGATCCATAGTTCAAGTTGCTGGTCAGGCCACCTCTTGCTTGGATGCCAAAGACATCGTTGAGGATAGCACACACGAAGTTATGGTGGAGGAACGTCCCCCGAGGATGTTTCACCATTAAGGAGAAGATGGGCAGCCTGCGCGCGTTCGGCGTTTCATTTCCGAGCAATATCAGCTCTGGAATATTTTTAATGTGGGACAGCACTTGTCTGAAACATACAAGAATAGATTTATTAGTGCACGGTCATGTAACGAGATTGCAGAAGATGGTTTTTATGTCAGTCAGCTCTTATTATAGATGTTTAAAGTTTTACGCAAATTTTGTTGCGAACAAATTACAATTTGAAAGTGTTAACAATGTTCAGATACGCTTCTAATTATGCTATCGTTTTTTTTTATTGGTTAAAGGCAGGCATTTGACCACAGCTCACCTGATGTTAAGTGACGGAGCGGTCGAGGATGGAACATGTCTGCCTAGAAAAAGCCTTTTCACTCTGGCCTTGAAAAGGTCCAGATTATACCTTTCAGGGAACACTCGCAGGCAGCGCGTTCCATTCCCTAGCTATACGCACTAAGAAAGTTGAACCGAATCGGCTCGTAAAAACCCTCGTGGCTCTGTTCAACCCGCCGAATGCAGGTTAAAGTCCCGCTCCTGATTTTATTACTCTTTTTCAAATAATACAGTTCAATGTAGCGCTAGAACATTTCATCGTCATCCACAGCTTTCCCATATGAACTAAAAAGATATGGAGAGAAAGAACCATAGCATACGAACAACGAGGGTTTGTGGGTTTAAAAGACTGCTATATCACGATAACAACCGGGACCCGCGGCTTGATGTGATTTCTGAAACAGTGGACTTCTAGCAATTTTTATTTGATATTCAATCCGGGGATCCGCTTTGTGAAAACTTACACAATCCCAGCTTAAATGCGCTAGAGGCTGCGCCAGCGAGATATATCTATAAATATTTTATTAGAAAGTTGTTTAATGCTGATCAAGAATGTTTACTTGTATTAATTGCCTTTTGCTGAGTTTCTTGCCAGTTCTTCTTAGAACAAAGTATCCTGTCCTTAATGAACTTACAGATGGCATAATTACATTAATAAGAGCTAATTTGTAGCCTAAACAGAATAAATAATTTATATATTTTTTTAATTTATGCACAATAAAAATATAGAATAATAAATGTGTGTGCGAATAAAAGCAATCACGGAATATAACCCCACGTTTCCGCAACGCTACATTTCATAAGGTATAATAAATATTGTAGCCACATTATATTTCCATTTGATTTTTAATGAGAACTAAGAAACTGCGAAGCCATAAAATAGTTCGTATTGATCAAAGAAAATGTCTAAGATCTAACAGCCATACATTTCAAAATAGTCCATTAAAATGACATCTTGCTATGTCGTTGTGGGGAAGTGGCGACGGAAGTCTTGCTAGCGACATGATATGAATGCAAGCGAGGCCACAAAATAACGAGACTGCAGAAGGTAAGCTCCATACAAAGGGGCCGGAATGTCGCCACTCGCGGTCGTACTGTTCCGAGCTGTTCCGAAATTCCGTGTCCGTGAGAGAGTTTACGAGCTCGCGCAGTGAGAAGCTCGATGGCGCAGTGGTTAACGCGCCCGGTCTGCGAGTGCTGAGGTTAAGCAACTTTCGCAAAGGCCGGTCATCGGATGGGTGACCTAAAATTTATCATCTCGAGCTCCTTCGTGCTTCGGAAGGTACGTCAAGCCGTTGATCCCGGCTGCATTAGCAGTCGTTAACAACCGTCAATCCACACAAGGCCCGCGTGTTATATTATAGTTGTTTGTTTTCACTACTAGACTTAGGGCGCGTCTCAGGTAGCTAAGTACATTTTAGAAGCATTAGCAAAGCTAAGCTAAGCTAGCTAAGTAGCTAAGTACATTATTAAATGTGACCCGAAAACTAGTGAACTATTATATTGCCATTTCTGTCTAACCTTGTGGATTAAATTGCGGTTTAGCTCTTCTTCAACTAAAAAAATAGCTCCTAGCTACTGTGAACAGCTTTTAATGGGATCGCACCCTTACAATAACATTCGTACGAGGCACATTTTAAGTTCGTCACGTTGTAATCAAAGAAAAGCCAATATGTTTTCGTGACATACTCATTTCGAGACCATGTCTGCGTGGGCCATTAGGCCCTATATGAAAATAGCTCAAGATTATCCCATCGCTGTATATAAATTGCTTAATTAAAATTCTTGTGACGAACTAAGTAAGAGCACTAATGATTTAGGTACTCTAGAAAATATTGACATTAAAATTGAAACTGCGTCTAAAAACATGAAAATCGTTAATTATGCACCTCTTTTAACCAATAGTGTAATATTTACGACTAACAATCTCTTTGCAATAAAAACACAATAGTATTCAGATAGCCGTATCATTTGTCTACGTCCGAGAATGAAGCTTTATTTCAGCACGTACTGTCTTATGTACCATATTTTTGGCAAATAAACAACTTATGAATTTACACAATGTACAGCAAGAGCTCCAGTGTTATAATGGTTTTAAAATGAGGTCAAAGCAAACCTAAAGAACATCAGATAAGGGATTAAAGCTCTTCGCTTTCGAGACGCGCGGCACCAATTTGGTCTGGCCAGTTGCCAAGTGGTGTGATCGCCAAACTTCTTAGTGTTATACTCAACTTGTCTTTTGCATTCTGCAGGCAAATGAAATGCAAGGCTTTTGTTTGTTACAACTTGTATAATTTATGACTAATATACAAAAGTAAGTATCTATTCTTAACATAGGATTGCATCCACAAGAGGTGACTATGCCTTTTTGTAATAGTCATAGCATAGGGCAAAGATATTAATTGCATTCATTAATTAATGGAGAGAAAAATGTTTGATTGTTTTGATATCGTTTGCCATCCATGTCATATTACGTGTGACTTAATTATAGTTGTATTTGTGTAAAAGTGAAAATTCCATAAATTTATATTCGAAATAATAACGAGTTCTTACTATAGTCTGACTATAAAAATGTAAAATAAGATACAAGACTTTTTTTGTTAAAAACTGTTTTTACTACTTCATTAAATGCGTAACCAATAGAAAGTGTAAATCGAAACGATTACAACACATAATACTTTGCAATGGGTACAGAAGATTTCATTGACCAAATTGATGTGCTGAAAAAAGTTATATTCAACAGTTATGTAAACTTAGTTTTATCGTCATCATTAATTTATCTACACAAAACTTCTGACAAGTAAACACAACACAACAGATGTTTACAATAATGAAATGCATTCAAACTGTCATTGATTATAGTTATTTGTTTGTTCATTATAATTGTGTGACATGTTTATTTGTTGTTGTTCGCTGGCAATCTGGATATTCAATGTATCAATTTGCAGCCTTCACAGCTGACTAATATGTTTTCGATATGCGAATAATATATGAGGATATTGTATTTCAACCTTTTACAGTACATATCGGAGTATTGAGAATACGCGACCTTGAAACGGAAGATACAATCGAGGAATTTTAGAACTAATTCGGAAATATGTCGGTTCTAAATAAAAACGATATATGTACTTACATTTACAAAGGTCATTTTTAAATTTAGAACCTGCATAATTGAGGGTGTCCACGCTCTTTTTACAGTGAAAAATGTGGGTAGTTCTAAGGAAAAACCCTCATTAGAGAACTTGACATAGAGGATGCAGTAAAATTCAAAAAAATCAAAATCTAAATCATTTATTCAGTTTAAGTTACAAGTAGCTCTTGTGAATGTCACTATGCCATCGGTTCGTAAGTCTACTCTGGGCGGGAGATCTTGTACTGAGAAGAACCAGCAGATTCCTGAGTTTCTCAGGAAGATAAGAGCTGGACACTTCTCGAGGTTCTCTCAGGAAGTGTCCAGCTCTTATCAAAAATATTGGAAAATGCCCTATCAGAGCAGGACACTTTCCATTACAATAAACACAAAAAATATAGAAGACAACCACAACATGTAAAAAAAAAAACAAAATAAAAAATATACTAAGTTAACACATTTACATCAGGTAAAAGTTTCAATTTCATGTCATACAGTACCACTACAGTACTCTCGTAAAAGTCCAAAATTGTTTAAGAAAAACAAAGTCAAACTATAGTGAATAATACTAAAAATAAGATAAGTATATGCAAGAGCAGTCCAGCCGCCACAGGCGGCACCCGTTCACGAGTATGACATATGAATCAGCCATCGCTTCGCTCTACCATATTTTAGGTATCGTAATACTCTAAAATCTTTACCACAAAATCAAAGTTTTCGAACAGTGAGTCATGCCCGTGTTCACCAACGGGACAGAAACCATGACTCTTACGCAGAAGTCCGCTGAGAGGTTCCGGGTTGCGCAGAGGGGCATGGAGAGAGCGATGCTCGGGATCTCCCTTCGAGAACGGAAACGCAATGACTGGATCCGAAATAAGACCAAAGTCAACGACGTCATGGCTGTCATAGCAAAGAAAAAATGGACATGGGCGGGTTACAAATAGGGCGAGAATGGACAAGAGTCGCTGGACAAGGCGAGTCCTTGAATGGAGACCAAGAGCTGACACCAGAGGGCGCGGCAGACCACCGCAGCGCTGGATGGGCGACATTCGACGACATGGAGGCTGGGACTGGATGAGCCGGGCACAGGATCGGCAGGAATGGAAGAAGAGGGAAGAGGCCTACATCCAAGATTGGATCTCGAAAAGGCCACCATGATGATGATGATGATGATGAAAACTTTAAAAGGCATTGATATAAAACACTAGCTGTATGTACCCGACCCAGGGGGTCGCATCGCGTCTCCCGAATAAAAAAGCCTTCGACAAAAATTTACCTATCAAAAGCAAAAATATTTTTTCATATCTGACTGGAAGTGCTAGAGATTAGCGCGTTCAACCAAAAAACAAACTCTTCAGCTTTATTATAACTAACAGTCTGTGCAAAAATACTATATACAATATATTTAGTTAAATATTTACTTAGTCTGGTATTGTTAATTTGTTGCCCTCACTCGCTATTTATCAAATATCTGGCATCGCATCGCAGTATTTTTGCAGAAAAATTACGCTTTAGCATTTCGCTCACATTGTTAGTCGACATATATGCGTCCCAATTGACTTTACAAGGTCATGTCCTATATATCTGCTGTTTTGTTGTAAACTGATTTTAACTTTTGTATAAGCCATGTTATCGTTATCTTTAGCTGGGCTAATACTTTCCACAGTTGCGTCTATCTTCGAGCATATTTTAATACGAGTTTTGTGAAGTTATACACAATAGAATTCATACAGGTTTTAAAATTTTACGTATTTGCTTACACCTGTTTTACACATATTTTTTTAAATATTTATATGTAATTTAAAGACAAAATTCTACATTGTCCTGGTGTAAAAGAAAACGAGAAAAGAGAACTTGTTGTCGTGGTTTGTCGGTTATCACCTATCAGTAAAAAATCAATCCCCGCTGATGTACGAAACAACTGATTTTCGAGCAAAGAGTTTTTCATAGGAGCCCAAGGATCTCATTACTGCAACATTTTATTCATAGGTTGAGTTTTTATTTGATTTAGTTATTAGTTCGTTCTTAGAACGAGGGAATTGAAATTAAATGGCTTTATAGCACTACCGCATACTGGTCTTATACTATCAATCAAGCAGTAATTGTTCCGTTACGCGGGGCGCGCCTTCTATGGCTTTCGATGATTAGATACAAGGAGTATTTGGTTCTGCTATTGGCGTCCATTGACGCAAACACTGTTGTTATTGCCAATGGAGTTTAGTATGGTCAAAACATTCTGCGAAATAAAAGTTATGATTCAAAAACATGCGTCACTTTTATTCTAGATATCATTGAGCCTACACAAATGCCTTGAGCGACAGATAAAAAAATAAACTTAAGTTAATTTTTTTGCGTTCAAGTACATAAGTAATCTAAATCCGTATAAGGTTATTATCCTTGGAGATGACAAACAAACATTTATCCTTAACCCACCACATTATAGGGCCACCCGTTGCCCAGCCTCCTCCATAACGCTTATTTATCGCGTCTATATTTTACTACGAAAAAGCATATTATGCTTTTTGGAAAAATATTATTTTTTATTACAAACGAAATAAAATGAACCAAATGAAACACGTAAAATACATCAGGTTGTTAAAAGAATAAAAAATGGTAGTTATGGTTTTGCTTAAATTCGAAATAGAAAACAAAAAATGTAGAGCTTAATTTAAACCAGGCAAACAATAAATAAACCTAGCCAGTACAAAGTGCAACATAACCTCAAATTATCTTTAAAGTCCGCGCGATATCTCAGTAAAGTCCCACATCTTTATTCCAAATTTTAGGGATTATAAATTTGTATTCTACTGAACCATTTGTCTTACATTTTAAACAACAGACAGTGAAAATTAAAGGAATCTTTTGCGAAGGCTGTCTTTAATTAAATTATTATTGAATAAATTTCATACATCGCGATATGTATGTAACCTTGAGTTTAGAAAATCAGCGACAATATTTCCGTCCGTTATTTATTGAGCACATTAACAATAATTATACACACAGATATATTGGAGCGGTGAATAATCGGCTTGACTCATTTATTGTAATAACGTGTCACCTACTTTCAACATTAACCTTTTTTTAAGATCGCAAGTTATTCGTAGGAATTGCGGGATTCTTGAGTGATAAAAACCTATATGCTCTAAAACTTTTTTCTGGTTGCGTATCTTTATCTACATACTAACTTAACGTTTGGCTATTGTAAGGGAAATACCAGACGTTTATAACCCAAACTATTTGAAGACGTAACTGCAAACTGTAGTGCCACCTCTGAAGATGCCATAGCAACCCATTCTATTCTTGGCGATCACTGGTCACCCACTGACCTATTTAGTGGAACTACGCACGCAAAAGCGGGCTGACCCGGATTCAATACTCGAGTATAGTGGTAGCGTATATACTCTTTGGTATAGTTCAGATGTTGACTGAGACTGACTATGTAGTTGCATCTCAATAGATCTTGCTGAAGAAATTCGTGACAACTTTATGATTAGTGATGAATTGTTTTCGAGTTGTGTTGGCGGGTGGTGCCGGGGGTATAGAATTGCACCACCCCATCTCTTCCCGTAGGTGTCGTAGAAGGCGACTATGGGACCATTCCAGAGGATGGGCAGCAGCGTCTCTCTGTGATTATTCTCACCTTACTGCGATCGCCAACCCGCCTGCCAAGCGTGGCGATTATGGTAAATTCCCCTCAAAATGATTTATCCTTTAGGGAGGCCTTTGTCCAGCAGTGGACGTCTTTTTGGCTAAGGTGATGAGATGATGATGAATTATTACGAATCAAAAATTAAAAAAATACAAAGGAGATTGCTCCTTAATTTAAAGCGCAACTTACAACTTATATATAACTAGCTGACCGTCGTAATTCGTATCGCAATTCTTTTAAAAAAATATAAGTAGCCTATGTTACTCAGCGCTAATGTAGCATTCTAATGGTGAAAGAATTTTTTAAATCGGTCCAGCAGTTTTTGTGTTTATTCGTTGTAAACATACATACATACATACAAAAATACAAAGGTTTCCTCTTTATAATATTATTAGTATAAGTATTAGTATAGTTATTTATCGTTATTATATCAATACTTAAAATCTCAAAGGGCGCAAAGGTTTTGGCGAAATGTTCTTTAAGCTTTTTGAAATTTTAAGTATCGATATTTAAAATTATTTTAGACAACCTACAGTCCTACAACAACATAACAAACTTAATTCTGCCGCAGCATGCAGGAAAACAAGAGAATTGGGAAAGCGGAACAGCAAATGATCGAGTCACCAGCATCCGACCGATTCGTTTCCGTTCGATTATTGGCTGCCGCGAGTTTTTCCTATGGAAATGACTAATTATTCCCTAACTGGTCGGATGTTTCCCAAATAGATCTTTTGCGCTCAAAAGGCAAATGAAATTGGCCAAGTTGGGTGCCAAAGAATGGAAAATGAGAGAGAGAGAGAGAGAGAGAGAAAGAGAAACATGTATTGACCACACACATGTACATAAAAAAACAACAGGTCAATCAGGACCCCGCCTCAGCTTGTGTTGTTGCGAACGAAGCGTATCGCAACAACGCTGGTATTCTGGCGGAGCCTGCCGCCGCCGGCGAGCAGCGGTGCGCGGTGCAGAACATTACAATTAGAAAAATGGAATCCATAGCAATAATATTTAGATTGAAGGAGCTCGATAGCGCAGCTTATGATTTGCAAAATTAAGCTACTTTCGCGGGTCACCGAAAGGGTGACCAATTTAAATATATTTATTTATTTATTCATCAAAAACTTATGCCATCATTACAGGTTGAACACCCAATTAGTATGAAAATATTTAATTTAAAAAAATAATAATCTTTCCTATACAGTTAGGCAAGAAGATAGGAATTGGGAAATAAGAACAATACTCCTGAGTTCCCTCTTAAAGTCCGAACTGGTGGTAGATTTTGTAGTTTAGTTTAAACTGCCTGTAAAGGCTTATATTGAATAAATGATTTGATCTGACTGACTGGCTGACATCGAAGAATTAATTTTAGTATAATAATAGTTCTATTAAATACTAGCTGTGCCCCGCGGTTTCATTCGCGTTAATAGTCATAGCGTGATGTTATATAGCCTATAGCCTTCCTCAATAAATGGACTATTCAACACAAAAATAATTTTTCAATTCGAACCAGAAGTTCCTGAGATTAGCGCGTTCAACCAAACAAACTCTTCAGCTTTATAGTATTAGTATAGATGTCGTTCTTTCCTTGCCCGTTGGTCTTGGCTTGGTTGCTATCGTAAGATATCGCAGTTGTTAAAACCCACCAAACGGGAAGAACAACCCATCGGTGCTATACATTATTATTAGTACTATACTCGTCTACGATATAGAAAAGTTAAATAATTCAGTAGTATTTTTACTATCCATCAAGTTACATAATAAGCCCGTATAGCACGTATTATGTTAACGTCGTCATTGAAACATTATTTTGATCACACGCTAACTAAATTAAAAATAAAACGTCCTTGATCCTGAACTTTAAGCGAGCAGCGTGACGAATATTTAGTGTTTTGATGTTTGGATTTTGGACATTGTTTCGATTCCACAATGACTGCGCACGCGCATATACTTATAAGGCTCACAGTACTTTCTGCTATTAGCTAACTTATTTATTATTGTTTGGATTTGTTACAAAATGATTTTTAATGTAGTGTTATATATGACTAGGTGTTCATCTATTTACTAGAATGGGTATTCAAACATGGTATTTAAACTTAAACTCCAAGGGAGTTAAAGATTTTCATAAGCGTCCGTAGTTAAACCTAAAAATATTCTGTATTCTCTTCTCCAGGAATCTTAGGTATGTATGTATATCTTCCAGATGTTATGTTATCCAGATGGTTGATGCCTGTATCAGGAACGTCGATGTTTCTGGTACATTTCGCGCGTCGAATCGAATGCGCGGTATCAATGACGCAAAGTTGGCACCGACTCATGCGCCGGCGCCGGCGCCTTCCGCTCCGCTACTAGGCTATTGGCGAACACACAACTCCTAACAACATTAAGAAACTCAAATTTTTCAACACCTTTTCCGAATTGTAATTTGTGTCAGCAAAGTTTGCGAAAATTTATATTTTCTCATAATTTTATAAATTTTTATTCACATCACCACATCACCAGCTTATTTTTATTCCCACTGCTAGAGCACGAGAAGTGAGCGAGCTTACAGCTCCGGTAACCTATCTGGATATTAGGTAGTGGACTATACGTGTCCACGGGGCAACTCGCTCGAGACACTAGTTTTAAAAGTGCCGGATGAAGAATACGCTTCGGCGCGTCCTGATCTGGCGTTATGATCTGACGCAGATAGTCCCTTGTGCTTGCGCAAGGATGTCTGACACCTACTTTATGACCTAACGGTTGGTGGGGGGTACATAAAAAGGCAAACTTAAATAAAGTGCTTCGAAACAATGTAAATGTCTGCCCTATTCAAAATTTTTTTTTATCCAATTAATACAGCAAACGACAAAGTGAGCTATCCGATGGGAAGTGGTCAGCAGCATCCTGGGAGCTACCTATGTGTTACCAACTGCAAGAGAGATAAGATATTGAATATAAGGGAAAGAGTGGCCCAAAAAGGGACAAAGCTGTTAATATATAAGGATAGTATAAGATAGAATAAGTAAAAGCATTTTTGTAAAATTTTGTCATTTATAAAAACATTACTGTGTTGAAAAACTCATTTACCCAAACTTTATAAAAATAGTTAAGTACTTATAAAATAGTACAGAATAGTCTTAAAACAGGCAGAACACCCACTGCCTAGGAATGAAAGGGATGTAAGAACGTGAAGTATGTAGTATGGAAGTGCGAGAGGCAAAAATGATGGAACTTGTATGGAAGAGTATTATCATCGAATAGCTCAGATCATGTCGGTCATAACAAACATTTACACTAGTCCTAATTATGTACTTCCTAAAGACTAAATAGGTGAAGCAATTTTTTTCACTTTCCTCGTGTTAAGTTTAAGATTTTTTTGCTCTGAATGGTACTAAGTACTTTTTATTTATTTAAATTGGATGATGAACATGAATCGAGCTGATGTTTGCTATCGATCACGCGGTTGGCAGTACCGAGCCGCATGCAAATTATAAATGCGGCATGAATCGCTCCGCGCAAACATCGCGGTATTTATTGACGAGACCTCGGATGCGAACTGGCGCCTGTTCACAGCCCACAGGCCGCCACGGCAGTTTGTTTTGACACCTTAATGTCAGCTTTGCACTGCGTCTTATTACAGCGATGGATGGTAAAATAAAACATAAAATTGTTTAGATATTTCTTATTAGGTACCTACTTTGCTCTATATAACGAGCAATCAGAATAAATCTGCAGTAATACTGACGTTTAGAAGTTGAAAATATAATCGATATACTTTTTAATTCTATTAATGTTTAGACTGACTCAAACAGTGGTCCTTCGAGCCGGATAAATTGTTTGGTGTTTAAATGACTATGATTATAAGTTTAAAGTGTTTTATTTATTTTTCCTTGAGTTTACGCGACTATGAGACAAGACACTGAAATGAAAACTTTATACAGATACTCCCATTTGTTACATATTTTTTTATTCAGTCATTTCGTACTCTTTGCAGCGTTTGTGATCTCCCCATAGCCACGGACCTACTAGGTCAGTATAAAGTGTTTCATTTCAATGTGTTATAACTAGCCTAGTAAGAGTTAGGTAATTCTAATTAATTTGGAATTTAAACCTTATGTTAAATGTAAATAGGTGCAAAGGTTCTTCTTTATTTCTGCCCGTAATAAGCCCAAATTCCAGAAGTGACCTGGTTGCTACCTTCAGTTTTGTCGTGTGGGCGAGTTAGTGACGTCACAGCACATATAGGTCAGCTCATGTGTTGTAAACATCGGCATTCAAAGCCTCAATGAATTTTAAATTTAAGTTGACGCTAAGGAGTTCAATCCTATATTCCATATTATAGAATACGGTTGTTGCAGTACTATACTCATACGTCAGTTGGCAATAGAAATTAATAATTTTATGTACAAAGTACTGAATACAAACGGTCTCCTTACTATCTAACACCATCAATAATCAACATTAAAGTTTCCAGCGCTTTTTAAAACGGTACAAGAGTTCTTTAAAATATTATACCCACATTGTATAATGGTTTTAAATAAAAGAACACGATTCAAATAGTATGGTTCTTAGAAAATAAGTTATCTTAAGTTTTTAATGAAATTAGGTTTTTGAAATAAAAAAATTATCAAATTTATTATTTTATGAACACTATCCGATTTTACTCAGAATTGTTATTACAAAGTAACAACTAGCTGGATCTTACTGTCATTTGTTTTATTGAAATTTTGATTCTAGACATTTATTTATTATTGCAATCTTGATTCCATGTAATGTAATTAATATCATAAACATTGTAAACGATTTGCATGCTATTTTATTAGCGAAACATGAGCACCTTTTAATTGTTTAATGTTACCATTTTATACCATGTTTTGTATATAACCGATTTATTTATTATTTAAAACATTATGTATGTAGGTATATCCCCCGTGTGGTGCCGGGGGTAGAGAATTGCACCACCCTATCTCTTCCCGTGGGTGTCGTAGAAGGCGACTATGGGACCATTCCAGAGGATGGGCAGCAGCGTCTCTCTGTGATTATTCTCACCTTACTGCGATCGCCAACCCGCCTGCCAAGCGTGGCGATTATGGCAAATTCCCCTCAAAATGACTTATACTTGAGGAAGGCCTCTGTCCAGCAGTGGACGTTTTTTTTGGCTGAGATGATGATGATGATGATGTATGTAGGTAAATTTTTATATTTATTTGAATAAATAATAATAAAAAGAATAAAAAGTTATATTGTTCGCTTGTTCCTGTCCCGATTGTATTCGCGGCAAAATTAATTCCGTATTAGCACACAAAGTGGTTTTAGTGCTATGAATAAATTAACTGTGGCGTTCAACTAACTATAACCTTAAAAAAAACGAGGTGACAACGCAAACAAAAACACAATTAGGTATATTGTATTTTAGTTAGATTCCCAGCGGGGGGTACATGTTTGTGTACTCGGTTTGATTGGTGGAAGGGCTTGTTTGTCCGCCTGGCTAGCTACCACCATCTTATCTAAATATGTCGCCTTAACATCAATGTTTGTAGTATTGTTGTGTCCCGGCAGCTAGAGATAAGATAGCCAGTGCCTCACTAGTTGAGGTTCCCGGGTGAAGTGCGCTTCCATCGTTGGCTTTATCATCACATCATCAGTTGAGATCAAGGCACTGTGCCTACCCGTAAAATATATATTAAGTATTATTTTCTAATTGATGATCACGTGGATGTGATTGAAGCATTTATCAACATTTCGGCTGCTTTTCTTACTTGGAAACCACATAGTTTCGTCCGGAAAAAACTAGATATGTAGTTAGTAGTAACTGACGCCTCGGTGGTCGAAAAAAAAAAAATTAAAAGTTGTAAAAAAAAATTCATTGAGTTGTATTCGAACCCGCACACCCCGTGTCATACCGGGTTAGGTGCACTACCTACCAACTATGCTATCGTGGCTCTGTCCATTCCGCCAAAATTCATTAACACTATATAAGTACTTTTACTTTGTTTGTAAGCCAAAAGATCCTTATTCAATGTCGCTAACCAGCTAATTGCTGCACTGAAGCTGAATTAAATATTTATAAAATACAGTGAAAAAAATTAAATGCCTACCCGACTCAGCCAGGAATCGAACCAGGGTCTTCCGCAATCTGGGCGGCCGCACTGACCATTATGCTACCGGGAAGGCTGACGTAAGCACTGATTTTTTTTCATTCCCTTTTGATTATTGACTGCTTTTTAGCTGCAAAGTGCCATCTATCCAACGGTTATTGCAACCGATGGCTATGCAGATTCATCTTTACAAATGAAATACCACGAATTTGATAACACAACGCTACCTGGCTACCTGGGTCTTCCGCAATCCGGGCGTCTGCACTGACTGAGATTCGATTCCTGGCAGGGTCCGGTAATCATTTAATTTTTTCACTGTATTTTATAGATACTAAGATCTGATGTTGATGCTTTCCCGATGCCATTAACTTTATCAACCTTCGGTGTTACAATCACACGGCTTGAGGAACCCTTTAAGTTTCTCGCCGCCCCCAATACAATATTTAGTTTCCATTTACTCATCCGCCAATTAAAATAGATCAAACGCTCTGTTTGATCAGCAGGTAAACAAAATGCTTAGTTAAGGGAGAGTCATATCTCTCCACAATTCTCTTAAAGTTACTGTTGGGGCTACTTATGGTAAAGCCCTTGTTTACTAGGCAGTACAGTGCATTTTGCAGTTCCATTACGTGGAGAGCGCTTCGTCATTTGTTTATCTTCCTATACACTTCGCTAGCGAACTCAGGGTAAACATGCCAAAGTTGACGCCTCACCGATTGTTGACCGATCATCCGCCGGTAAATTTCCTACAACACGACCTCGCGCCGAACACACAAACAGATACCCTATTGATTTTCAAACGAGCAATCAAATTTGAATTTTGATGTCTTTAGATCGAGTTATCTATCACAAAGATTTATTCATCCTTTTTACAACAAAAAGTAGCATTAGAATAAAAAAACCGGTCTCTATAGCCCGATAGCTTCGTCGGAAGAGAGATGTTGCTTTTTAAACTATCATTACCACTAACGTTAGAGTAATTTATTGATTTTTTAAGATTACGCGAACACTACCACCTACACATTGAAATGAAACTCTTTTAGAATAATGTTTAACGGGATTTTTATATGATACGGTGAGCGTAGTCGAGAGCTAATTCATGTGAATACCTGTCCTAGGAAACAGCCAGTACAATCACAAGCAAAAATATGTTAACAATTGTAACTATTATTGTGTTAGAAATAATACATAATACATAATTAAAAATAATCTAGTAACTCTGAAAAAACAGAAAAATGTATATATGTAATGTTGTAATGCAAAACTGTATTAGCTTTCGTGGCCTTATAGTTGCACACTTCTTTTTTGTTAACATGTGGATAATGTTGTGGGTTACAATATTGTATATGTTGATGTGGTATGATTATACCAGATTTGTAAGATTTTATGTTTTTATAATATATTGTAACTGTTTGTTGTCCCGAAATAAATAAAATAAAAATAAATAAAATAAAATAAAACTCTTAATACTGGGTGCCAAGTGCGAGTTTCATTCGCTATTCGATCAGGTTAAGAGGGGGTATCCAATCGTAGATTTGATTTTAACACTATAAGATAAACCACGACGTTCGATGAAACAAAACATGCCTGTTGCCTCGGGTCAGGTGCGACAGACTGTGGAGCGTTCTGTGTGGAATAAGAATGTCGTAAGCGCCGAATAAGTTTTAGTTTAATTACTCGTAAAATATACATTATTTTTTCAAATCGCTAATAGGGTCGCTTGGTAATATAATTTGATATTATATGTTAAAATATTGAAATTGAAAATAAATTGATAATAGTTGAAAGTAGACGTAAGTTCGTGATTTTTTGTTATCGATAAAATTTATGCTTTCACTTAGTCCAATCCCTTTCAAGTATGCTGTAGTATCTATAATTTTTTTTTCGGGTAAATCGTAGTTTATCTTCTAGTGTTAAAATCAAATCTACGATAGGCGATTTACCTTTATACCCAAAACGAGAATTTTTATGGCAAAATGTAAACAGCCAATGTAAGCCGCCAGGAGGAGCTGCTTCAATGCCATACCAATTTTCGTTTTCGTAAACGTGATCGAATGATTAGGATAATAAACAAAACTCACACAAGGCACCCTGGTGCTGGTGACTGTAAGAGCGTAACACCTACAGTAACTTCAGTACCATCCGGAATCATGACACATGCGTCTGTGCTGAAAGTATCCGATAATACTCAGAGCAACCAAAAACATGGTATAGTCTTAGAAGAATGTTATCCCGGAAGGCCTTTTATTTGATTGAGGAAATTCGCTATCAGAATAATCTTGCTCCAACTCCGCGAGATATATCGTCCTCGTATGTTCTGGCCAACCCAAAAAACCTCAGTACACCCTTCTACCGCTCGAGTGGGACCCTGAGTACTGTAGACTATGGTGGCCCACCGCTGTGATCCCTTCGGTTCAGTCACAATCTCTCTATAAGGCGCTAAACCCCCCGAGTGTGGAAAGGGCTGCCTCTATATCTTGAGGAGTTATTCACGGGGAGTGTGGGTTGAATGGTGTTCCCCTACCCCCACGACACGGCTAGGACGGGTGGATCTGTCCGTAAAGCCCTCTCCTCTAAACCCGGAAGGCTTCAGCCCAGCAGTGGGACGGTTTTAGACTGATGATGCGGGATTCCAAAAATAAACACCTTACAATAACACCAGTAGGTACTAAATGGTATTTGAGCGTGTTTTCGTAAACGATTAACCATTGGTTTATGTGTTTGGCTTTAAAATCTAAATATATTTAACTGTTTTGCAATTTCAAAAGTACATAGGTAAGTATTTACGTTGTGGCTCGTTTACCTACGTTAGGTACTTTATAATTGAAATAACAATGAGCAACAGAATATTATTTGTAGGTACGTTAGGTAAATATACCTACATACTCGTAAAACTATGTCTGTGCTATGTGCTAAATTAATTAAATGCTATTTGTTGTAGTTTACTAAATATTGTGTTAATTATTTCTATTCGCTTCGTTGGCCGTGTAACAAAAACATTCGGTCCGAAAGTATAGGCATACTGTCCCACTGCTGGGCAAAAGCCTCTGTCATTAAAATCAAGTCATCGCCACAATTTATGGTGCTTAAATTGACTTTATCACTACGCTCTTGCCAAATGCGGGTCGGTGATCACATCCCGTCACACTTTGCAAACTTAAATATTTTATTTATTTATTTTATCTTTTTTGTGTTTTTTTTTACATGTTGTGATTGTCCTTTATATTTTGTGTTTTTATTTGTGATGGAAAGTGTCCTTTTATCTGAATTGCATGGCATTTTCCAATATTTTTGACGCTGTAAGGGAGAAAAGAGCTTGACAATTGCCGAGTTTCTTGCCGGTTCTTCTCAGTACAATGTCCCGCCCAGAGTAGCATAATGACGTTTATAAGAGCTATTTGTAGGCTAAACTGAATAAATGATTTTGAATTTTGAATTTTTTCAATTTTTACTTCGCCCGGCCAGTAGGTACCTCCGGATATTACACCGAGCGCTTCGCCATCAAAGCGTTTTAATTATATATTTCGCCCGTAAATAATAAGTTTGATGGGGTTGCACAAAAGATCCCGATGGGTCGAAGTGTTACTGGGAGAGGAAAACCTCAGCAGGCCTCACTAAGATAAGATAATATTCATTTCGCCCGTAAAATATTGATCAGTTTGGGAAAATCTTTATTGGTAGTAAAACTGCATACCTAATTATTTCAGGAACAAAAAAAAAATATAAGAAAAAAATTTTAAGAGACCTCTTAAAACACCTATTATATCAACTAACCTGGTGATATGGTCCTGCCGCTCAGCTATGTTCTGCAGCCCTACTGCGTCTCTCAGCTGCATCACGATGGCCGCGCGGACCGCTTCAGACGACTTCAGCTCTTCGATCCTTTCCGATAGCACCTGATTTTGAATGAAAAATCAAATGTTAAACAATATTGTCATCATCGGTCAATAAACTACCCACGTTTAGCACTCAGACGGGTTTTTCAACGTCACCAGACTTTTATGGGAGTGGCGACAAATTTAAAGGGAGTTAGACTCTCCTCCTCTTTCTCCATGCAGCTACTAAAAGCTTGATGAGGGAAGAAGAGCTATAACTACTAAAAAACCAACTACCAACACTTCACTGCTACGGAGATGTCCGACTCCGGATCAAAAGCACCGAGTTGACAAGTTCAAAACCTATATGAAAAACTAATTCAACCCACCTTAACATCCTCCGTATAAAGCGGCGTATTCTTAAACACATCCTTCTTCACAACAGTCACGTACGGACCCTGGACTCCTCCCACGAACTTCTCACAGTTGAAAAACAGCGCATCCTTCTCAACCATCACATCTTCCACCCCGGGGAAGGTCGGGTTCATATCGACCTTACAAGATGGCGCCACCAGGGTATAGTCCCAGAAGGACCAAGCGCCATACTGGTGGAGGAGCAGGGTGGTAGCTACGTCATCAGCTAAGACTCCAGTCAGCTTAGAAGCGGCTGGGAAGAAGCCGATCATGCGCTTCCCTGTTCCTGAATTCTGCTGCAGTCTTTGTTCCAAGTTGTTCAGATCGATGAATCCCTCTTTTGACTCCGGGATTTTGATTATCTGCAACAAAAGAATATAGACTATAAATATATTTAATAATAAAAAAATTTATTAACAAAAATCTCAAGTAATTTGCCTATATATTGTCTCCCGGCTAGGTAAATGATTGCACCATTCATTGCAATCAAGTCATCTCTGCATTTGCTGAGAATTAGCTTTGCCCGACCTACGAATTGAACCGTCCTGGGTCTCCGATATCTGACCGAGCTACTGCCATATCAGCAAAGGGCCACTACGGCGTGAAAAAAAAATTGTTAAAAAAGTGTTTCAATTTTTTTCGCAAACAAGCTTTCTGCCCCACTTGATAAACCCTGTATCAATTAGGACAACGTGGCTGTCTCTGGCCTTTACAAAGATAGAGTTGTTGTGCAATTACTAGATATTCAAATGCTCGTGATTAATTGTTTGCTTTCAGAAAATGGACTTGTAGACCTCTTATCTTCTATATAATATTATATTATGTAAAAAGTTAAATACTTTCTATAATCAACAATACAGAAATGGTACACTACGGTAATATTCGTGTTCATATTGTAATATATTACTTTAATGTATCGTTTTTATATGACCATGCAATTTCCGTAGTCACTGCGTTGAGTCGCTAAGTGCTACAAATTGTTAAACAAGAAAATGTTACTCAAAACAGCTATCTAAACTCCTACAATCAATGTTATGGCTTAACATAAAACAATACACTCCGGCCGAAGCATCTATTCCACAACAGATACATTTGTATTAATTTCCAATCAACAGCTAACGCATAAATCAATTAGGGTGCCTAGTGCGAGCTCATTTGATGTCCCTACTGCTGGGGCACGAGTCTTCCTATGGATGGATAAGGAGAACGGGCCATAGACCACCACGCGGGCCCAGTGCGGATTGGTGGTTGTTAACGACTGCTATCCATCTGATAATCAGCCTTTGCGAAAGTTGCTCAGTCTTAGCAATCACAGACCGGGTGTGTTAACCACTGCGCCATCGAGCTCTCCAGATCAAGAGATCATTAACGAAAATCAGAATTTTAATTTTTATTAAAAAAGTTTTTTTTAAAAACTCTCCTAGTTTGTCACCAAGAGACGCGCTATTTCAATGCATAAACAATCTTATTTCTTTAAAGTGATTGAATGGAGTTAACAAAACTCTAATTAAGCACTCAGATAAATTTGCATCAAATACCAATCAACAGTAAACGCATATAAATCAATCAGCTATCGTTCAAGGGCGTACTGAATCACCAGTAATCGTAAGAAAACACGTAGGTTCCATCGCTGCGTCTGCCGGGTAATGTGGTGATTGCATAGACGAGTGTGGGAGGTTCCTAGCGCATTTCCTAAAAACTGCCATTTGTAAACGGGGATAATTAGTTTTCTAAGTGAGCGAGTCTTTGGCGAATGAGTTTACAACAGTGAATCCTACACAGCTCTGGTTAATTGAATTAGCAATAAAATTGTGAGTGAAGTGTATTGATTTTGATAATTATTTATTTACAATATGAACTTACAACTTGCAAGAATATTTCCAAAAACTAAAATTAGACATTTATGTGTATAAATTAGATAGCAAATCATTATTTCAAAGATACAAACTATATATTATATTTAGGAAGAAGAGCTATATATTTGATATGAATTATTGTAGGTACATTATTATTATTGTATTTGTAGATCAATGAATATATGGGAATTAGGGGATTCGGTCCACAACCCATTACGCTCACCCAATACTGATATGTTTATACGACTGCCATCTTACGATAACAACCGGAATCAACGGAATCGCACCAAACTTTTAGTCCCCTCTGAAGTTGGCGCGATTCGCGTCGCAGTAGTAAAAAATAGGCGTCAGTAGGGCGAAGGCGGGGACGAGCGGTAGGTCCTGACTACAACTGCGCAACGAAGCAACTTCAGAGGGAACTAGAAGTTTGGCGCGATCTATACCATCGGAAGTAAGAAGGTGCTCACGACATTTTAGTAACCCATTCGGTGACTCGAAAGTTATTTAACTTGCAAAATCGTAACGCAACGCAGTTATTCAAAATTCAAAATTCAAAATCATTTATTCAGTT
This sequence comes from Eudonia mercurella, assembly GCA_963082485.1. Taxonomy (NCBI): domain Eukaryota; kingdom Metazoa; phylum Arthropoda; class Insecta; order Lepidoptera; family Crambidae; genus Eudonia; species Eudonia mercurella. The sequence continues at coordinate 10,172,256 of OY720040.1, read as the reverse complement.
TAGGCTACAAATAGCTCTTATGAACATCATTATGCTATCGGTTCGTAAGTCTACTCTGGGCGGGAGATCTTGTCAGTACAAGAAGAAGAACTGGCAAGAAACTCAGCAAGTGTCCAGCTTTTTTCTGCCTTACAGCGTCAAAAATATTGGAAAATGCCCTATCATAAAAAGACACTTTCCATCACAAATAAAGGACAATCACAACAAAAAAATACAAAAAAGAATAAAATATATTTAAGTTTGCAAAAACATCATTTAAGTACCAGTTGAATTTTTAACAATGTCATACAGTACTAGTAAAAGTCAAAACCTGTCTGTATTGTATGGCTTACTTTAAGATTATTCATATATTTTTTTTATTAAATTAGTCTAGTGGCTAGTGCCACAGACACTGGTGTGTTCGTCTGAAACCAGTAACCGACACTTTTTCCTTTAAACATTAAAAATAGGAGTCAGCATCTCATTTTTGACAGTAGCAATCATTGAATACAAGCCTGCTTCCTAGATGTCGACATCCAGTAAAATGTCAATGAATTTCTATATTTTTTTTGGCAATGTTAACTGGTGTCCTACGCTGGTGCTGCTACGACAATGCTACGAGAAAGGTGTTATTTACTGACAAAATTGGTCTTTTACGAGTATTAACTGTGACCACGGACCCTGCAAAGGGTTCGAAACGGATAAACATTAAAAAGAAATGTGTAAAATAAACGCGACTAGATCCGTACAAGTTGTTTCATTTCAATGTGTAGTGTTCGCGTGAACTTTAGAAAACAATATGAGTATAGATCGCGTCAAACTTCTAGTCCCCTCTGAAGTTGCTTCGTTGCGCAGCTACACAGTCAGGCCCTACCGCTCGTCCCCGCCTTCGTCCTACTGACGCCTATTTTTTACTACTGCGACGCGAATCGCGCCAACTTCAGAGGGGACTAGAAGTTTGGCGCGACCTATACCTATTAACTAGATATTTCTAAAATATATTTTTTTACTTTTTTTTCCCCGGATTGCGGAAGACCCAGGTTCAATTCCTGGCTGGGTCGGGCGGGCATTTAATTTTTTCACTGTACTTTATTAATATCTAAAATTAATATTGAAATTAAGACAGTTCTTCAAACCACGTCTGTCTGGTTTGGGATCGATTTTACACGAAATAAACCTATCGAAGGTAATAAATGATCTAGCTAGATGCTTTGTGCTAGTTTTATTTGCTATTATATCACGTCAACAAAAACGAATTATGACTAGAATTGTGTTGGTTCGCTCATTTGTATTAATATGTTGTATTGTATGTTGTGAGTTCAACGACCCCGTTCGCGTGCACTTCTACGAATGGAATGACCGAAGCATTATTTTTAATGTGACCCCAATACTTTAAGTTTTTTAATTGCTCTTCAATGTTCTATAATATACGGACTACAATTTTCCATTATTCGTTTTATTGCTTTGATGTGTGTTGTAGAATTATTGACTTATGTCTAACGGTGTTAAGGAACTTAATAGCGCGAATTGAGCGTTCAACTTGCGATCTTGCAAGTTAAGCAACATAAGCAATGTCGGATCATCGGATGGGTGACTAAATTAAAGTATCGAGATCTCGTCCAAGACACGTTAAGCCGTTAGTCTCGTCGTAACGTGCAATAAGGCAAAGTTGTTGGGATCTTGCCTAGTTGGTAATGTTCGTTCGTGTGGGAAAGCTTGAGCCCAGCAGTGGGACCCTTTCTCTAAAATAATGCAAAACAACCTTTATTTCAATTTAAATTAGTCTGCAAGTTTTATAACGGCAATTCAACATTATATTCTTAAAGTAAGGTCGTAGGTATCGTATTAGATCGAATCACAAAAAAATTTTTCAAAGAAACTTAATTTGCAAAAAAAACACGTTTCAAGCCGCGAAGCTTTCCCATTCATATTGAAGTTGTTCTTCAAAGTATTCTAAAGGCGATGAATACAAAGGGTCGACCTCATGCAGCCTTCGCAGCCAATGAATACAAGATAGCATCAGTCCATCAAAGTCGTGTTTTTAACAAAAAAAAAAGCCGTTTTGTCTAAATTACCATTTGATCGCAATAAAATTTGCTTAAAATGTATATTAGTATGTGTTTTTAAATATAGCTGGTCTATTCTTAACTGATCCTTGATTTTTATAAAAAATAATAAGAATTGATATTGTTTTGTTTTTAGTTAAAGCGAATACTACAGATTTAAATAGATTTAAATAACGACTGCAAATGCAGCTGCGAACAACGGCTTTATCCTCATCAGCTCATTTTTATGTCCCCACTGCTGGGGCACGAGCCTTCCCTATGGATCGATAGGGAGAACGGGCTATAAACCACCAAGCGGGCCCAATGCGGATTGGTGGTTGTTAACAACTGCTAATGCAGCCGGGACCAACGGCTTTACGTGCCTTTCGAAGCACGGAGAAGCTCGAGATGATAAACTTTTGGTCACCCATCCGATGACCGGCCTTTGCGAAAGTTGCTTAACCTCAGCACTCGTAAACCGGGCGCGTTAACCACTGCTCCATCGAGCTCCTCGGCTTTATGTGCCTTCCGAATAACGAGTACAATCTGCTGTAACTAAAGAGTACGTGAAACCTATAAAATACTCTCAGGAATTACGTCTAAGTTTCTCAAAGTAACAAGGAAAATGGCCTGTTATAATTGTCACATTACACGGAAGGTCTTTCCGCATGATAAAGGTAATCGCGTATAGCAATAACTTACCGCGCAAACAACAGTCATAAGTAATAGCTACTCAAAAATAAACATCGGCAATAGTTCTGGGAACGTTTTAAGATTGGCATCATAAAACGTCTGCAGCGAAATATTGAACGTTTCTGTGTTGAACTAAAAACACGCGCGATTATGTCACCGCAGCCCGCGCGCCTTCCCCAGGGCCGGTTGTCAGGATCAAGGACGTGGCTGAACGCTGCACGGAACAATTTTGTTGTCGTTTTGGTGGGCCGCAATATCACGCTGCGCAGATCAAATGCTGTGGATCCATTTTGTTGTCACTTTGTTAGACCACAGCCCTAAAGTGCACGAATAATTATGTTGAGATCCATGACCTGTAGTCGTGACTCAGTGGGCTGGCACCGACATTTTTCATATAGTCCAAAATGTCAAAATCAGGTCGCCGAGATGCTTTAAAATAGCAGAATCGAGCACTCAGCAAATGGGTACCTATCCTACACTAGGCGACACTGAACATTTTAGAACTGACCACTTGTAAACAATATAATAAAAAAATAAGTTCAAATTTTGAAAATGGAACTCTTTGCCAATATTACCTATTGTTGTGTATGTATTTCATTAATTTGTCATTTGTTTTAAGACTTGGCGGCAAATTGAAAATTGTCTGTGTTACGTCAGCATGAATTTACCTAACGCGAGAAAATTTTCGTGCAATGATTTTATACGACTATGACTTTCGATGTTATTTATGTCAACAAAAAAGTTATAATAGACTTCGATTTTACGATGAAGTCCCATCTCGTGCCAATGTTTACAACTGGTTTAATGAGTTTAAACGTGGTCCCACTAATCTCACTGATGTTCTGCGTGAGGGACGGCCTTCTACGGCAACGACTGAAGATAACATCAGTGTTGTGCGGCGTATGATAGAGACTGACAAAAGAGTGACCTATCAGCAGATTCGGACAAGCTTATTATAGGCATCGGTACGAACGAATCAAGTGCACAAAATCCTACAAGAACATTTAGCGGTCAGAAAGCTTTGTGCCCGGTGGATACCTCATAATTTGACAGAGGCCCAAAAACTCCATCGTGTTGATTGGTGCCATGAAATGGTTCAAAAATTTAACGGAGGTGACTCAAATGCTGTGTTCGACATACGGGTGATGAAAGCTGGATTAACTGTTACGATCCTGAAACTAAAAGACAGTTTGCTGAGTAGGTGTTTCCTTTCGAGGAGTTGCCAACTAAAGTGAAGAAAGGTCGAAGCGTGGGAAAAAAGATGATGACATCGTTCTTCGGAAGGACAGGTCATTACACAACAATTGTTTTAGAGGATCGAAAAACAGTTACTGCAGAGTGGTACACTAACAATTGTTTGCTACTTGTCTTGGAAAAAGTTCTGGAGAAACGACCTCGCAGTGGATCCTCCTTCACCACGACAACACCTCGTCGCACACCGCCAAGCAAACGATCGACTATTTGGCGACGTCAGACGTGGAATTACTGGGTCACCCGCTTATAGCCCCGACCTCGCACCTTGCGATTTTTACTTATTCCCGAAAATAAAAGAAAAACTTCGAGGAAAACGTTTTATGAACGCCGATGAAGCAGTGGCTGCATTTCAAAAGGCCGTCGAAGAGACCCCTTAAGGACGAGTGGGCAAAGTGCTTTTCTCAGTGGTTCCATCGGAAGCAGTTGTATTGATGTGAATGGACACTATTTTGAAAAGATGTATTATAACTAATAGCTTGCTAGTTTGTTCAGTTTTTGATTAGCCCTCGTATATACACTACAATTTTACAAACAACAACAATACAAACATGTCAGTTTCATTTCGATATTACTCAGTCAACATTAAGCCTGTTGCTACGGTATTGGTCGCTCGCACTACAACCATTCCAGTCTGGATAATTGAGTTGACTGGCTGGATATCAGAGAGCTTGGTTACAGATAAAATAAAATATCAGTTACTACGTCTTAGGCTACGATCTAGTCAACGCAGTTTTGTTTCCGAATCTAACTCGCTCAACATGAATGCTGTCTACGGCCCCCAAACAGAATAAACACGGTACTACGCAACATTCAAAATGACTTCACGTATTCAAAAGGACCGGTCGCTTTTGGCTATCAAATTACCAATTCAAAACTAAATTTTAAAACTCTCTATCCATTGTTTGGACGGATATTTTGTTATTTTTAAAGAAAGAAAGCAAACACTTGGCAAGTTATCACTTTTGCAAAAAAAGGAGTTGCCATTTTTTTTTCATTCGATTTATGATTGAATTGCGAATGACCTTGAATCTCAGATTTATAAACGTGAGCGAGTGACAAATTTAATTCGCAGTAGACTATCAGTATTAATACCTCAGTTATTAATACCAACATCACGTGTAACGAGGCATGATCGCCGTAAAAGGTTGACATGAAACAAAACAATAAAACTATACAATACATATTTATTGAGTTACGATTCTGATTAATATTTTATATGTCCACACCTTAATCGCATTGTTATTCACTATATTACAGTAAATCAAGTTATAATAAATAAAAGAAAGTAAAGAAAAAAGTATTTGGGTAAAGCCACCAGAGTACGCATTACCATAGAGTATGTATTACCAAAGAGTTGTATTCATATGCAAAATTCTATTTTTCCTATTGGCAAACACATACATTCATGGGATTAATAAATACTATGTACCATATTGACTCCATGCACACGTTATGTCACAGGCAAGTAGTATCTAACAAATTTAATATTGTTCAATTAGTAGCACTGCGGTACTCTTTGGTAGTGCGTGCTCCTTGGTGACTTTACCCTTTGCTTCATAATCTATAGACTATATATTAATACGTGAAGCAAATATTTTGTATCCCTTTTTACGAAAATTGCGCAGACGGAGGAGTATGAAATTTCGCACACTTATAGTTTATATAGAGAAGGATCGTAGAATGTTAATATTTTTTTTAAATTATGCATAAAAATTACATGAAATCAATAAAACAAACATTACACACACTACCATGTATTTGACACACACGCATATATTTATACTCTTTTTAAAAATTTCAAAAATGGAAGAGGAGCGGCCGAAATCTGTCAATGCCAAGCCAAACTCACATTATATCTTTTTTTATTTTTCACTGCTTAGGATACAATCCTAGCAGCCTTAATAAAATTACGGTCGAATTTCGACCACTGGGCGACCACTAGTTTTAAGTAAATAGCCGATAACTGTCCCACTGCTGGGTAAAGGACTCCATCATTGAATTCAAGTCAAAACTATATTTGATGGGTAATTGGCTTAACGCCTCGGTGATCGAGTGGCAAAGCACTCGGTCTAATAGTATACACTAATAGTATTTATTAAAAAAAAATTAAAAAATCTTTTGAATTTGAATTTTTTTTATTACTATTGAACCTGGGACCTTATCCAGGTTCAATTCCCAGGTCGGGCAAGTGTGTTTCGAATTTTTCGATGCATAGCCCGGATTTGTGAATCATCATCATCATATTTAGCCTGCAGAAGTCCACTGCTGAACATAGGCATTCCTAATGGATCGCTACACACACCCGGTCCGATTTGTGAATACCAACTCGCAATTACAAAAATAGTAATATAGACAATGCAATTAAAGAGAAAGCGACCTATGGTTCAGAAGCTGCTACAAGAATTCAACAACTTCTGCTATTATGTTATAGCCAAATAAACGACATGAGCAAAAAACACGTAAAGTTAAATTATACGTCATAGCCACCAAAGCTGTACTAGTCATAGGATCAAGTAGGATTTAATTATATCTAGATTTATGATTATGGTACTCACGGCTGCACATCAGACTACCACAAACTGCCAAATTTCCTCCAATACACTTTGAACTTTATGTGTATGGCATATGGTTGAATTGAATTGAAGAAATTTGACAGTTCTGATAAAAAAAATGGTCACTATAAAGTATGCTAACCGCATACTTTGTTGCAAACCACACCGTATAAACAATTTTATTGGTATAGGTCGCGCCATACTTCTAGCATAGTTATGCTTCTAGTCCCTGTGAAGGCTTATGTTGTATAAATGATATTATTTATTTCAATACCTAATAAAAATGATTAATTATAATATCACGTGGCCCGGCCGAGCACGTTGTGGGTGTGACTAACAATTTATTTAATTACATTAGCAAGTTCTTTTCAAACGTCAACCGAGACTATATTCCGTTATGCGGAAAACATTTATTTCTTCTATTTCTGAATGTTCTATACTTAATAATAATGTAGCTTTTATTTAAATTAAACTATACAAACTCTTGTAACAATGTCTTTATAAAAGTGTTACATTACCTTGCCACATTTTGGTCTTTTAACGAACGTATTAACGAATTATTTGTGCTATATCTCATACTAAAATTTAGTTTAGTATTCTACTAACATAAAATTATTATACTCTTTATTTATTTTTTCTCAAATATAAATTTACATTTTTAAATATTTTTTAAAAACAAAATAAATAAAACATTTAAAAATATATTTAAAAAAATAGGGGTCCGCCGGCTCAGGGTCCAAGCTACCAGTGGTTAGGGCTCCAGGGACAGGATCTTCTCACAATGCGTGCCGTATCGAGGAGAACTGCCTTATTAATGTAATGCTTTAACAATGGCTGAATATGCAAACTGCCATTAAATTTAGAAAAAAAATTACTACAGATCCAGTCTGAGTATATGAAAACAAACAGAGACATGCGGCTAATATATTTGCTCGGCCCACATCGGTTGGGACATGAAACATTGATTTTGTGTAAATAGTGTGACAGCGTTGATGGAAAATTTACGTCTTATACATTTTACATCTTGAAGATAAAACGCAAATTCGACTCGAATAAAATACTTGTTGACTTTTAAAATAAGGAGGACGCATATTTAAATAAAGAACTATAACTGCTTTAATGTTTGAAAAATAGTATATCTTTTATATATTAATACGTGAAGCGAAATCTTTGGATCCCTTTTTAAGCAAATTGCGTGGACGGAGGAGTATGAAATTTCGCACACTTATAGTTTATATAAAGAAGGAGTGCAGAATGCTATTTTTATTTTAATAATGCATAAAAAATACATTAAATTAAATAAACGTTGTTTCATACATTTTTCAAAAAGTTCAAAAATGGAAGAGCGGCCGTTATCTGTCAATGCCAATCCAAACTCACATTCTATCTTTTTTAATTTTTCATTGCTTATGATACAATTCGTTCAGCCTTAATAAAATTACGCTCGGATTTCGACCACTGGACAGCCACTAATTATGTTAAAAGTTCAATATAATACTTACTATAATCTACAATACAGAAATGCAACACTACGAAAATATTCGTGTTCATATTATGATATATCCCGACCCGCAATATTTTTGAAATTGCTATCCAACGACACCCCACACTATGGGGTAGATAAGAAAAAAAAATTACATCCCCACTTCTCGTGTAGGACAGGTAAACTAAAAAAAATATTTTTCAAAATTTTACTTCATCACTTTGTCGGCGTGATTAATATGTATATCCATGCCAAATTACAGCTTTGTAATACTAAAAGTCTATGCGCTAGGCTGGGGACAGACAGACAGACGGATATGGCGAAACTATAAGGGTTTCTTGTTGACTACGAAACCCTAATTACGGTCGAATTTAGACAACTAGGCGACCACTAGTTTTTTAAAATCGTTGAATTGGCAAATAAATCCTTTCTACCTGATTTTAAGCAGAAGCAGAGTCCAGATGCGATGGCAGCAAGTGGATCAGGATTGTACCTCACCAGCCATCCCTACCTTGCCGATCCGCAAGTTGCTTCTCCACTCCTTATTTAAAGTACCCCATGTCATAGGAAAGAAATAGGTACGTATCATCCTCATCATCATCATCTCAGCCAAGAAGCCAGCCAATCTCCAGGTACGTATGCTGAGAAGAAAATCCTATTTTTTATTTGAAAAGAAAGCATAACTACTTAAATTGCCTTAAACTAATGGTAGGTCTTATCTAAATGTGTCGCCATAACATCAATGTTTGTAGCATTGTTGTGTTCCAGCAGCTAGAGAGTAAGTTGAGGATCCCGGGTAACGTGCGCTACCATTATTGACATTATCATCACTTAACATCAAGTGAGATTAAGGCACTGTGCTTACCCGTAAAATATAAAAAAGTTACGAAATCTCACTCTCAACATTACTGCAAAAAAACTGCATTGGAACCTCAACGCTAGCCTTCCTTGGATACCAGAAAATATTAAGAATGTCACTTTTCTACTCTACTTCATCATCATCATCATCATCAGCTCATTTTTTTTTGTCCCCACTGCTGGGGCACGAGCCTTCCCTATGGATGGATAGGGAGAACGGGCCATAAACCACCACGCGGGCCCAGTGCGGATTGGTGGTTGTTAACGACTGCATGCTAATGCAGCCGGGACCAACGGCTTTACGTGCCTTCCGAAGCACGGAGGAGCTCGAGATGATAAATTTTTGGTCACCCATCCGATGACCGGCCTTTGCGAAAGTTGCTTAACCTCAGCACTCGCAGACCGGGCGCGTTAACCACTGCGCCATCGAGCTCCTCCTACTCTACTTAGTAGTGAATAAATTATCAGCTATCCAATGTTTATTAAAAGCAGACCTATTGTACTTATGCATGTTTATTTTTTCAGACTATACTTCCAAAAATTTTCACGAATGTACGGGAGGAGATAAGCGATAAAAATGCGAGACAACGAGAACGCAGCATGCCGACTATAACTCAAACTAAAAAAAATACTTGACAAAACAAACAGTTTTTAAAATGTTCGAATAATTTTTTAACGCAAATTTCGTTGCGAATAAATTACAAAATTATTTGAACATTTATTTTAAAAATATTATGATCGGATGTTAGTGACGGTAGTTGTTGACATTGAATGCGCCTTTGGCTTTCAAAGTAAAAAGTGTTGAATAATTTCGGCGGGCTGGTTAGAACCACGATAGCTCAATTGGAAGAGCACCTGACCCGGTATGTCAGAAGGGTGCAGGTTCAAATCCTGCTCGTGGAAATTTTTTCAACATTTGTGTTTTTGTAAACAGTTTTTAGCCAGTTAACACATGCCTGGAAGAAATTGATTTTTAGCGATAAGGCCGCCATTTGCACTTTTTCTTGTATTGTCCTCTTTTTGTATTTTGTATGGTGTACAATAAAGTGTATTTTCATTTCATATGAAATACACATAATTTTTGGTAGAAATTTAATTGGCCTTTGTATTATATTTTGTGTACTGTAATTTGAACTATTACGTGCTGTATGTTTCTCATAATGCAAAAATAAAATTTAAAAAAATGATTGCAACCTACAAAATAATACACCTTCATTACCTAACAAAAGAGCAAACAAAAGAACAAAAGAACAAAAGAGTACGATAGTGGTACCAGTCTTCGACAGGAACTAGTGGTTGGCACTTATTTTCTTTAGTTATTAATAATGGGTTACCTACGCCATATCGAAGGCCAACGAATTTTCAATATAATAATGATTCGATCTCATGAACGTTCGATAATTTGTAAATTCGATGTTTTTAACTTTCGATCCAATGACCGTTCGATGTTATGAACGTTCGATGTCATTAACGTTCGATGTTCTGAACATTCGATGTCATATGACCGTTCGATATAATGAACGTTCGATAAAATAACAATTCGATTATATGACATTTTGATTAATCATCATCATCATCATCATCATCTCAGCCATAAGACGTTCACTGCTGGACTAAGGCCTTCCCCAAGGATCTCCACAACGACCGGTTTTGTGCTGCTCGCATCCAGCGACTTCCCGCGACCTTCACCAGATCGTCGGTCCACCTTGGAGGCCTGCCCACACTGCGCTTTCCGGTACGCGGTCGCCACTCGAGGACTGTTCCGCCCCAGCAGCCATCAGTTCTGCGAGCAATATGTGCCCTACCCACACTGCCACTTGAGCTTAGCAACTCTTCGGGTTATGTCGGTTACCTTTGTTATTCTGCGGATCTCCTCATTTCTGATTCGATCTCGCAGAGAAACCCCGAGCATAGCCTCCATTGCTCTTTGAGTGACCTTGAGCCTTCTGATAAGACCCATAGTGAGCGACCACGTCTCAGTCCCATATGTCATCACTGGCAACACACACTGGTCACTGGTTTGATTAAACGCTGTCGATCATTTGACTTTCGATTAATTGGTCAAATAAACTGATGACTTTAGCAAAAATGGAATATAGACACCACCTGCTTTCTAGCTGTCTTCTAGTAACATTTCAATGGTTTTCTATCGAATCGTGGAGCCGCTACATACGTACCTATCTACAAAAGCAACAAGCATAATTATATTTTAATTGAACGAGAATTACGACAATAACGGAAAGGGCAATGAGAGTTTATCAACATTAAAAGCAAAGGCGCTTAAAACCTTGATCCCAACCTTCGCAGTAAAAGTACTGGCAACTTATAAGTTAACCTTATGTGCCTTAGCAGGAAAAGTACTGGCAACAATAATATTCGCATTAAAAGTTCCACAAATCTTGAAAGTACGGACTTCCTGGCGGGAGACAGTGGGAAGTCATTATTCCATATATTTTTCTAAAAGTAATTTGAATTTTGACTATGTTTGTAAACAGACACGAGCGTTTGCAAGTAAAACAAAACAGGACAACGTCACTTTTAAAATTATCTCGAAGCCTCTGTCAATGCGATGTCAGTAAAGTCACATATTTTGACTGGAAGAATTAGGTAATATTAACACCCTTTTTTATTTATATTTATCTTTACTTATTTTGAGACAGCTTATTAAAACCCAAACCCCAGCTATAACAATGTCACCCCAATACACAGTCCCTATGTCACTTAGTCGAAATGTAGATCATTCATCATTCTATCAAATAGCATTCATTAATCATCATCAATCTAGTCATGTTACGTAAATTAACAAAATATCCTACGGTACAGACTACAATAGACTAGAATCGAAGTCATTCATCATTACTAGAGTTGGGACTTATTGCTTAAAATTATAAAAAGGCACTTATGCTTTTCACTTATTTTAAAAAGCAACTTCTTTTTAAAAATGATTTTTACTTATATGCTTATAAAATTTAAGGCCAATTAATGGCTTTAAAAGTGAACTGCTGTTCGATGCGTACGCTTTTTTAGTATGCAATAAGTTTTTCGTAAGTGAAAAGCGTAACTACTTTTGAAATTTTAAGCAATGTACATTTTTTTTAAAGAGTTAAGACTATTCATCATTGAACTTTCCTTCGTACTTTTCAGGCTTAGGTGGTCACTACGAATGAAAAGTAAAAAGCAAAAGTTAAATCTGCGTAAAAAAATAAGTGACCTACTTGCTTTTCTTTGAAAAGCTTTTTTATCAACCTCTAATCATTACCATCAGCCCATATTTGTCCACTACTGCACACGGCCAAGTGCACGCCACTGAACGCAATACGAAGTCATCAAAACCTCATTAACAAAAATAAGTTTGCAGTAAAAGTACTGGCCAACATTAACCTAAGCAGTAAAAGCACTGGCAACAACAACCTCCGTAGTAAAAACTAAAAGCGCCGGTGCCGGTGTAAAGAAACAAAAATAAAAACAATATGGCGGTCACGTGTGCGCGCGCACGGTGCAGGCACGCGTGTCGCATATTATCGTTTGGAATTTGCCGATATTATAGTACACGATGCACTACGTACGCCTTATCGTTGGTATAGTCACATAGCTCAGTTATACGATGCATTACGCAATGGCAGAGGGCGCTTCTAGGTCGTTATAGTTTTCAACAAACGGTAAATAGTACCTAAATCTTTTGTTTTAATTGCGCAATCAATTTCACTTTACATATTATTATTTGCATTTTAGATGCTCTATGATGTAAATTATAACGAAAAGCTCCTTCTGTGGGACTCGAAAGGACCTATCACATTTCAGGCGTAGTAGTCTAGTTTCGGCTTAGTTGACATCAACGTTTACGTAACACATACACAATACCTACTTTACAATCTACGAGTTTTAAGATGCTATAAAATTGAAATTTTAATAATTTTTAGTTGTTATATTTCTATTCAACCATATATGTATAAGGTCACTTTTTATCAACTGCAAATATTTTGACAAAACATCTAATTATATCAGAGAAATAAGGGACTAGCATTTTAAAAAAATTCAGGCTAGTTTTTTTTTTAGTTTTCCTGACACAAAAATAGTAATATTTTTAAGAGCGGCCTCTCTGTCTTTTGAATGAAACTAGGGGCACGTGTAAGCGGTGAAGGCATTGCGGTTGCGGCCTCTCTGTTTCGGCACTTTTGAATTGAAACTACCGAAAGTGCTTTATTTTTCTTTTTAATCGAAATGTCTTTTGGCGTTTTCCTTGAAAACTAGCGTATTAAAATTTAAAGTTTTTTCATAAAAACTGTTTAGATATGTTGTTGAATTTATCCTCAAAATATTTGCAGTTGATAAAATGTGACCTTATATAGAATAATAACCAGTCGAGGGATTAAATACCTGTCCCACCTTAGACAGCCGTACGTATTCAGTTAACATTTACTATCCTTCGTCTTCAAGATAAATCCGAAATAAAAAGCATTGTTAGTAATTTATTCCCGTACTAATTGAATAAATCAATTAATTAATATCAATCAATCAATCATGTCAATGCCAATCAGACTTCCTACCGAAGTAAACATATGTATGCTTATACGCACACACACACATAAACACACACATACACAAACATACTTACATACACATACACAGCTGTTTGTGTCATATGATAACTGTAATTGGTAATTATAATGAGGCGCCCATCTGTCTAATAAACTGTTTTTATCATTATGTAATGCCATTTCCTTGTATATTGTGCTATATTATACCTACCTACCTATCTTACGTTACTTCTATACTAATATAATATTATAAAGAGGAAAGCTTTGTATTTTTGTATGTATGTATGTATGTATGTATGTATGTATGTTTGCAACGAATAAACTCAAAAACTACTGGACAGATTTAAAAAATTCTTACACCATTAGAATGCTACATGAATAACATAAACTATATAAAAAAAAAGAAAAGGAATGCGGTACGAAGTCCACAGGGCGAGCTAGTTACAAATAAAGTTATTGTAGAACGAAATTTAACACCATGTTTGATTAATCAGTGAGATATGCAGAATACAGCGGAAAATTTTATAATATTGAAAGTGTAGAATTGCGAAGTAATGTGCGATTCAAATAGGTCATTGAAGTACACTTGCTAAGCTTGTCACTTACAATCTATTGTAAATTTTCAGAGGTATATGAGATGTTATCGGGAAAAAATGTAGCGTAATAATACTAGGGATAATGCAGCTTCCTATTTGTGAAAGAGTTTTAAGAATCGATTCTCAAGTTGCAGAGATTATATCCTACAAACAAACAGATTTAAACTTTTAATTAAGCAACCAACAACTAATAAAAGCGCTTCGCTTTTGTTGAATAATACTGGCCAGCTAGCTACTAACTATGTTAAATGCCAGTTCTTGAATAGTTGAGGATTCTGGGTAAAGTGCAATGCGCATTTTTGGACATAATGTCACTTACCATTATGTGAGATAAAGACCAAGAGTGCTTTCTGTTGTGGAACAGAGCGAATGGTGATGAGACTATTGTAGCCATTATTATAAATACTAGTGGTCGCCCAGTGGTTGAAATTCGACCATAATTCATAAAATTTAACATAAATTTTATCTTTCGGGACTCCTTCTCCATATGAACTTTCACTACTCCAAATCTCACACTCCTCCATGCGCGCATTGTGCTTAAAAAGGGGCACGAAGTTATATATTTACTTATTAGAGATAGATGGTTCTAACCTCAGCTCCACATTCCCGCCACGGCGACAGCTGCCTCTCGGTCTCCCGTGATGACACGAACAGAGCCACTTTCTCAGGACGCAAAGCCCTCAAGAACCTCGGGAGGGAGGCTCCCAGCACCACCACATCTTCGGAACACGCGCCCACCGCGTTGCGAATCAGCACCTTTGATTCAGATCTGTTGGCACATAAAAACAGAATAAGTGCTGTTTGCATACTTACTCATATGAATGACAAGAAAATCTGAGTTAAAATGAAACACCTTTTACGAATTTCCGACGGATCCTGACGCTTAAAAGATTATTTTTCAGGTTCTCTGGTCACTGGTTCCATAACCACATACCCTAAGTGTTCAAAACACCATAAAATCAAATGTAAAAATTAAACTAAAGTATTTTAGTAAAAGATGTTTCATTAGAATCTGTTGCGTTCGTGTAAACTTTAAAACAAAATTTTGTGATTTTGTTGTGTAAAACCATTTTGAAGTTAAGTGACACTGGAATAGCGTAAGCTCAACACAGCATCGTGCGAGTTTCATTTACTATTTAAGGTTTTCACAAGAAGAAATTGGATATTTCTTACTTCAAACTATACAAAACAGTATAAGAGTATTGAATAATTTGTTTGGCAAGATTTATTAGGTCATGGAGCGCGGAGGTCACACAGATTTGTAACCTAATAATGTCACTGGAAACTAGAACGGGGAAAAGCGATGTTGTTATCCTTTTATGAAAGTATACGTATAAGCTGAAATTGGCACTGCAACAGTCTTGGCAAATTAAACAGGAGAATTGTTTTTTAATTAATTTTCTTAAAGTATTTTTATTTTCAGTTTTGTGCGGAATGATTACGCAAGAAGATCTAGGAGAGAGAAGATGCATGTATAATACATATTTAAGTGACGTTCCGATGTTTTGGATTTCTAATTAATTTCTTTATACAAAATAAAACTAAACAATAATAATTATAATAATATTTAACACTGTAACACTGTAGCAAAGAATATATCTGTAGGCTCCTGAATTGTTAATAAAGCAGTAAATTTACAGAACTATAAAAAGTAATTAAAAGAGCAGTCCATTTTGCGTGAAACGAAATGCACCCAATTAAAAATGAACTACTACGGTAACAAGACACAAATCAGTTTTATTTAAGACGATCAACACCTCGTGTGACCACAGCCCCCCCTAAATTTTGGCACAATGATTAAATAGTTCATCCGTAAAAAAATCGATTACCTGTAAGTCTCGCTCTGTCCCGAGGTGTATGAGAGCGCGGTGCACCTGGTGGCATGCGTGGGCAGCACATCCCTCGCGATGTAATCCTCCACCCACTGCAGGGCTCTGCCGGATCCATTGTAGTCGCAGTACACCACTGTGGAAGAAGAAAAAAAGGTTTAGTCCAATATCATGGAGAACCTGATGTGTCCATCACAAGCTCTTTT
Organism: Eudonia mercurella; assembly: GCA_963082485.1. Classification (NCBI taxonomy): domain Eukaryota; kingdom Metazoa; phylum Arthropoda; class Insecta; order Lepidoptera; family Crambidae; genus Eudonia; species Eudonia mercurella. The sequence continues at coordinate 10,156,223 of OY720040.1, read as the reverse complement.
TTAAGTCTTCACTGCTGGGGCTCGAGCCTTCGCTATGGATGGACCACATGGATACCAACCATAAACCATCACAAGGGCCTAGTGCGGATTGGTGACGTATATTCAATCACTATTTCTTATAAAAAAAGTTGAGTGTGTGTGAGAGTGTTGTGTTTTGGAAAATTATTGTTTTTGTTGTTTTAATAGTTCTGTTAATGTGAATTAGCGCAGATAATGTATCATGTTATCGACTTGAGCAGTGGAGCATTTATAATACTTATCTTAAGTGCTCCCTTTCAACTTATCTACATTAGCAAACATAGGTACTCTATAATTACTTAGGTAGTAAGATATTTTTAAAGTCAAGATGATTAGAAATAGAAATAGGAAAAATCTTTATTTGGTACAATATATCACACATATGAATTCAGAACAGAGGAACATCACTTTTATTACAAATGAAGTAAGAGGAATCTAATAATGATAGGACTGTGATTAAGAAAAAACTGCCTAATTTGACAAACTCATCTAACCTACAGAGCAATAATACATGAGATCTGGGAAAATAGAAAAAAAGACGAAAGAATAGTAAGAAAGAATAAAAACTTAAGGCTACTCTAAAGAGTCCGCAGTTCTTGGCGGGAATGTGAAGAGTCATGTCTGCGGTTTTGTTTTATTTTCGAAAATTTGTGTTATATCGAATATTAATGTAAAATAATGGTGGATTATTAACCGTTAAGTGTTCGTGAGTGTGCATGAGTGTTGGCAAATGAAACAAAACAGTGCAACGTCACTTTTCAAATTCTCTCAAGAAGTCCGCCCGAGGACTTAGTAAAGCCCCACATCTTTACTGAGATACTCAATGGGTTGGGGGGTATATCATTTCTCACTTCTCATTTCTATATTACATTTCTATATCCTTCATCATCATCATACAGAAAAGAAATATTGTTTATTTATGTATTACTTGTTAGAAAAATTACTTTGACACTGGCTAAATGTGCTAATCGCACGAAGCCATCAACAAAAAAAAAAGAGTCCGCAACAGATTCAATTGTTTAAAGCTTACTATACGTAAGCTTTAAAACAATTGAATCAGGAACAATTTGTACGCTTCATTTAGCACCGTCTGTCTAACATGTTGGTTGAAATAAATCTAATTTGTCGCTGTAGTTATAGACATGTCATATTTGGCAAGTTCGTCGAACCTTGGGGCCAATGTCATGCAGGTTGGCCGCGAAACATATTGCTCAGATAGTATCTACTGGACAATACGAATTTAGAATATAATAATCACATAAAAGATGTTATAGTACTGCATGACATTGTGGCAATTTAAATTGTTATCTGATGTAAATTTGCAAACATAGATATGTTTTTTTTTAATGTTGTTGTTGTCCTTTTTATGTTACATACATATATGTTTTGTTAATGGGAAGTGTCCTTTTATGATAGGTTTTTTTTTATTTAGTATGTTTTTTGCTAGCAACGACAACGTAATAAAATGTCAATCAAAGAGTTTAAACGGGGAATAACGCAAACTACTTAGTAAAAGGTATCATTCTTTATACCCGACGCGACCGACGTTTCGACAGAGTCACACCGGCCGTGGTCACGGGTTGACTGACTTTAATCCCCGTTTAAACTCTTTGATAACTATGGAACGCGAAAGTTTCAAAGCGTGTTTAAAATATCAAACTGTTAAATGCAAGTTTATATAAGTACTTATAACAAATAATAGGGATAAAATTCTAGTACTAATCCACAGATCATAAACAAAAAGTTGCTTTAAAAAATTACTGAATAATTAATAATTTACCTAATAACTTGAATAATTACTTTTGAGAATATTAAAAAAACAATGTTAAATGTCACAGACGGCAACAAAACAAACGATTACGCCTGACTCATATGTTCCGGTTTCAATAACTGGCTGAAGATAACTCGAGTACTGCTTTTTGATAACATACCCAACTAGGTAATAATGCCGTCGACGCTAATGAATAATTATATATTCTTTATTCCACATAAACACACATACAGAGAGCAGTTTACCAACAATGGTGAGCAAAGGTGGACTTATCTCTAAAAGAGATCTCCTCCAGCCAACCTAAGGTGGAATGGGAGCATCATGTTTAAAAGGAAGCGACAAAAGTGCAAACAAAAATATCTCAACTATGAATAACAATATTAGGTGCATTACATACAACACATATACTACGATATTCTTAAAACTACATAAACATACATAATAATACTACATAAATATGAATATATACCTACATATAATAATAATAATAATAAACATGGATTAAATATTTATATAAAATACAGTGAAAAATTAAACGCCCACCCGACCCAGCCAGGAATTGGGTGTAGCAATTAACACTTAAAAATAAAAAGTAAAAACAAACATGGATATAATAAAGTGTCTATCATTCCTTCATTGCGATGACATAAATGACAGAAAGTGATCCTTGACTTTCTTTTTAAAGGATATAATGGACGAACTATCCTGGATGTCTGTAGGAAACCTGTTCCATAGCTGCGCTGCTCTGACCGTAAATGAATTTAGGAGGAAGTTAGTATTGACTTTAGGAATCTCAAGCGTCTTTGTTATACGAGCACGTCTTGAGCGGCAAGGTGGGGGCAGGAGAATAATGTAAAATGAAGGCAATAACAAAACTTTGTGGTGTGGCGAGAAGGACTACAAAATGGTGGCGCGGGCGACGTTCTGCTATTTAGTGAACTGTATTTTTTTGTTGGCGTTATACTAGGCTAGGACGTATCGAACGCCGAGGGTTGGCTATAAGGTCAATAGGTAAGCCGTTCGAGATGGAAACAGGACGTAGCGTTAGTTGGCGTGTGGCGTTCCATATTGCGGTTTTCTTATGTAATAGGGAACATATTAATGTTCTGTCTTGGGATTGTGTACGAGTATTTTTATTTAGATAGAGGGACAAGTATAATTTTCTTTATTCGCCAGTCTGTTGAGCCAGAGTTTAAGATCCCAAATTTTTTTGCATTTAGCATTCATAAAATGTATTATTTTATCATTATCATCATCATCAGCTCATTTTATGTCCCCGCTGCTGCTGCACGAGCCTTCCCTATGGATGGATAAGGAGAACGGGCCATAAACCACCACGCGGGCCCAGTGCGGATTGGTGGTTGTTAACGATTGCTAATGCAGCCGGGACCAATGGCTTTACGTGCCTTCCGAAGCACGGAAGAGCTCGAGATGATAAATTTTTGGTCACCCATCCGATGACCGGCCTTTGCGAAAGTTGCTTAACCTCAGCACTCGCAGACCGGGCGCGTTAACCACTGCGCCATCGAGCTTCTCGCTTGTTATATTATTTTATATTGTGTTACAAAACATTTCCCACCAACCACAAAGACAAAGTAAACGTTACTACCTATATAAACTTTCGTTTACTAGACTTTGGACTCCAACAAACCACAACAACATGCATATATGCGGAATGTTTGCACAACAGCCGGATAACAACCCATAAAATAGTATTATGTTTGTCTACCAACATGGCGGCGCACGTGAGTTCGTTTCTAATTGTCGATAGTTTTACGAGAATAGTGCCACATAGTAAAGGCCAATTAGAACTATTTTAAATGACTTGGTGCAGTAAACCAATGACAAAGTTAGGATTGGCTAGCAGCGGTTGGATAAGAATAGCCGAAGATCGGGCTCAGTGGCATACATTAGAAGAGAACTATATCCAACATTGGACTGGATGTGGACATAATCAGCGTTATGATGAAAGTTAGGGGAAGATTATGTGTTTAATATTCGAACGCCTACATGGCTGAATAGTAAAGCGCTTTTAAAAAGGGTATCAATACCACAAATTTAAAAAGTGACGTTGCACTGATTTTTGACTTGATATTTAAATTGTTCTCTTTTTTTCTGTTCGATATTGTTCGTAACACTAACTTATTGTTTTGCTTCAATTGTTCTTTTTATTTTCCAAATTGTGAACTTTTAATTTTAGATTAGTTTAAATTATGTAGTTAATTGAATATTTTGTTCACTGTTGTTTTTTATAAATTTAAAAAGTGTTTGTTTGTTGTAAATTGCAATGTAACAATTTGTGTTCTGTTATTGTACCTTTAACAATAAATAAATAAATAAATAAATAAATAAATAAATAAATAAACTAAACTGTTACAAATGACTTAAAAGTAACACAACAATAACAGTTAATGTAACTTCAAATAGAGTGTTAAATCTTAATAATAATTATTAATAAACCTTGTAAGTCGAGCTGTAAGGAAAACTTTAGGTTCGTTTGATATCTCCATATGTTGATAGCAAATACCGATACATAAGTACAACTCCAACAATATTTATTTGTGATAATGGCGTCCGTTTCCATGGTATCGACCTTGAGCTTTCTCGCTGTGAAACTACAAGAGCACGCGTATATGTAGCGGCAGCAGTATATATGTCGTACCATTCTGTGGTGTACTTATTTCGATAGTACCCAAACACTTTAAATATTTTGTATTAATCCTTTATGTATACAGGGTCTATAGGGTCTATAGGTATCTATAGGTATGTATATTAAAATCAACAATAAAATGAAATAAATAAGTATGTATTCAATTGTTACTATAGTAAAAACTCAGTGGATGTTCCCTCCTTGCAATTATTAAAAGAAAAAAGTTTCGATCACTGGTTCCTGTCGACCAATGATGCCACTACCCAAATAAAAAAAAAGTCTAATATCTTGTCTGTCTTTGAACAGCTAGTTAACGAACAAGTTTACATAGACAATATAATCTAATTTAATTATCGGCTACACTAATTATTTCTGCAATCAATCGTGATGCGCGTGGTAGTGCTAATTTCACATTTCGTATTTATTTTTACGATATTCCTTTATATGTAATACAAACAGAACTATGGTGTTAATTCACAGTCATAGAGAATTATACAATAGTTTTAATTATTATATGTGTTACGATACGAATCGAATCTATGGTACACTTTTTGGCGGGAAAGTGAAGAGTCATGTTTGCGGTTTTATATATTTTCTAAAATTAGTGTTATGTCGAATATTAATGTGAAATAATGGTGAATTATTAACCGTTAAGTGTTCGTGAGTGTGCATAAGTGTTGGCAAATGAAACAAAACAGTGCAACGTCACTTTTCAAATTCTCTCAAGAAGTCCGCCCGAGGACTTAGTAAAGCCCTACATCTTTACTCAGATACTAGAGGGGTTAGGGAGTACATATATGATTTCTTACTTCTTATTTCTATTATTATTCATCATCATCATATAGGAAAGAAATATTGTTTATTACTTGTAAGACAAATTACTTTGACACTGGCTAAATGTGCTAACCGCACGAAGCCATCAAATAAAAACAAAAAAAAAACTATGGTACAGCGCAATAAACAAACAAATTTTTTAACTTGGTTTTGTTTTCAGTTGTGTCAGTGTGTGAGCTGTTTTGCTAGCTTTTGACTATATATTATATATTTATTACTATATTATAATTTAATTGCTTTATAAATATTTATTTTAAAGTGATTGTGATAATAAAACTTGTTTAGACTACCAGCGCCTTATCATTTCCAAGTCATATGGTTACATAGGGTCAATTATTTAAATATTTTCAAAAACCGATGAGTACCTCTTCGAAGTATATAGTTTCAAAGAAGTATAAGCCCTTTTGTCCATAACAATAGTAGACTTCGCTCTTTTATAATTATAACACTACTTACATATTTTTTTTAGTTTAACTATAAAACTTATTTTATTTTTAGAGCTAAAATATTTTCTTTAACTCCTATTACACGTATTGTTAGTAAGTTATGCAAACAGAGTCATGTTTGTTGTAACCTACCATAAAATGTCATGATTCGCGACATTGCACGAAAGTGCCTTTTTTACAACAGATAATCCGCTAAACGGTCTTGAGGACTCTTCACATAATCTATGTAGTGCCATGCAAATAAACTTATCGTTTCACAAACCACACCGCGCTGCGCATGCGATGGCTCGATTTATATATTAGACTTATGTACAAAAACTATTATTTTTTTACCTATGTATATGTGACTTTTTAATTGATTTTATGATTTTATTTGATTTTATTTTATTTATTTTGTTGTTGACTTTATTTCATTTTCATTTTTATATGGTTTTATTTGATTTAATTTTAATTTGATTTGATTTATTGTTTTATTTTAATTTGGTGTGTATTTATTTTATTTTGATTTTATTTGATTGATTGATTAAGTATGATTTATTTTTTGGTTTTATTTTGAAAATTATGTTATTTTATTTTATTTTTGTATTGATGTAATTTTATTATTATTGAATTTATTTGATGTTGATGTATCATAATAATCTCACTAACTTAGTTTAAGAAACATTGTTACTAACACTCTATGGACCAGTGTCTGAAATAAATTGTTTATTATATATTAACGCGCTCTTTATATACCTAATATTTTTACGCAAAGAATTTTAATTATAGTATTTATTAACACATTCATATTAGTCCCGTTAACCCAAACAGAAAACTAATTTGCTTGTTATTTTACGTAGTTCTTACTACCCATGTGTAAAATCATACTTTCATGTATTTTACAAAGTTTCAGTGACACACTTATTTTTAGTATTTCAATGCTCACATAAAAATATATACTTGGTTCAAATGTTTGCTGTCGGTAAATAAGTGTATACTGATAATGAAAAGTAAATATTAAGTCATGACATAAGTGAAGCCGTCGCGGCGCGGCGCATTTGCCTAAAGTCCTAAAAACCTAGTGACAAAACACGGTTATTGCCTTAATAATACAAGAACATGATTCTTATATAAATATTATTTTTAATGTTATTTGTTGTGAGTTCCCCTCCAAGCTCCTTTGAAAACCTTTTTAACAGAATTTTCTTTACTCTGAAACGTGTAACAGAAAGGTGTGGTCAAAATGAAAAGATCAAAAGTGTATCCGATCTGGATCTTCTATGTGTTGTAACTGAGACATAATAGTAAACTTTACTTTGTCACGCAACTGTTAATGAAATATGTGAAGACATGCACGTCAGGCGCGCATAAACAAGCAGTAGTGATCATAAATGTAAGTACACAGAGTTTACTACACCACTAGGGCTGTGACTTGTTTATTTTGATGTGACGTCACAATAGAAATATTTAATGAAAAATTGCTTAACAAATTAAAGTCAATAATTATGTCTCAGTAACTCTGCATACAAGGTCTAGATCGGATACGCTTTGGATCTTTTCATTTTGACCACGCCTTTCTGTTACACGTTGTATAATAAACATAATTTGTAACAAGCAGTTCACTACTGCTCACTTTAAGGATACGTTTTACCATGTAATAGTAGTATAATTAAGTGTGTCTTTTGAGTGAAATTATATTTCTTGAGACAAAAAAATATTCTCTAAATCTAGAATATTCTTCAAACATAGAAACCAATACAAGGTCATTGCTATATTTTTTAACGAAGATTACGCAAATAACTCTGCTCTACCTTATGTTAAGCAGAAACGAAGTTCAGATGATATGTTCATAACAGAACAATACATATGTTCAAACCTTTTTGTTCCTATGTATATTTAATACTTCTAAATACTTCTTTCTAAATACTTCTCACCGTCTATGATAAAAATAAGACAATATTACGATGTAGTAGCGAGTTGGTGTGTTTTTCAATAAATACATGAAGTTTAGTGAGTTGTTTTAGTCCTGGGCGCCCAGGAACCAGGGGAAGATTGTCCGGGGCATAAAAAATGAGGACAGCTATTGGAGGATGGTGCTGGTGCCTCACTAGCCATCCTCAACTTACCGACCCGTAAGTTGCCTCTTCACACCTCGTTTAAATTACGTCACGTAAAACATCAATGTTTGTAGCATTGTTGTGTTCCGGCAGCTAGAGATAAGATAGCCAGGGTCTCACTAGTTGAGGATCCCGGGTGAAATGCGCTTCCACCAAATAGCCTTATCATCACTTAACATCAGGTGAGATCAAGGCACTGTGCTTACCCGTAAATATAAAAATAAAATAAAAAAGTCTTAGAAAGAAGGGAATACGTGTGCTGGGAGAGCATTAAATTTATCGACTCGCGTTTATTTTACACATAGGATTCGGGTAAAAGGCGAATATGTCTCCAGTTGGCGAAAACATAAAAGTGATTTAATTTAAGTTTCAGTATGTGGCCACGCGTAAAAATCTTGGCGCGTCTAGATGACGAAATAAGAAATGATACTAATTTTGAGTGTCCGGTCTCCTGTGTCGAGTCAGTGAAGAACCCGATTTGAGTAGATCCGAAAAAGTTGTTTAATTTAAATGTGTAGTGTTCGCGTAAACTTTAGAAAACACTATAAAAATAATTCAAAAGTATTTAATCAGTGCAAAACATTTTTAAAATTTTGGCTAATAGCTTTGCTAAAGGAAATAATACGATATTTTTTTATATTATGTATAAAAACTTGTTTTGACTACTTATCAATTACGGAGCATCGCGGTAGGTCCTTATTAAATATTATTGATAAACCCGATTCGTTATCCATAACGTTTTTATCTCTCAACCTTGCCGTTATGTTATGTAATAGTTTCATTTACGTAGTAAAACTACAAAAACATCAACGCTCGTTCTGCCAGTTACGCGTTTTTTGTGGAAAGATTGCTCGTGAATAAAACATGAGTGTCTTACTAATGTTTGAATTTTGGATAAATATTTTGACAAAATTACAAAATATTAACAACCTGACATAATGAACTTTTTTGAAACAAAGTAAATTATATAATGTTGTTAGATATGCAAGTCGTAATATGAATTGTCATAAAGGTATTTTTAACTACTGTTTGTACTGATAGAGTTAGGTCTTTAACTTGATTCAGGATCATGATCACCAAACTAACTTATCATCACCATCATCCTACAAACATCCCACAGCTGGGCTCAATCCTCCTCACATAAACCACGGCCCTATTACTTTTTCCGTGAGCATTGCAAAAAGATCGCAACTAGCACAAACTGCGTAACTGAGCTCCTCTTAGGTCATCTACAGTACTGACACAGTAAATAAACTTTGAATCAGAAACTAATGATAGATAACATAGATCTGATAGGCGTGTAACAGTTGATAACAACCTGTCCACGTGCCGCACGCAGCTGGCAGCAGGCGCGAAAATAGGACGACCTTGATTGAATTCGACGCCGCGAATATGTATATGTAGTAGGGGCACCATGGTTTAGTTTTAGGATAGATTTTAATTTTTTTTTTTAAACTTGCACAACATTACATTGGTACACTAATACGCTATGCTGAACAGAAAGAACAATATAAATAATATAAATACACGTAACTACTATAAAACAAACGACACAACACAATAACATATACATATACGTTTTGTCAACTTAATTTAGTTTGAGTAAAAAGTGTATTTGCTTAAAATCTATTTGTCTGATATAATATAAGGATTGAAATTAATAGATGAAATTGCATTTATTTGTCTTCACCGGATGAGTAAATTGTATTATATTAAAAATAAAACGCAATAACATAAACAAATCATCATCATCATCAGCTCATTTTTATGTCCCCTCTGCTGGGGCACGAGCCTTTAAATGCAAATATATAAAAAATAACGAATTTAAAAGTATTCGATAAGGACTGTTATTATTTTTTATACATATATACGTTTTAATACAAATGTAGAATTACACTTAAAAATTATTAACCCATTGTTTTCACTTTAAATTACGCACATTGATTGTCTAATACTTAGTTATGTTTTGTTACGAGTGTAGTTTTAGACAAATCACGTATTACAAGACCAAAATTATACTAGAAAAAAATCAACTAGCCTCAGGAAGCTCGAGTGGGAATCGAACCCATGACCTTTGGATAACCGGTCCAATGCTCTGACCGCTAAGCTACCGAGGCCCCAGAGTCAAGGGTATCCAACGAAATATAGCAATCATCATCATCATCATCATCATCTCAGCCAAAAGACATCCACTGCTGGACAAAGGCTTCCCCCAAGGATCTCCACAACTACCAGTTTTGTGAATGCAAAACTCAATATAATATAAATATTACGTATTGTTTGCGATAGCTAGTATTTAGCTGAACAATAGCGTGTTTATCACAAAACATACGTACAAAGCACTTGTACACATTGACACGAGTGTTTGTCTGGAGATAGGCCAATTCAAGTCTAGACTGACATGACTTATTTTAAATTACTTGCATCTGGATGTGTTTAGTGTATTTGTTGAAATCTAGTGATTCAATCTCATACACTTTTATAATTTCGATAAAACAAAGACCGACTTAGAAAAATAGAATTAAATACAATTATCGAATTGCTAATCGTAGCATGTTTAGATTTCAATTGACAAGATTGAGTTGACTTGAGTTGAAAAGATTTGATGTTAAATTTAACTAACATTTTAGCATTTTAATTTTAACTTTATGTATTAGTTTCATTGTTAGAACCTAAGCCTGCTACGCCGAAAAATTTTTTTGAATTTGAATTTGAATTTGAAATAATGTTATAAAACGTTTTTGGTAATAATAAATATAGTTACCTTATACATGGCGAGACTTTGTTGCAATATAAATCATAATCTAAGAATACTTACATATAAAGACATGTTATCCGTGAAACAGAAATGCATATGGTTACATTAGCTCAAACCGGCTTGTAAAAACGTAGGCCCCGTATTGATAAATTCGTACTGGCACTGACTGATCGAAAACAGCTGGACACCAAAACAAACACTACGTTGTAGTTATCAGTTACCGGTGCTTGCTACCGGCTTCAAGAGCTCATTGACGTAACAGTGCCTATGTTGCGATCATGAGAATTAAGCTACCTTTGCAATACAGGTCCCCCGGATGAGCGAAAAAATAATATAAATTTTCTGAATTTATTTATTTTTATTGTTTTGAGTTTTTATATTTTATGCACAATTAGACAACAGACAATCACTCTTATCCTCTCACTGACGACTGTCTGTATGACTATACATAATTACAGTTTACACCATACGAACCCACAGGATTTTGAAGAAACTGAGCAAGGTCTTTTTAATTCTACCTTTAGTTTACAACGTCAAATTATAGCCTATATGTTTATAAGTTCTATTAGTGTATGTAAGTAAAAGAGAGGGAAGATGTGAGTGAAAGAGAGGGAAGCATTATGTCATCTCTAGCTCACGTGCGGTCGTAACACAGCTCAGTCAGCTGTGAGCAAAGAGTGAGAGACGCGCGACTAAGAGCCGACAATTATTTAAAGAGATACCACATTTTGGCGACCGTTTGAGTCCTAACTTATACAACACACAGCAACGATAATTCGTCAATAGACCATTTTACAACAATTGATGGACATGTCGTGTTGCCTAATATTCGTCGATGAACACGGGTCAAGAGAGTTAGAAGGAAACATTCACAAACAAAATAGTATATTGTTATTTTATGTGAGGGCGACAAACGAGCAAACGGCCCGCCTGAAGAAAAGCGGCCGCTGCGGCCCATGGGACGTACCAAGGGGAATCACGGGAGGGCTTGCTTCGCGATCCGATCCGAACCCCTAGGAGAATCTAGTGGGGAACGGGGACATGCACTAATGCGTGATGGGATGACCTCTAAAAAACCTCTGACGGTGTTTCGATCACACGGCTCAAGGATCCCTTTAAGTTTCTCACCGCCCCTAAAAAGTCCAGTGACACTGAAAATGTCGTATGGTATATCAGCAAACTCACTCCAAAAAAAAGAGTACTTGACGATTTTGAAGTTTTATTTCTTAAGTTCTGTAATTTTATTTTACTTTAGGCGCTACTGAGTGCGCTTACAACTCCAGTACAAAAAAGGACATTATTGTACTCGACTTTAGAGTTGACGACCCAAGTAGTGGAAAGTGGAGTTCTGCTCATCTTACAATGTGAGGTGAAAGCTCCGGTCACATATCTGGAAAATAGGGAGTGGACTATACAAGTACATGGGACCACGGACAACTCTCTTGAGACACAGTCTTATGAGTCCTGAAGAATAGGCTTCGGCAGGTTCCAATCTGGCGTTATGACTTGACGCAGATGGTCTCCTGTGCAAGTTTTATTATTTTATTATTCGATTGGTAGAAGAAGTAAGCAAAAGCAAGAAGAAGTAAGAAGTTAGCAGTGTTAAGAAGTGTTGTACATAGTACTCTGCCAACCAGCACAGCTATTTAAAATGGCGGCAGAACTAAATATTAAAATGCTCGCCATTCAGTCAGATTCTGGACAGATTCTTCCCACCAGACAATTAACCAAACTAATAAATGTGTTCGTTTTAAATGCATTCTCTATTTTAATTCTACAAAAAAGGAAACCTCAAAGCGCAGACGGCACTCAACTAATTTATTGATACGTAGTATCTTGTTTTACTATCACCACTAGCATCCGATGTCGGTGGCACAGCAAATGAATGCCATAAAAATCTATCTTGATTTTATTTCAATGCTGTACTTTTCTAGAGAGCGGAGAAGAGATTCTTGTATTTAAGTTTCGTGTTTTATCTACAGTTTCTAGATAAAATATTGAATTGAAATTACTAAACTACGTATACTACGTACGGATAAACTGCGTGTCAATAAATTTATGTGTGGCATTCAATTCTTACTTACTTACTTTAAATATCAGTGCAGTCTGCTATTAATTAAACGTAGATACGTATAACGTTTACAGAATGTAACCAGAAAGTAGAATAAACAAGGATGTGAAATAACAAAACTCGTGTATGTTAAAAAACGGCATTCTAATCGAAATATATCGTTTTCGCGCTGTCACCAGTCTGTCACTTTTTCCCAGTTTCTGGGTGTGTAGATCGCAAGCGATCCAATGGCCCGATGTGAATGTAACTTTGTTGTATTAATGTATTACGTATGACGTTTTTTTTATATGTATATCTTATACAATATGAAAAACCAAATTCCTAATACAAAATTCTTATACTCGCATGTTTAATAAATAACGTAATCCAATCTATTGGTACGTTATTAGCAGTAAAAGTGTAACACGATGCTCTGTTATTGTTTTACGGATGTTTATATAGAACACCGGCAATTGGCAATAAGTTCACCACATAAAATAGTACTATGTATGTGTTGTAAAGTTTTCGTTAAGAAACAAATTTTCCTAGAATTGAAACAAAATGTTGTTACCGTAGGTCACGCTCGTATACGTGACAAGTTTGTAAGTCATAATCGAGAATGATGATTGGCTAGCCTATTTTGTTATTAATTAGCTACAAAGACAACCTCTTTATTTACATCTCTTCTTCCTAGTCGTGCACTCTTGACAGAGTGGTCGTGGTCACGTCTTGGTCACTTCGCCGTTCACCGCTTCCCTCGTGATGCGTAGCCATGTGTCCCGATGCCATCGGGAAACCGGGCACACGCACACTTCCTGGAGCCGCTGTTCTACCGAACGGTTCGTTTTCAGAGGAATAAAGTTAATTAAACCATCAAATTGTAGAATGAGCTGCCATCCGAGGTTTTCCCATTGAGCTACGACATGGTCTTTCAAAAAGGGTTTAAAGAGGTTTTTCTTAGGTCGGCAACACCAAAGCAACATCTGTGATATGGCTGATGTCCATGGGCGGTGGTGACCGCTCACCATCAGGCGGGCCACCTGCTCGTTTGCAGACTATCAATATAAAAAAAATCCTGGCAGAGTGAGAGCAAACGTTAATGTTGGAGTGCGTCACAGATTTAATGAGGTCTGTCCACCGTGTCGGCGAGCGCCCGCGAGGTCTCTTGCCTTTACTCTTCACATACAACCACTCACCACCCACAAAACACTTCTTTTACATAAAATGTATAAAGTTCTGAATATCAGAATATGTTTTCCGTTTGAACTGAAATACACGAAACGTACACTTTTAAAATGGAATAAAATAGGTCAAAACCAAAAAACTTTTACAATTATGACCAAATACTAAAATCTAAAAAATCTGCTGTTCCATACAAAAGCCTAATTTTTTATTCATTGACGATATTGGTTTGAGCTGTTATCTTTATGTAGGTACATACCTCATATTTTCGCTTTGTATATTTTTTAAAGTAAATAGATAATTCAGAAGTAAATAGAGCATTCACCTTGGAGCTGCTCGGACCCAAATCTCAAAGTACCTAAAGAAAGTTTTGGAGCTGTAGGGAATGAAATTGGTAAATGTGGTTTTATTTATTATTTAATTATGAAAATCATTGGAGCTCTTGGGAATGAATGTATAGAAGTTGAATTTTGGAGAACAATAGATTTGCAGCGCGTGGGAATAAGCCACGTAAACATATACGCTAGTATAAGCAGGTACTTTACATGCGTTATTTGTTAATGGAATATAGAGATCTTCTCTGATTGGATCATATTTGGATTACAAAGACCTGACTAGGACTAGGACTTTGCTTCACCGACTTGTAAGTAGGTGACCCCTTAGCTATGTTAGGTGACGGTTATACTCCGGCCACTGTCACCTAACATGGTATAGGGTAAAATGGGCATAACAGTACAGCAAACTCCCTCAAAACTAAAAATCTATAAAAATTGCGTTTCAGTTGTCGGTGTCACCCATTTGCCTCGTTAAACAATACGCGTTTGTGTTATAATTGATTACAATTGTTATTCGACGTGTTGTTATACAACACAGCTGTGTGACTCATCGAGATAATAGTATAAAATATTTAGAATCCAACTACTTTAACACCGAGTAACAATAAAACTCTTTGTATTGCCTTTGTAATAAAAAATAGTACTTACTCAATGTTTTTCATTATTTTTATAGTTACCTGATTTTTTTTTATATTGGTATAATACATTAAGATGATTACATATTCTTTTAATAAAAAGTATAGATTGTTTATTATTAAAAATAAGCAAAGCATTGTTCTTGATTGTCCTCCGTGATTCATATCATAAGATAATGAAAGACTGTTGGTACGTACGTAATGCATAATAGTGATTTAAAACATCTTCTTTAATTTAGTCCTAAACGTTATGTCAGCATGCATTGCATTTAACATTGCTAACGTAATTGCTGTCAAATTAAACAAAGTGGATATTCACTCCAATAATATTAGTTCTTAAAGTTTGCGTACTTTTTTAGATGGGTCAAAACGTACGTTCACCGACTGCCACCGCTAGGGAAGCGCCCTTCATTTTATTTTTTACTGGACATAATGTGAGATGCGCCCGCCCGCTGTTTTGCCAAAAAAAAACCAGCATAACCTAAATATTTTAATGCCTTATTTGGCATAGCATTTATACGACCAGAGCAAGCCAAAAAAAAATTAACATGAGTTGCAACTCGCGTTCCATTTTAAACATTTCAAAACGGGGTATATAGTTCGAGTACTGTATCATAGGCGGATAAATAACTTTGGCGTAGAAAAAAGATCTGAGTACGCCCTGAGGTGTGGCGCTGCTCTTCACAAGATACTGGTGTCCAAGCTTTTGAGCAGAGCGACTAAGATCCGTATATATAAGACGATTATTTGTCCGATCTTGATGTACGGCTGCGAAGCTTGGACACTCACGCAGAAAGAAGAGCACAAACCTTCTAGTGGCCGAGAGGAAAGTGCTGAGGAAGATTTTGGGACCGGCAAGAGCAGATGATGGCAGATGGAGAGTAAGAAAGAACAAGGAGTTGGAAGAGCTGGTGGCTAGCCCCAATTAGGTGAGACCGAGGCACACAGACTGCGGTGGTTCGGACACGTTCGGGAGGATCGGGCTACAAAGTGTGCTTACTTGGGGGTCCCTAGGGGGTGACGACCAAGCTCCATGAGCTCCTAGAAACCAGCGACTGGCAAGAGATCGCGCAAAACCGGGAGCAGTGGCGTCACCTTCTGTCGGAGGCCAAGAACCACTTTGGGTCGCTGAGCCATCGGAGTAAGTAGGTAAGTAGAAAAAGAGTGACAGAAAGCCAGTCGAGTCCCAGATAACCCACGCCCCTTATAGGCCAACAAAAAAGGCAGATAGGTATTTATATACCCGACGTTTCAATCGAGTTGCACCGGCCGTGGTCACGGGCTGACAATACTAAGTAGGTAGTTTGCAAGAATCCCCGTTGTTATAAAACTTAATTTTCTAACGTTTTCAAATTAAAGTTTAATTATTTTTAAATCGCAATCCTAAATCAAGCGTGTTATCAACAAAGGTGAAATACGAATGGGCTGTTCGAACTACGAACAGCGCGCGTAACCTTGGCGCGCCGAATTTATGCATGCCACGTGCGCGTGCGCTGTGCGTAAACAACATGCAGCGTTCAATACGGGAACTCGATTTTTCAAATATAGTAGATTAGTGGGTAAGTAAGTTATAGTAGACTAGGTAAGTAAGTAATAGTAGTAGTATTAGTAAGTAAATAGCCTATAACTGTCCCACTGGTGGGCAAACGGCAAAGCTCTCTATCATCATAATCAAGTCATCACTACAAATGCGGGTTGGTGACCACAAACCCGGGCTATGCATTGAAAAAACCCGAAACACACTTTGCCCGACCTGGGAATCGAACCCGGGACCTTTGCGTATCGGGCCGAGCGCTTTACCACTCAGCCACCGAGGCGTTAGTAAGAAAAGTAGTTTAATAGTTTATATTCTGTCTCACTGCTGATTGAAATGACGTCATCGCTACAATTGATGGGTATTGGCTTATTCACCATCCTTCCCAAATGCGGGTTGGTGGTAAATCGAAATTCACCAAGCACCTCCTGTTACCGGGCCGTGCGCTTTGCCGAGTACTTCATCGATTCACACCACGACTGGTTTGCACCACGGTGTGAATCGCAGTGGGACGTTTTTTGAATTGGCTGTTTCGACCCACGGCTCATACCATGGTATAAATCAGCGAATGTCTTTGTTGGACTCCTGTGATTCGCACCATGGTCACAGATCACAGAAGAAGTCACAGAGGAGAATCACAGAAGGGCTCCTATTAGCTTCGCTGATTCGGACCACTACCACAATAAATGTGATGTTTGTACTAGCGGATGGAAAACAATTACTGAAACAAACTGGCCACCGGGGGCCTTAAAATGTTTATAATTATATATCTATCCGTCCAGTTAGTACAGGAGAATACTGCCTCGTCATTATTTATTGCCATTAATTAAAATAGATCGGAGATTATAAAACAGAATTAATTCTCATTACTTACACCAATGGCTATATCTATCAAAGACGTATGTCTTTTCGGAACATGAGTTATATTATCATTATCATCATCATCAGCTCATTTAATGTCCCCACTGCTGGGACACGAGCCTTCCCTATGGATAGGGAGAACGGGCCATAATCCACCACGCGGGCCCAGTGCGGATTGGTGATTGTTAACGACTGCTAATGCAGCCGGGACCAACGGCTTTACGTGCTTTCCGAAGCACGGAGGAGCTCGAGATAATAAATTTTTGGTCACCCATCCGATGACCGGCCTTTGCGAAAGTTGCTTAACCTCAGCACTCGTAGACCGGGCGCGTTAACCACTGCGCCATCGAGCTCCTCCTCCTCCTCCTATTATATTATGTTAAAATCAATTAAAATTAAGGTCAACTACGCGATTAAAATGTAAATTGTAACGGGTAAGAGTATTATAATTAATTTACCAGTTCTTTTACTTTTAGTTTGCCTACTTATAACTCCATTAGGCATGCGATGAATATATTGAATTGACCTTCTAAAAACATAAATGAATTGACTCACATTTGTTTCTAAGTCTACGTACGTGCATACATACAAACAGTTCAAAATACTAGGTAAAAACAAATTAACGTTAAATAACGTAAGTACATCCGTAAACAGAGAGAATTAACAATAACTTTGTTAACAAGATAACGTATCAAATAATCAGTGATGTAACAAAGCGGCGTCCTAGACCTACAAAAACTTGTTCATAAACAAGTCCATGAATGAATAAAGAAACAAACAGGTTTTATAATTGTGTCAATTTAAAGGCTATTTTGATAGTGACAGGTTGTTACTACACTGTAAATAGATTTTTTGGTACTTCTCTAATCAGATTATCGTGCATATAAGCTGTTATAGAAAGATTATTAGCATAACAATAGCCTTATCAGGATCGTGCGGAAAATTTATGTACGATTGTTGAAGAACACCTTTTATGGATCAGGGGAGGTTCATGCAGGCTATCACGTTTGGGGTGCGAGTCAGATGACCTCCACGTGGTGCATCCTGGGCAACGAGTGGCTCCAACATTCTCCGTTCGGAGAAGGTTGGGCCCAATCGGCTAACATCTGGCAAGGCGGGAGCCCCTTCTGGGCCCTGCAACTCCTGTGCGTGTCTACTTTAGGCCGCACGACTCGCTGCTCCTTCTGAGCAGCTTTGAGAGGAGTACCACAAAGACGGCCGCCCCTTAAGGGTTATCAGGTCGCACGGGGGGGAAAGGGGGCACCGGTGAGAGCGGTGCAACCGGGGTGTACGCCAGCCCCGAAGTCGTTATCTGCCCTTTTGCGGCAACGACCCCACCTTTGGCGCCGTGGGTACGCTGCGATTGGGCAGACCGGAGGCCAAACGGCCAAGAGAAGGAAAACTCAATAACACCCCGGAGAACACCGGCTAAAAACCTGTCGGTACCTCCCGCCCCCGACAGTATATAGGGCACCCTCGGCGTGTGGACGACGCGTGGGCGACCTCTTTTGGTCCGGGGAAGGGCAGCCCCTAAAGTGCCATCGTTTGGAGGGGGATGACAACCCGCAAATTGTCAAAACTCATCATGATAAGTAGACCTAAAGAGCAACTACCCCAGGAGGGTACCCGCCGGGAGGCGGGAGAATCCCTCCCTGAGACTGTTTCGGTCTCAGGCTGCCCCACCGTTTCTGGGGGGGGCAAAGATCTGCTTAGCATGATTGCGCAAGTGGGCGCAGGAAGTGCGAAAGGAAGGTGCGAACCCGTTGAGAGCGGGCCGCTGCCGGTGTCCGGGCCGGCAGTTGGAAAGCAGGCTACCGGTGCGATGGAATCGCTGGTCGGCCTTAAACTGATGTTTAAGACGCCTGGCGCGAAGAGCGATGGCGTTTCTACGCCCACGCCGACAGCTACGCGATCGCGCAGCTCTTCGGCAGCGAGAGGAGAAAGTGTGGCGGTTCTGCCCGCTACACTTGAGTCTGAAAAAGACGTTGAGTCCGACTCGTCGGCGGTCTCAATGAGATCGGCCGTGGACTCCGGCTTTAATGCGAGAGGACACAGAAAGGGGAGTCGTGCCAGCTCACCGGCATTGTCGGTTCGCAGCGGCAGGAGCGAATCCCGCTCCTCCCCTTACCCCAGGCGAGGACTTAAAGATCAGGACCAGTGCAGCGAAATGTCAGATGACAGCTGCATCAGCACTGACACGCTCACTGGCCCTCTTAAGAGGAAGCGTCCCCCCAAAACATCTAAGGGGGACAAAACCATGACCAAAGAGTCAAACTCGGATTCGTCGGACGATGGTCCGATTAAAAAGACAGTTCCGCGCGGTCGCGGTAGACCTCCCACCACTGGGGAGTATGTCGGCCTTGCCCAGGCCAAACGCGAGCTCAACGCTGCAAAGCGTGAGGAGCAGCAGATCGCGTTGGACCGGGAGGTGGCTAACATGGAGCGCCGCGCCATCGAAACTCGAGCGTCCTATTACGCCAGTCGGACGGAAGATGAGGCCCTACCCACAGATCCGGACCTGAAGACCGCCCTCGACATCGAGGAGGTGGTGAAGGCGGACTGTGCGGTCATAGTGGAGGTTGCGAAGAAGTCGTCGCACCTTCAGGGCCCCTTCCAGAAGGCGCTAAAAAAATCGGCTCAGTCCATCCTGGACTGTTTCCGCGAAGTGTCCTCCAAATCCATCTCGGAGGACACTCGCATTCTTAAAGCGGAGAATGTAAGGCTGCAGCGGCAGCTGGCAGACCTCACCAAGAGCGTGGCGGTTTTGTCTGCCGAGGTCAAGGACCTCAAGAGTGGGAGGAAACCCGGATCCCCTCCCCCTATGCTCCCCGAGGTTCCCTTGTCCATGGAGATGGACTGCCCTCCTACAAGGCCCCTCTCCTCAACTGCCACCGTGCGGGAAACGGCTGGCCGTGGCAAAAGGAAGGCCGCCTTCGAGGAGCCGGACGCCCTCCAGGCATTTGAAGCGAGGCTGGCCCGAACATTCGGGAACATGCTGAATGCTCGCCTGGAGGGCCTGGAGGATCGCCTGCTTCCGGCAAAGAAGCTGCGACCACCACTCGCGGCGGACCGTAAAGCCGCAGCAGCTTCGACGCCCCCTGCTCCGAAAGGGCAGACGAAGCCGGCCAAAGGCAAGGCGGCGGGCAAAAAGCCCGATCCCCAGCCGAAGCGGGCCAAGAAGGCTGGACCTCCAGCGGTCGTACCACCTACCTCCCAGGGTGCAGCTGCCAAAGCGCCTCCCCCGGTCGGGGTCCCGACTGAGGCGGACTCGGGATGGTCGACGCAGGAGACGCGAAAACAGCGCCGCAAGAGGAAGAGGAAGGGCAAAACATCTGCCCTTCCGGAGCAGGCCCCGCCCCGTCAGGCATATTCGGCGGCGGTTAAGCAACGGAGAGCGCCTCGGCGAGAGCCCAATAAGGCCCCGTCCGCTGCTCCTGCCAGGAAGGTTCGCGCAACTGGCCAAAAGGCCAAGCTTGTTGTGCCGAGATCGGCAGCTGTGTTGGTGACGCTCACTCCCGAAGCTGTCGAAAAGGGGGTCACGTATGCCGACGCGCTGATTCGGGCCCGGGACCTAGTCGACATCGACGGGATGGATATCCCCAACCGTCGGTGCCGCAACACCGTCGCTGGGTCCAAAATCATCGAGATCGCTGGCGCTGGATCTAATGAGAAGGCGGACCGCTTGGCGGAAAAGATGAAGGAGGCCCTTGCGGATATAGCCACGGTCGTCCGGCCCACGAAGTCCGCGGAGATCAGGGTGGGCGGGCTAGACGAGTCCGTGACGGAGACGCACCTCGCCGCAACTATTGCGGCTAAGGGCGGATGTGGCGTCGCAGAGGTCAAGGTGCGTCCCATCCGGGACGGCCCTGGCGGTTTGGGTACGACAGTTGTGTCGTGCCCGGTGGCCGCAGCTAAAAAGGTTGCTGACGCTGGTCGCCTACTGATATGCTTCAGTGCAGCCAGCGTCCATGTGTTGGAAGCCCGTTCTGCCCGGTGCTTCCGATGCATGCAGGTGGGGCATGCGAGAGCTTGCTGCTCCTCGAACACCGACCGGAGCGACCTGTGCTTCCGGTGCGGCAAGGCGGGACACAAGGGCTACGAGTGTAGCGCAAAGCCTTACTGTGTCGTATGTGCCACTGCGCGTCGGCCGGCAAATCATGTCATGGGGGGGCGTAGCTGTAAGCCCCCTTCGGCCAGGGGAAAGTTGCCGGCGCGCCCTGCCCGCCAGGCTGCCCCTTCCACGCAGATGGCGCTCCAAACGGGGCAAAAGGAGGTTGATATGACGGTCGAGTAATGTCAGGACGACCGCATATCAACTTCCTGCAGGTAAACCTGAACAACACCGCCAGGGCTCAGGACCTGCTACACCAGAGCCTGGCGGAGTGGTCAGTGGACGTGGCGGCGGTGTCAGAGCCGTACTTCATCCCCAACCAACCCAACTGGGTCGGGGATACAAGCGACTCTGCCGCTGTGATGGTGCGCGCGGCCCCAGGTTACACACCCCCCTCAATTTATGAGCGGGGTGCTGGGTACGCGGCGGTCGTTTGGGAGGATATTGTTATCCTCTCGACCTATTTCTCCCCTAACAGACCGCTCGCCGACTTCAAGTCTTTTCTTGACGTCGTCGGCGTAACCATCAGGAGGGCCGCCCCGCGTCAGGTTCTCGTCCTCGGAGACCTGAACGCAAAGTCGGTTGTCTGGGGTAATCCAGCAACCGACGCACGGGGCCAGGCAGTCGAGTTGTGGGCAGCTGCCGCTGGGCTGTCGCTACTGAACAGGGGCGCAGTCCACACATGCGTGCGGCACAATGGCGGCTCGGTGGTGGACGTGTCGTTCGCCACCCCAGCTCTCGCTCGCACAATTAGCGGCTGGAGGGTTGTGCAGAACGTGGAAAGTCTCTCGGACCACCGCTACATCCGGTTCGAGAGCTCCACCCCGCATCAGCGGATTGCACCGCCTACGAGCCGAGGTCGGCCTCCTCGTTGGGCGCTCAGTCGGCTCAAACCGGAACTGGCAGAGGAGACGGCGATTTTCGAGGGCTGGCTCTCAAGTCCGATGTCCGGTCCGGACATCAATGAGTCAGCTCGCCGTCTCCGCGGCGCTTTGACGGAGGTGTGCGAGGCCTCTATGCCTCGGGCGCAGCCTCCGCGGGACCGCCGCGAAGTCCATTGGTGGTCCCAGGACATCGCCGCCAAAAGGGAGGAGTGTAGCGTCCATAGACGGGCCTACACCAGAGCCCGCCGGCGCCGCGTGAGGGACCGACCGGAGGAGGACCGACTGTACGAGCTGTACCGACAGTCGAAGAAGACCCTGCACACTGCGATCGCCTCCTCGAAGGAGGCATCTAGGGAGGAGCAGTTGCAGGGTCTGGATCGGGATCCGTGGGGGCGGCCGTATAAGCTGGCGCGCAACCAGCTCAGAGCGCGCGGCGCGCCCCTCACGGAAACAATGGATCCCGACCTCCTGGGGTCGGTCGTCGAGGGGCTGTTTCCCCGGGCCGAGGAGGGTTTTGTCCCCCCTCGCATGGCCCCGCCGTCTCCTGACGAGGGGGATGAAAGCGCTCCCCCTCTCATTGAGGACGACGAGTGGGTCGACGCCGTTGCCCGTCTTAAGGGGCGTAAGACGGCACCGGGACCTGACGGCGTCCCGAAGCGGGTGTTGGACCTGGCCCTTAAACATCTCGGGGCCAGGGCCAGGGAACTGTGCGACGCCAGTCTCCGTTTCGCACAGTTTCCCAAAACATGGAAGGAGGGGGCGCTATGCCTGTTGCGCAAGGAGGGGCGTCCGGCTGACGACCCCTCGGCATATCGCCCTATTGTGCTGCTGGACGAAATCGGGAAGGTGTTTGAGAAAATCATCGCCTCCCGAATAGTCCAGCAGCTGGGAGGGGGAACGGGCCCCGACCTTTCCGAGGCCCAATACGGCTTCCGGACGGGGCGGTCGACGATCGACGCCCTGTCCGACCTCCGGGCTCTTGTTGAAGAGGCCGTCGGGAAAAAGGAAATGGTTTTGGCGGTGTCCTTGGACATCGCCAATGCCTTTAATAGTCTCCCTTTCGGCGTCATCATGGAGGCGCTTCACTATCATCAGATGCCTCCATATTTGCGCCGAATAGTGGGAGACTACTTGAGGGACCGGGACGTAGCGTACGTGGGACGTGGCGGCGAGCTTGGCCGTCACAGGGTGTCCCGCGGCGTTCCACAGGGGTCAGTCCTCGGCCCCCTGTTGTGGAACGTCGGCTATGACTACGTCCTCCGGTGTGGCCTCCCCCCGATGGTGCGGTCGTTCTGCTACGCAGACGACACGCTCGTCACCGTCCGGGGGACGCGGCTGGAGGATGTCCAGCGCTTGGCGTCCGTGTTCGGTAGCCACATCGTGCGGCGGATTCGGACGCTGGGCTTAGAGGTGGCCCTCCACAAGACCGAGGCCATGGTGTTCCATGGGCCTCGGAGACGGCCGTCATCGGGTGCGTCGATCTCTGTGGAGGGCGTGAGGGTCGGTCTCAGGCCCCAGATGAAATATTTGGGGCTTGTGATCGATGGGCGGTGGGGCTTCGAGGAGCACTTTAAGCTCCTCGAGCCTCGGCTGCTGAAAGCAGCAGACGCGCTGGGCCGTCTTCTGCCCAATGTGGGAGGCCCGAGCGCCAGCTGCCGCCGACTCTACGGCGGCATCGTGCGCTCCATGGCACTGTATGGAGCGCCGGTGTGGGCTGACAGCCTAAGCCCACATGCGACCGCCGCTCTCCAGCGGGCCCAGCGCGCAATGGCGCTGCGGGCGATCCGGGGCTACCGTACGGTGTCCCGGAAAGTGGCGTGCGCTCTCGCGGGGACGCCCCCGTGGGAGCTAGTCGCGGAGGTGCTCGCTGCAGCGTACCAGCAGCGAGCGCAGGAGAGGGCCAGTGGCAATCGCCTGGCCCCTCCAGAGAGGCGCGCTGCTCTTGAGGGAGCACGTGAGGAGATGTTCCGCCTATGGTCTGAGGACCTGAGCGATGGGGCCTCGGCTACGCAAACGCGTAGTCTTGAGGCCTTACGCCCCGTCCTCCAGAAATGGGCGGAGCGGCGCCATGGGTCGCTCACATACCATCTAGTGCAGATACTGTCCGGACATGGCTCGTTCGGACGTTATTTGCACCGGATCGGGAGAGAGCCGACCCCACAGTGCCACCATTGCGGGGCAGCGGAGGACTCGGCGCAACACACCCTAATGGGGTGCTCTGCGTTCGATGTCCAGCGCTCCGCATTGGTCGCTGTGATTGGCGCGGACCTCTCCCTGCCGACCGTGGTTCTGTCCATGCTAGGTAGCGAGAGGTCCTGGGAGGCGGTCAACTCCTTCTGCGTCGACGTCATGACGCTGAAGGAGGAGGCGGAACGGGCCAGGGAGGACGACCCCCTGGCAAATCCGTGCCGCCGCAGACGCCTCCTGCGGAGAAGGCGACAATATCAGCGCCTTCTCCACCCGGTGGGAAACCAGCGCGGTCCGAGCCCTAGGGGGGGCTCCGATCGTGCATTGCACAGGTCCCCACCGAGGGCCGACGCCCCGCATGTCCCGGCGCGTCGGCGACCCGTCTCAACTGACGGGTCAAGTGTGTCCGCCCATCGTTTTCGAGGGCGGTCACCCGCCCCAACCAGGGGCGGAGGAGGGGCTCGCCCATCTATAGGGCGAGCAGTCACCGACGGGGTTGTGGATGTGTCCGAAAGGGTTCCCATGACCTCGTCAGGCCCCACCATGCCGGCGTTCGATGCGTCCTCCTCAGATGAGGACGACGCGATGATCGCCGGTTTGCTGGTCCCAAGGTGACGAAAGGACATCGGAGTGGTTTTTACCGAGTCGGCCTCGACTCGCTTTTTCTAGGGCCAAAGCCCTGGAACAGAGTCTTGGCCATCCTCGGACAGCCAGCGGGTCCCCTTTAACCCGCTGATGCGTCTGTTTGCAGATTTTCCACTCCGTATCAAAAAAAAAAAAAAAAAAAAGGCTATCACGTTTGGGTTAATTGCCAGCCTATAAACGTACCGCAAAGGTCCAACTGCTGGGCTTCCTAAATAAACAATAGTAAAATATGGAGAGATATGGGCAATATTAGGCATTCTCCACCAAGCTTGCCCTTTAAAGGTCGGTGTGTACTTTCAGGTTACAATCGCGAATGTTAGGTGCTAGTACCAATGCTGGTTCACAGGATGGGTGACCAAATGTTTGATATGTCGAGGCAAGTAAGCTATTTTGATCCCGGTGGTCGTCGTTGAATGGCAGTCTTCAACACCAACCAACCCTCACTGGATATCAGTTGTAATACTATCCAAATAAGAAGTCAGAAGTCGATCAGCAATCATCCAGGAAATATATGTTATGAATTTAATATAGATTTCCTGGATGACTGGAGTTACGAATCAAAACAAAATTTCGATATGTTGATCGCGGTTGTTGTTCCAAACTGCAGTCGTTAACACCCACTAAAAATTACTAGATCAAATGTTACGTCAAAGCAATATATCTCCTTACGTTGGACGCAGCAGCATTATAATAAAGCACGTCTATTAATAACGTGCTTATCCTCTAAAAAAATCCAACGTGGGAGTCAACACAGCGATTCCCGATATAAATATAATAGGACAAGACATTCGCCCGGGCAGCGGCAAGTAGGAAAGATTTACGACGATTCTAGATCCGCCGATTACATAAACTGTGCTAAAAAGGTTCAAGGATATCGAATACCGACGATATATCAACAAACACAATCAATATGTCAATATCTGCTTAGCATTATGCGGTAAAAGCGGCTTAGGTTGGCATGTTAAAAGAATATTCGTTTTACAAAGTACAGTAATGTCTAGTAATATTGTAATTTTTTTTTACGAGTTAACAGTAAATAATAATAAATTGTGACAATGACAGTGACAGGTGTCAGTGGCTGTCGATTATCTCTGATCAATAGAGACTGGTGTATGGGTAGTAGTACCGTAAACAATAGAGGGGTATAACCGACTTTATCTGTTCAACTCTGTTTGTGACTCTTATTACAAACGTCAAAGATTCAAAGTGTCAAACGTACAATAATACATACAAAGTCTTAAGCTAGAAATTAGGTGAATTATGATAACTTTGTCAAATATCTATCTATCTAGTTCGTATCTAATTAGAGATAAAATTAGCGGAAATTTCAATGATGTTAAATATCTATTTTGTGCATAATATCTGCCATCTGATATATTCGAGATAAAAAAATTCCACATTTTCATGTTCACGCTGTCGTATGTGCCGCGCGCAGAACACAAATGTGTTTAAATAACCTTATTTTATAATTGTAAATAATATGAAATCATAAGTCATAATAGTATGTTATAACATTCAAACATATGACTGTACATGCACGCACTACAAAGCACGTGAGTCGCGATCATAAACTAATATAATTTTTAATCCCCCTGTATATAAAGTAATACCGTGACTTAATTTAAGTATAATTAATACTTTAGATACTAATTGCAACATTAGAAAATTAACAACTTAACAACTGTCTTAACAAACATATAAAAATACAGCTGTATAGTTTAATTTCACTAATAATTTTATCTCTGCCAAGCCACCAGACTGATAGATAGTAAAGACACAATAAATCGATTTGTTATATTATTTAGAAATAACTTTGTTTATATTGCAAAGAGCTGCTGTTTAATAACATATCTTTTTAACAACTTCTAATAATTTCCATAGTTCTATACAAACTAAATCAGTACAGTAATGCCCGTTATCCCCTAAGCCATTGTAGGCGACAGTTTTATTCCGGCAGTAACCTAATACTTAGATGAAAACAAGCATTAGTCACTGATTCCTATGTTTTTCTCCTTAACATTCTCGCAAAAAAGCTAACTAAAACAAACAAGTCCTAACTCAAAGGATTCCCCCCTCTGCCTGCCCCAAGTTATTGATCTGACGAGAGTAGGCCATGCTTACGTTCATGGTCACATTTGTTGTGGTCCCCTCTCGCTCCCTATATCGTCGTCTCTTTCCCGTCCTTGACTGAGAAAGGACAGGAAACGTTTGCGAAGCGATAACGCATCTGCGCAGCCTCCTTCTACAAATTCAATTCGTAGTGCTTGCGACTTAATGTTAATGTGATGTTACTACTGTTACTACTCAGAGAAAGGGATATGCTGGATGGAGGTTGTCAATATTATTATCAAAGTTTCAACCAAAATTTCGATTTGAAAAATATTGTAATGAGAATTTGACATGACTATTATGAGTTTTCTAAAGTATACACCAGTTTACACGATTATATACACAAAATCAGACACAATGGAATTGTATGTCGGTCACCTGACGCGGAGCACTTTATCTACTCGCGTTTATTTTGTATATTATAATATGTTATTTATACTAACATTTCGTCCCTTCCTCAAGTAAATTCTTAAAATATTGTCGTAGTTCCGTCGGACCCAAACAAAATCAACACTATCTACTCTACTTTGTACTTTAAGTTCGCAACATTTGCGTATAAATGTATAGCTAATTATTTATTGATACGATCTTTCTTCTATTTAACATGTCTTTATTTTATAGTTTTTTTATACTTATCTTTTATTTTCTCCGTTACTTATTCAATATATTTAATGTTTATTAACGCCTCGGTGGTAAAGTGGCAGAGCGCTCGGCCCGAAACCCGAAAGTTTTTACCCGCATTTGGCAAGCGTGGTGATTAAGCCTTTACCCATCAATTGTAGCGATGACTTGATTTCAATGATGGAGGCCTTTGCCCAGCAGTGGGACAGTTATAGGCTGTTTACTTACTTACATTAGCAGCGAAATCTATCGCTGTATATCACTTCACTGACTAACCGGAAAGTTTCTACAAGCAAACACATTAGCAGGCAGAAAAGAACAAAAAGAATACAAAAGACATCGTGTAACTCATAAATCTAAACGTGAACTATTTTAGAGACATTGTCTTGTGTTTGTATTTAAATTAACGGATTTCGGGTTGGATGGCGGCCAACTAGACCGAATGATACCGCACCGTGAAACAAAAGATTCTTTTAATACATATTATCGGTACTTTGGAACACTTTTCAAGGTATATTGGTGATGAAAATGACACTTCCTGAATATTTTAAAAGAGCTACATAGTTTAATGCGCTACAAAAAACACACGATTCAAAATGTTTTATTTACTTTTAAACTATATTATTATATGTCACTGACTACGTAAAACATCGGCTCTTAGGCCTTGGGAAATCTTGCTGAGTTTCTTGCCATTTCCTCTCCTAGATAAGATTAATAAATTAGAAGAATCATTAAGTATTCCTTTTATTCAAAACGGAGTTAATTTCACATTCTCATTTTCTGTCTTCATAATAGAATAGCAAAAACTTTATTCAGTACGAAACAATCACTACATATGGGACAAATAAAAAAAAATATTATTAAACGTTAGTTTAACTATATCAGAAAATACTCTCGTCTCGTAACCAACCAGCCCCCCAACCGCCTAACACTCTCGCTTTCGATTGCTTTGAAGGCGAGGCCCTCGCCTCGCTTACTAATATAATATCGAAATATAATATCGAATGATATCGAAAGCTATAGCCTATAGCTTTCGATATTGCTTTCATATTGCTTTCGAAATGACAAGATGACGCCTCCTCCTCGCCTCGCCTTCAAAGCGATCGAAAGCGAGAAAGTTAGGCGGTCGACCCCCAGATAAATTCAAACAGTCAGTAGCACATATAAGTAATACTTTATAAAGTCATAAAAAGATTTAAGTATACTATTGTACATGTACATTTAAAAGGTGAGCTTTCCGAAGATTGCGACTAGGTATTAAGTATATTTTTTATTAATAAATTTCTTTACTTAATATTAATTATAATAAATAATACATTCAGGTATTGCTTTAGCTTATCTTTGAATGTTTTAAGTTGGTTTCTTATTTAAGATGGATCGCCACAGTGAACTGAACATACAACTATACATTTCTTCATTATTCTACGTCTAAGTGAGCTCTTTCGATCGCAATATCTGGGGCTGATGATCTAACTCAAGGCTGACCAAACCCAGGCCCGCGGGCCACAAAGTGGCAAGCACTTCGGTCGGTCAGCTAGCCGGCGCGGCGCGCGATGGCATCATATAGTAAGTATTTGTATAATATACTTTTTGTGTATAATATTATGAATTGGTATTTGGCCCGGGCGCCGCCGCAGTCCATGAAATTTTGCCCACTTGGAAAATCTATTGGCCAGCCTTGATTTAACTAATCGATCAGCAATCACAAACTAATCGTCCTAATAACAATATCGAACAATCAACGAGGAGGTGCAAGCTTGGCGCCAGTCCAACTGACGGCCAGGGCTTGGAGATTTTCCGCTTTCCATTAGACAAGACAATGCAGGGCATTCCGACTTCTTGGCCTGACTGAGTATGTTTGTACATCATTGTTCTATAAACTCACACCTGCTATGAATGGTTGTGGAGAGGAATGATATCGCTGACTTTCCTGATGCTTCATTGTTTTAGGTTACTGAACCTGCAAACAAGCATACGGCTAGCTTTATGAAAAGTGTCTCACGAATAAGTGCAATATCAAGAGTTCCACGCGCGCTGACCTTGAAGTGTCAGTGTTTATGCTTCTAAGTCTTGTAACTTCAACCGGAACCTCATAAACCGGAACACAAGAAACAATCCTGCTGTGCAGAAGAAATAGGTACTAGAACGGTTGTCATCCAGAACGATGTTTGTGTCAACAAAAATCTTTATAAGCTGTTCTTTTCAAACTTACACGTATAGTAGCCTCGCCCTGAACACAAAAAGGTGTGGTTTGAGTCCCACTTGTGGTGATAAATTGGCAATTAATGTGTTTTATTAATTTATAATAACTCTTTTTATTTACGTTATGTTTTTCAGCATACTGCGGTTTGGCTATCAGTCAAAAATGTACTAAATTGCCCTGATCGTTAAGCTAATCTGAGATAATTTTACAGCGTCTAATTTTGTCTGTTTCTATAAAACAATAAACGACCTAGTTGGCATTTGTAGCAGCAGCATCAGACCTATTTAGCAACAAGTCAATTAAGGCACAGCATAAAATTTATTCTGTAATAAAAGTACTTACCTACTTACGTGTAAGTAAAAGTTTAAAAAAAACAATAAAGTGTCTAACGAAAATAACAATTCAGTTCAACCTAAAAAGTCGCCAGTGCATTTCTGTTATGATATACATTATTTTTAAGGCTTTTCACATTTGCATATTTGACAGAGGTGTAGTGTACGAAAAGAGATTATCGAAACCTATTTATACGCGTTATGGTCAAATTTTAACCAGGTAAGTAGTTGACAGGCAAAATGAAGTACTTTCATAGTAATCAAGAGAATAGTGAGCTATGACATCACTGTTATTCTCCATCGATTGAGTGTTTATTAACCACTCCTAAACTCCTTAATTGTGTATTTGGTTCTAATCTAATAATGTCAGGAGAGCTGTTAGATAGCGTCATTTGGTGTCGTTGCCAACATTAATATATCTGTTTGTTGTTCTAGAGGATATTTTGGAACCAATCATATCCCTGAAGATTTACAACTACCTGTCTATACGTAAGCCAAATGCTACAAATAATGTCGATATATTAAGAACGCATAAAATGGCAATGACCACGCTCTAGCCAACGCATTAAATTGAGTGTAACAAACAATATAAAGCGACATATAACCTAAAATAGTTTACGAGAAAACCACAAATCGCTTTGAGGTAGGTCAACAAATAATTCATGTCAACATATTGTTTATGCGCAATATGTGGAAACATACTAAGTAGCCCTATGACGTACTTGCATTTATGTACAAATTACCTTTACAAAAATATGTTTAAAATTTTCTGTATGCAACCAGAAAAAGATAGATGTGTTTTCAAGTTTAATAACTTTATAAAAATCAAATCACTAGTATTCTAAACAAACTTAAATACAGAACTTAACTTAAAAAAAACAGAGAAAAAATAATTAGAAATTAAAAACTAAAGACCTATAAATAAAAGATGTCTTCCAACTGCGGTCCCAAAAATGCTGGCAACTTTGCCCCTTTCGATTGCCAAACTAATACGCTGGCAAAGGTAGCTGCCAGCCTTCCTGTCACCGGAGGCCTCAATAAGGCGAGCACTTAACTCTAACTTAATCACTAGTTAAATCACAGGTCTCTAAATGCTAAATGGAAATTGCGAGATTATAATGATTAGATATTCATTATATTCTGTGACCGTTGTTGCCGGTGAATGGTTGTGGTAGTTCTTAAATATGTTTTTACAATATAGTACGTTTTCTTTAATAAAACAAAGAAGGAAAAATCTTTAAACTTTCAATTCCTTAGTTGATGCTTATTGAGGATGTTATGTAACATCAACTAAATAAAAAACAACGCTAAAAACAGATACTAAAATAAACACTTTCCTATAACTCAACTTCCGTTCTAGTAGGTCACACGAATAAAACGTGGAAGCACCACGTTATCCGGCAACGTGATTTGACCTGCGACGTCACATTGTTTCGCAAACAACAGCTTACAATTTCACACACTCACAGCTGGCACATTCCTGCACTTACTACGCTCGTATCAAATAACAATATGCATAAACAAAAACGGTCCTAGGTGAATGCCTTGCGATACTCTAGTTATAATACTCCCCACGACATGGTTAATCCGAGCCGGTCTTAGATTTTAAATACATCTATAGGTTTTCTGCTGCCTGGGAAAGTTTAAACATATGATTGACACACTCACAAAGTTACCCCCGATCTGATCTGAACCCCACGGAGAATCTAGTAGGGCATAGGGACGCCGGGACACATACTAGTGCGTGATGCCGTTTCCTCTAGAAAACCTCTGAAGGTGCTTCGTTTCACACTGTTTGAGAAAATGCCCAGTGGCAATCAGCATACTCTCTCAAGTTATACAGTTCCCGAAAATCTTCGGCGTTGTTTGCCAACTTATGCTTGAGCATTCATTGAGATGCTTGCCGATCGTTCCGGATACCCTTCCGGTTGCAAATGTCATAGGTCGCTTACAGCAATAGGTTTTCCAGAAAAATAGTTACAGTTAAATAGAAAATTCTCGTATCGCACAAGTTAAATACTGTTTTGCTTGTATTCCAAAGTATGGACTAAAGTTAAACTATGGATTTACAGCATCAGTATGACTTAGAAATAATAGGAAAAGAGTCTATAAACCTCATTTGGGCATTGTTATTTATATACCCTGATTTTAACAAACTGTAGTACAAAAACAACACAGTTGATAAAATCCAGTAAAAATGTAACATTTAAGCTTGCGTGACTCGGGAGTTGAAAACGATGCTGTATGTAGGTCAACAGAGACTTATTTGTTTTAGCAGCAATTATTTGTTTTGTCAAACGATGCCTTTGATGTTAAAATGCTTTAGCTTTTCACTAATTAGGATATCCTGTCTACGTAAGTATTTATCTTTGAGTAAAAACGTGAACTCTTTCAATGACTTTCTAAAGCTTCTTAACCATCTCCGTTATTCTTATTCTCAGTTATGGTAGTCCTTATTCCAGCAGGAGTTGTTTATTATTGTTACTATCGTGCGCGCGCTTGCTGAGCGCTGGGACTCGCTGCTGCTGAAGCGCTGGTTACAATTACACACGGCAGCTGCGACGTCCTAGCGTCTCCTACATAAAAACAAATGTATTTCTTGTTTTTTACTAAGTTAGGTTAAGTTTCAACATTACTAACACTTATGGATTTCATATTCGAAATATAAAAAATATTATTTTTATTTTTATTATTGTACGTTTTAAGTCCGCTTAAATAGCCACTACTGCTTTTAATATTGATCAGACATCATTACAACAATGTAGCATAGTAGTGTTTCGACAGTTAGAGACAAAAATATTAGCAGTTTCTCAGTAATTCAAAATTCCGGCTGAAATTCACTTTCATCTTGAACCTTATCGTCAATTACCGTCGTATGAGACGAAGGTCGTGCGCTTTGCTCGTTGTGAAAATAAAACTTCTTGTTTCATTCATTCAGTATTTTACAATAACTGGACCATGCGTTAGAAAACATAGTAACTATTAAGTAATCTGTGACATAGTACCTACATAATATCAAAATAAAAACAACTGATTTTAAATGATCCCCATTGACATAATTACAGGAAATGTGAGCATTGCACAATACCTACTGCGAATGCCTGCGTGCAATTTGAGTTCATAAATAGTAGGTGCTACCACCAAGGATACTCCGCACATTTTTGTCGTTTGTTTCCGCGTAGCGCTGAAGTTTTATGACAACATGGCATGCCATGCCACGTGTCGCCCGCCCAAGCATTTGTGGACAAACAGACATCGGACACAACGGCCCCTTATGCAGCATTGTAAACAAAACCGTAAATCGGAGATAAGCACGTTTCCCCAACACGAGACCCCATTGAATTGTGCATTACGGCTTTGCGAATTATGACGCCACTCAATTTATGATATATCTTGAGTTACGGCTTTTGAAGTTACGCGCTACTCTGTGTGATACGAATGATCGTGTTTTGTTATTTCTACTACTTTTTTACGACTAACCTGACTGTAAGAAGCTGTAGGCGATTTTATATGATTATATTGTTTATGGTTATTTCAACATTGCAATCTTTTGACTTGCAATATATGAAATCCCAAATCAAGTTTTTTTTTACCTTTACAGCGTCACTGGTTATTTTGAGGGTCAGAAACATAAAGGGTGTAACATCGTTAAAGGTATTATAGGACATCGCGCAGGCGTGTCCCAGTTTTCTCAGAGGTGTTTGGATTGAATCGGGAGTCATGCCTCTAAGGCTAGAATCTCGGGTCGGGTTGACCAAGTCGTGACTCGTGGAGGTGGTGAGGAAAAGCGCCCCGAAAAGAAAAGAATATGAGGACCTGTAGGTCCTCATACTCTTGTTCTTGTTGGGCCGAGTCTAGTGTGCAAGTTTAGTGTATCTGAGTGTCTTTTTCAAGTACACTGTTACCATACAATCCATCATTACCAGCAAATAGCAGTAAATTATTCCAAGAATATGATCGATCACCTTCGAAATTGAATACTCCTAGAATTGCCACGTGTTGTAGGGATCAAAACAGATTAAATCACCATTCAAATGCAATATATACCGTGGAGTATTTGCGTGTTAGTATCAGATAAAGTGGACGGACACTTCGCAGGCAGAGCTTATCAGAAGAACAAACAAATGACAGTGAGTGCAACCACGTGTAGGCTATCGTATTGCTATAAAAATGCCTCATGAGCGATTCTTGTAAAAACATCTTATTACTGAGCTCAACTTAAACCTAGAATGGAATGAACCAAGGGAAAATCGGGCTAAAAGGCACCACTACTAACTTATCTACACTTGCTTCCACAACTTTACAACCGGAACTAACTAACGACTTAACGTGCCTTCCAGAGTAGGGTAGAGCTGGACATATTTTATTATGGTCACACACATTTCCTCCTTCCTTCAACATGGGGTCCTTTAAACGAGGAGTGAAGAAGCAACTTGCAAAAAGGCAACGTGAGGGCGGTTAGTGAGGCACATCTTGGTTAACTGGCTGTCTTCGCATCTTGACTCTGCATCTGCTTAAAACCAGGTAGAGCGAAGTCATTTGCCAATTTTTCTATGAACAAACCCTTATCATCATCATCATCATCATCATCATCAGCCTTTCCTAGTCCACAGCTGGACATAGGCCTCTTCAAGTGCACGCCACTGAGCACGATCTGTGGCTACTCTCATCCAGCTTTTGCCAAACCCCTACATAGTATATATAATACTAGCAAACCGCCCCGGCTTCGCACAGGTGCAATGCTGATATTATCAGTGTTTCTCTACTATAATGTATTTATACATACTAGTGGTCGCCCAGTGGTCAAAATTCGACCGTAATTTTATTAAGGCTGCACGGATTATATCCTAAGCAATGAAAAATTTAAAAAAAAGATAGAATGTGAGTTTGGATTGGCATTGACAGATGTCGGCTGCATTAAAGACAAACAATACATGTGTGTCAAATACATATGCGTGTGTGTCAAATACATATGCGTGTGTGTCAAATTCATGGTAGGTGTGTAGTGTTGTTTTGTTGATTTAATGTATTTTTTATGCATAATTTAAAAAAAATTAACATTCGGATAACCTTCTCTATATAAACTATAAGTGTGCGAAATTTCATACTCCTCCATCCCGCGCAAGTTTCGAGTTTTTGCTTCAAGTATTAATATATAGATAAACCTTCCTCTTGAATCACTCTTATCTATTAAAAAAACCGCATCAAATTCCGTTGCGTAGTTTTCAAGATATAAAGCATACATACATACATAGGGACAGACAGCGGGAAGCGACTTTGTTTTATACTATGTAGTGATTTGTGTCAAGAATGTGTTTTTTTTAATGTTTGATACCAACGTTCCCGATATCACGTATCACGGAAGGTATAGGTAATTATTATTAAATGGTCCATTGAAGGCGGCTAAGCACGGCGGCCATTATAAATCGTTTACCGATCGTCGTCAACCTGGGACCTAACTTTGTGTGTCTATTCTGTTTCCATTGCACCTTTGATAATGTGTCAATTGATATTTTTTTTGATGGATGGATGTATATAACTTCGCAAACATTTTGATGAGGAATCCATTTTTTTTTTACATCATCAGCTCATTTTATGTCCTCACTACTGGGGCACGAGCCTTCCCTATGGATGGGTAGGGAGAATGGGCCATAAACCACCACGCGGACCCAGTGCGGGTTGGTGGTTGTTAACGACTGCTAATGCAGCCGGGACCAACGGCTTTACGTGCCTTCCGAAGCACGGAGGAGCCTCGGAGCCTTCGGGCCTTTGCGAAGGTTGCTTAACCTCAGCACTCGCAGACCGGGCCCGTTAACCACTGCGCCATCGAACTCCTCCATTTTTCTCTCCTCCATTTTTTTTTACTGCGAGAAAAATGCATTCCACTGCAAACTCGCGAATTATGTGGGTCTCTTCCCACTCAACAGCCATGGTTACATGCTACATACAGGTGGTGTGAAGACAGGAGCAGCTTGGGGGTTGGCAAGGCTAGTGAGGCACAATCCTGTTTCTTTAGTTGTCCTCGCATTTTAACTCCGTTTAACATCATGTGGAAAAGCTTTAGTTGCCTAAAACATTAACCCCCTTATTCATAAAAACTATTTAAGCATTACTTAGTTAAATATTGTTTTGTCAACGTCACACAAACGTCATTTTGAATTTGAGAAAAAGAGACAAAACAATGATTAACTAAATTATGCTTAAATAGTTTTTATGAATATGGGGGTAAATAAACGCAGGTCCTGTTGAGCTCTATGATCTGTGTTGTAGGTTGAGAGTTCTATCTAAAGATAAAGATAAAGATAAAGATACTTTATTTGTTCGAGCCATGTGTACATAGGTGTCAGGTTAAATTTATAGTTTTTTATTTTTTATTTATATCTATCTATCTATCTAAACCTTTAAACGAGCAATTCTTGTGTATATATAATCTGAATCTCGGAAACGGCTCCAACGATTTTCATGAAATTTAGTAGGCAGGCGGTTTCGGGGGCAATAAATTGATCTAGCTAGGTTTCATTTTTAGAAAACGTCGTTTTATCTATAAAGAAATACCGAGCAAAGCTCGGTCATCCAGGTACATACTTTGTAATGAAACGTGATGTTTACAAAGTGTATAATATACTATAATATTGGATCCTTACCTATGAAATTGACGTTTTTTCCTCACTTCTAAAAGTCAATACCGGTTGTTAATATTATTATACACCTTTAATTAGGACTATGTTACTTAGGCTTCAGTAATAATAATGATTATTCATTTTGTGTCTTTATGGACCAAATATTTCTAATATTGAGAACTTAGTATAACATGTATCTAACAACTTTTTACGGTAGAAGAACTGAGATGCGAGACTTGGTTTTTTTACAAGTTTGTTTTTGATGGTATTTTAGTTTCTTACCGATGCTTCTCAATACAAGGGCTCCCGCCTAGAGTAGACTTCTGAACCGATGGCATAACAACGTTCATAAGAGCTATTTGTAGCCTAAACTGAATAAATGATTTTGAATTTTGAATTTGAATTTTGCTACCCTGTGATTGTACTAAGGCTAATTGTACCTTAAGTAAAAAATGTGTTGCAATGCAATACAATTATTAATAGTTAGTTATATTTTTCTATTTTATTGCACCCCGAGCAGTGCTTTAAACTCTGATATCAAAATAAATAATAAATTATTGAATTAACATATTCACATTTGACACATGCCACTGATATCTAAACGAGTGATCAAAACTGTGTTCCATGACTCAGAGAAAATCATTGCCCTTTTGCCCTATGGATCCAGTGTCGTCAGACAATGGAAACCAAGTTCAAGTTCCGTGAGACGATGAATAGAACACAGGCCTTGTATTTTCCGCGAATCCTACACACAAGATGAGTGCTCCCTGTTACTGGAAACGCATTATCAAGACTAACTGCATTGCGACGGACGATAAGCTATTGATGAACGAAATAACTGTGACGACGCCAATTAAGATTACAAGCATGTCTATCAAAGACATTTGTATGGATAAGTTATCGCAAGAGCAACTGCCAACTACTGTGTGCCAAGTGCGAGTTTCGTTAACGAAAACGAAAAATAAAGATTAGAGAAAACGAAAGAGAGTTAAAATTTTGCCATACACATTCTCATTTTCGTTAACGTGATCGAATGGCTAATGAAAGTCGCACTATATACACTCGCGAGCAATAAATCTGAATCACTTCATCGCGGATTGCTAAAGACAAGTTTTACCATTTATATGCAATGAATTATAGATTGTGGTATATCATTTGAAAGGTTATTTTATAAGCTTTCAAATGATATCAAAAAGATTTAAAAAAATCCTACCTAAGTATAGGGATTGTTGCATATGGTTGAAGTTGTGGGTGTCTAAATGAATACGAAGTATCTGAAAAGAACAGTTTTTTATTTACAATGTGTATTTTATCCCCCCTTCAATACTTTGTATTACCCCCCTGGCCTTAGGGCCAGTTTACAGGCAGTCATTAGTGACTGCCTGTAAACGGTTTCTCATTGACCGAATGAGTTTCCTGACAGAATCTTGTGGAATTCCCAGTCACTCTTCGACCAAAGCAGTTTTCAGATTTTCTATCGTCGCCGGAGCTGGATATCTTCCCCGTACCCGTCTTTTCATCTCATCCCACACATATTTAATAGGGTTCAAGTCAAGACTGAGGGCTGGCCAGTCTAAGGTGGAAATGGTGGAAATCCCGACTTCTTCCAGGTACTGTCTAGTCATTGCAGCGGTGTGGCAGCGGGCGTTATCGTGCATTAGCAGGAAATGTTCGCCAATAAACCCGGCGTACGGGAGGACATGGCATAGCAGAATGTCGTTGATGTATCTTCCCGCAGTTAAGCCCCCTCCCAGACCACCACCAAGTACGAATACCAGCTCCATTTTTGCTTCTATAGAAATCCCCGCCCATATCATACAGGACCCGCCCCCGTATGCCACAGTTTCCACAAAACAGCATTGTGCAAATCGCTCCCCCGGTCTTCTATAGACTCTCTGTTGACGATCGCTACCATGCAGGCACATCCTTGTTTCGTCCGAGAACAGAACTCGACTCTATATCCCAATCTAAGTGATCGCGAGCAAACTGAAGCCGGGCTTCGCGGTGGGCTGGAGACAATTTGGACCCCGTAGCTGGCCTTTTTTGGGGTCAGATTCGCTTCTTATTCGCCTCATTGTCCACTCGCTAACTTCGACAGAGGGCTTTGAGCTGGCGTTGGACGTCCACGCCGCCGGTTAGGTGTCGATTTCGGAGAAAAGTGGTGATGAATCGGTCATCTCTCACCGAAGTGCAACGCTGTCTTCCAGATCCTGGTCTCCGGACAAAGTTTCCAGTATCCCTGAACCTTCTGTACACCTTCGAGACACAAGACTGGCTTAGATGAAGCTGTCGAGAAATATTACGCTGAGACAACTCTTGCTGGATTAAGATGACGATTTGAGCGGCTGATTTAGTGTTCCCAGTGACGTGAAATATTGTACTGGTGACCAATTTTCAGGGATGCTCACTTTTTATAGTGTTTCAGGACTCCAAAACAAAACAGTATTTTGTTGTAAAAATTTATGTTTTTTGTTTTTACGTTTCATGACGTAAGGGAAATAATCTTTGTCTGTGACATTGAAAGAGGTTGCAAGCTTATTAAATTACCTTTGAAATCATATACCACAACGTATAGTTCATTGCATAGAAACTGTAAAAGTTAGTCTAGAACATCCCGCGGTAAAGCGATTTCGGTTTATTGCATGCGAGTGTAGTTGATGGAAAATTTTATATCGATGTTTGCTGTTTTCTTTTGTTATTTATAATTGTGTTTTACCGTACATTAACGTGAATTAATGGCGTATTATTTATCGTTTATTGTTCGTGAACGTGCATAATTGTTGGCACATGTTACAAAACAGTGCAACGTGCCTGTTAGAATTCTCAAAAAGTTTTCAGGCAACATCTACTGCAATACATCTACACAATCACATAGCATATTAATCAGACCAATTCACCGTTA
This sequence comes from Eudonia mercurella, assembly GCA_963082485.1. Classification (NCBI taxonomy): domain Eukaryota; kingdom Metazoa; phylum Arthropoda; class Insecta; order Lepidoptera; family Crambidae; genus Eudonia; species Eudonia mercurella. The sequence continues at coordinate 10,116,439 of OY720040.1, read as the reverse complement.
TTTATCTACACTGAACGTTTGATTGAAAGCGTTCGAAGTCAGAACAGTCCACAAAAAGTATTGGCAAATTGAATATTGATTTGCATCACGACTCCACCACTTGACCGATTTTAACTAATGAGGTCTTGTCTGATCAAAACTCACTTACCAAGGTATATAGCTAGGTGTATGTACATCTTTTAAATAAAGATTATGACTCTTACTACAAAGAGAGAAGATACTCCTCTTCTCTGAGGTGCTCGATGGCGCAGTGGATAACGCGCCCGGTCTCCAAGTGCTGAGGTTAAGCAACTTTCACAAAGGCCGGTCATCGGATGGGTGATCAAAAATGTATCATCTCGTGCTCTTCCGTACTTCGGAAGGCACGTAAAGCCGTTGGTCCCGCATTAGCAGTCGTTAACAACCACCAATCCGCACTGGGCCCGCGTGGTGGTTTGTGACTCGTTCTCTCTATCCATCCATAGGGGTGACTCGTGATTTGGTGAAGCTATCAAGTAATTAATGAGACTCTACTTACTCCCAGGGGACTTTCTGAATGAGTACTTATTCAAGTTTGATAGCCAAACCATAGCGCAGTAATAGATCTATACTGTGTGTGAACACAAGTTTTTCTTATCGAGTCATCAACCGTTAAGAAATATAGTTTTACCGTCTCACCTACATACGTTTTATAGTGAATATAATAATGTAATCGAATCAGTAAAACGAAATAGGTACCTAGTAGTTATATACAAAAAAGTATTAGTTTCTTTTGTAAAATAAATAGTCAAACATTTGATTCCTATCTTCTCGAATGATATGCAATATATTCCTTAAAATCGTCTATTTACTGCAATTCCTAGTTGCAACCATGTGTAAAAGTCAATTATATATGGATTGTATTACTTGTATTTAATCGATCACCAAACTAACCTAACCTAACCCACAAAAATACTAAGTTAGCACCTAAAAATACAAAGTTAGCACCTAAACTACCATTTAGATGCTAACTTAGCATTTTAGGTGCTAGCCTACTATTTTTTTGTAGATCAATTTATTATTTCTCATTATATATCAATAAACCATGTTAAAGATACCCGTAAAAACACCACCTCAAATTCACAAAGGAAAATATAAAACGCCTCTATTAATTTCCCCGATATATAGACTCGTAATCATACGGCAACGTATCAGAGACCTTGACTTTAATCATGAATCACAATGGCAAGCCTAGGAAAACTTTACGATTTCATAACATTCCGCTTAGGTACATTAAAAAGAACGCGGTATTTTATTTTTCATTAGCTTCCGGCCGCTATTTCTTGCGCGTTAAATTCGGTACGTCGTATTAAAGTCTTTAATTTGCATGCTCCTGGCAAAAATCAGCTTGGGATAAAAGTTAGTTTAGTATATAAAGGTACATACATTAAGGGAAAATACAGCCCTTTATTCGTAAAAAGCAATTCAGCAGTCATAATACCAGATAAACACAACAACATTCTCATAGAAACAAATGTCGACCGAAGATCGTAGCGAATTCGCCATGCAGCGGCTATGTCCGTCTGAACACCACAATCTGGTGTAATTATATGGGCGTTTTTTAATTCTTTTATATAAATCCTGGAGGAGCTCGATGGCGCAGTGGTTAACGCGCCCGGTCTGCGAGTGCTGAGGTTAAGCAACTTTCGCAAAGGCCGGTCATCGGATGGGTGACCAAAAATTTATCATCTCGAGCTCCTCCGTGTTTCGGAAGGCACGTAAAGCCGTTGGTCCCGGCTGCATTAGCAGTCGTTAACAACCACCAATCCGCACTGGGCCCGCGTGGTGGTTTATGGCCCGTTCTCCCTATCCATCCATTGGGAAGGCTCGTGCCCCAGCAGTGGGGACATAAAATGAGCTGATGATGATGATGATATTTGTAAGGTGGGAAAAATTCTTGTAACTTCAAATCACTTTAAGGTTTGCTGATCAGGGTCCGAGTGCCCCTCAGAGCTGAGGGCCCGGTGCATGGCACCGCCTAGCCCTCCGATAGCTACGCCACTGGAATGACAGCTACACTAAGACTAAAATCAGTTGCTGTCCTGAATTTTGATGATGAGAAAAAAATTACAATTACTGGTTTTTGTAAAAAAACTGTTGCCACTACCCTGCCCAGTTGTTTTTCTGGACTATAATAAGAGCGCTACAGTTATACGTGCCCAATGTACAATCATATGTATTCCTATTTGTGTTAAAAACACATAAAATCGTTAAGAGCTCCCAGTTTATACACAATAACGTTCCAACACATAAAATGGCAATTGATATTCCACTCGTTAAACAAGGAATATTCCATAGGTTTCCTTGCGTTGAGTCGCAAATATTAATCTATACTAATATTATCTATACTTAATATTGTAAAGCTGAAGAGTTTGTTTGTTTTTTTGTTTGGTTGAACGCATCTCAGGAACTACTGGTTCGAATAGAAAAATTATTTTTGTGTTGAATAGTCCATTTATTGAGAAAGGCTATAGGCTATATTACATCACGCAATGACTAATAGGAGTGGAGCAGCAATGAAAAATATTTACGCGGGTGAAACCGCGGGGTACAGCTAGTAGAAAATATTTAGAAATAATTACGACATGCTATGACGGCATGAAACCGCCGTACAATTAATTTACAAGCGGTTTAATTGCAGGCGAACGCTTAGCACTTACAACGACTGGCTTATAAACTGACCTTTTGATTTAGATAAACGATATTGAAACTTGAAATAAGTTATATTATCATAGCGTAGCACTAGGCTGTGCCACAGGCTGTATTAATTAGGTAAAACAATGTTTGGACGATTCAATTGTCATCAGCCTATACAAGTTCACTACTGGACATCTATAGGCCTCTCCAAGTGCACGCCACCGATCACGATCCACGACTACTCTCATCCAGCTCCTGCCAGCCACCGTGAAGAGATCGTCGACGATGGACGATTCAATATGGTGCATTTTTAAGTTTATTTAAAAAATTTAAATTGACTTTTCAAATTAATTCAATCACAAGCCATTGTTAAATGCCATTGTCGTAAAAAAAAAATTGTTATACTTATGATTAACTCTCACCCCTTTACAAATAAACGAAGAATAAACTCCGAATAGTTATTCCGTGTTTTCTGTGTGTTTCGTGTGTCTCTTTTACTCTAATTTGAAATGACATTTACATGACAGAAACAAAACACGGAATAACTATTCCGACATTATTCTTTGTTTATTTGCATGGTACTAAAAAAACTCGAATAGCCTCTACTTCTTGTTGTCAAATTAAAAAATAGTTTTTCAAATTAAAAAAAAAAATTATATAAAAATATTAAATAAAAACATTATATTAAATGGAATCCGTTTCGTGAACTTCTGGAACTAATCAATACATAATAGTTTTATTATAACCAAGTCTTCCGTAGGCAATAATTGGCGTAAAATAATTAACTTTGTATAACGTGCGCCGGCGCATCGATCATTCACAAGGTCGCTGTCGTCGATAGATTATATAAAATAGTTCACTATAATCGTTTTAACTGTTTCATGTTTAATAGAGAAACTTATTGCTATAAAACTTAACCACTCCTTTAAATTCTGAAAGCATACCAATTTCGTCTGAAATAATTTAACTATGTTATTATATCTAACTTATTTTTTATAAACCCAGCAGTGGGGCAAAACATGCCCCACTGCTGGGCAAAGGTTTCCCCCAACTTTCCCTATATGTCTCGTATGGCGGTTTTGGCGGTCTTTTTTAACCCTATTCTTGGCTGAGTTTTTTTGTAGAATTATTAAGGTTTTTTTTAAGCCGCTGTTGCGAGCAGCACAAAACCGGTCGTTGTAGAGATCCTTGGGGGAGGCCTTTATCCAGCAGTGGACCTCTTTTGGCTGAGATGATGATGATGATGATGATGATGATGATATATATTTTTTGTATAAAATGCGTTCTTTTTTCAGTACTCAATAAGTGTTTCAAATAATTCACTATGCCAAGAATAGGGTTAAATAAAGACAAGAATGACTTGTAAGAGTTTTTTTTACGTCAGGCAAGATTTTAGTTTCCCTACTCTTTAAGTGTGTCTCGAGTGGTGTACACAAGAGTCGTGAGCCAGTCTACATATTTTCTATTAATAACAATTACGATGCGAAATTAAATGCCGCGCTCGATAAGATCCCAGACTGCATAAAACTGTGGCGTTGTCACTGCAACGCTGCCACACTGCCAATGTGCCTATTGATGGCGAACGGAAAACACAAAGAACGTTGTAGTATAAACAACAAGGCACTTTATACCCTGAGTGACTAATCAGACAATACGTTTTGGCTAAATAATAGGTAATAGGTTTAGATAAGTAATAAGGTAATAGGTTTAGATATGCAATGACGTCCTCTGACTAGATGGAGCGACGATCTTCGCAAGGTGACTGGCAAGAGCTGGATGAGAGTAGCCGAGGGTCGTGCACTTGGAGACGCCTATATCTAGCAGTGGACTAATAAAGGCTGATGATGATGTCAATGAGTGATAATGCATTTTTTTTGTTTTTATTTCATTTGAAATGTTTGTCCTTTTTTCTAATTCAAAAAAAAGAGATACTTAAGTATGTTAGAGTTTTTAGCTTTCATTTCAAGCGAAGTTTTTCTATAATATTACTCCAAAACTTTAAGTAATAAGAGAAGCGACGCTCTAAATTCATATGTAAAAACGGCAGTTAAGTATATAAGTAATTACTGAAGTTGTCAGGAATGCGATGAAATTCTTGTACTTCGTCAATAATTTGAAAGGTTTTTAATAGCCATATACTAGAGCAAAAATATAAACATTGCTGCAATGAAAATGGTAGCCTACTCCGCTTTTTATATAAAGATACTTGTAAACACTCCGTACATAACCATTAACCCGAAAACTTCTCAGGGCAAGTATTTATAAAAGATACATAGGTACATTAATATATGACGGAGGAAAAGTTGGTTACCCACACTAAATTTGTATTCTTATACAACAATATCTGTGAATGAATCATCGGCGAAGATCTTAATACTAATTGAATAAGCCATTAAACAAAATACAGAGCCATACATTATTCATAAATCAATCTGGCTCTAAAAAATTGTATGAAACAGTAACAGTTTCGAGACAAGTCTTTCAAACGAAAACAATATACTTATCTATATATTATATTTTAATTAATAACATTACCATATGACAATTAAATATCTTTAAAGAATCTACTAGCGTTTAAATTCTACATTTGATTTTATCCTAGCGCTTATGAATTAGATTGGTAAAAAGTGTTTCATTTCGATGTAGTTTTCGCTTGAACTTAAGAAAACAACAAATTTTAAATTACTATAATTATTAGCCACTAATCTAAGTACTTACTTTCAGCTTAAACAAAACAGGAGAAACGCATAATTCATCTGTCCCTGTAGCAGTAACCCAATACCTCACAAAGAGTACTCAGTGCTCCACATTTTTGTTAAAAGTCGCTCCTTCTGAGAATTGCATTAGACCTCTTTCCGAACGGAATTGGGTCACGAGTGTTTACGTCGACTCGGACCGGGTACCAGCCAGACAGCTTGCAGGGCTGACAAGACGTTTTATTACCGTTCCCAATAGAAACAACGACGAAAAACAAATGAAAAACTAAGCTCAAAGAAAAACATCGAACCATTTTAAAAATAAGAATTGAGAGCAAGAACAATTGATAGAAAAGGATTCGCTCCTTCTGAGAAATGCATTAGACCTCTTTTCAAACGGAATGAGGTCGCCAGTATTTACGTCAACTCGGACCAACCAACAGACGGATTGTAAGGCTGACAAACCGTTTTATTGGCGCTCCAATTAGGAATTACTAGGAACAACAATAATACAAACAGCATGAACAATAATAATACAAAAACTAACCAGTTACAAACAGTATTGTAACGTACAGCGGTGAATAATTAAACCAAAACATACTTAGCTCTTAAGTTCCTAACTTAACAATCGAGCTCATAGTATGAGATGACCCAAAAAGGAATATTAAAAAAGGCAGAAGAAAGACAAAGTAATTTTTAGACAAGAGAATTTGCTTTTGACTGCCAATGGCCTTTACAGCGTGATTATGTTAACTTATTTTATTAAGACCAGAATTTAAATATGATTAGCAGAACCTAAACATATACCTAACTCGTATTTAAAAAACTATAAATTTGGTCATTATAATAAAATTATTGATACATAGTTTGGATTATAACTACATCTCTTGCCAAAACACAATTTCCACTCCAATTTATGGCATCGTTTAATTACATAACTATCACGTCAAACAATAGAACCGATGCCAAGTCGTTTAAAGTTAAAGGTGACAGCCCTATAACGTATAACGACAATGTTTGTGCCAAAAGTCGTCATAACAATACTGTACTGGTTACCGATCGGTACAAAACTAGAAAAGGGAGCGCTGTTGTGAAGTTTGGGAAACAAACAAAGGAATTAGGAGCAAACAGACAAAATATACAAACTACATGGTATTTAAAAAATATTTTTTGAAATCATAGACACAATATGCCACGATCTTCATGGCGGAAAAGTTAAAAAAAAGTGATTGCTTGATTTTATTTTCTATAAGTGTTTTTTACGTTGATGCGTGATGATGATGAGAGTAGGCTATTTCTTTTTTCCTTTAGTTTATGGCTTCGTGCGATTAGCACTTTTAGCCAGTGTCAAAGTAATTTTTCTTATAGGTAATACAAATATAAATAAAAGATATTTCCATCTTTTTTTTTTGTTGATGGCTTCGTGCGATTAGCACATTTAGCCAGTGTCAAAGTAATTTTTCTAACAAGTAATACATAAATAAATAATATTTATTTTCTGTATGATGAGGATGAATGATAATAGAAATGAGAAGTGAGAAATGATATACCCCCCAACCCCTCGAGTATCTCAGTAAAGATCGGCTTTAGTAGTCGGGCGGACTTCTTGAGAGAATTTGAAAAGTGACGTTGCACTGTTTTGTTTCATTTGCCAACACTCGTGCACACTCACGAACACTTAACGGTTAATAGTCCACCATTATTTCACATTAATATTCGATATAACACAAATTTTCGAAAATAAAACAATACCGCAGACATGACTCTTCACTTTCCCGCCAAGAAGTCATTTCCATCTTGTATGATGATGATGAATGATAATAGAAATAAGAAGTGAGAAATGATAATACCCCCCAACCCCACGAGTATCTCAGTAAAGATGTGGGGCTTTACTAAGTCCTCGGGCGGACTTCTTGAGAGAACTTGAAACGTGACGTTGCACTGTTTTGTTTCATTTGCCAACACTTATGCACACTCACGATTACTTAACAGTTAATAATCCACCGTTATTTCACATTAATATTCGACATAACACAAATTTTAGAAAATTAAACAAAACCGCAGACCAACTTCACTTTCCCGCCAAGAAGTCGTGTAGACTATTAAACGTCAAGTGTTCGTGAACGTGCATGACTTACAAATAAAACAAAACAGTGCAACGTCACTTTGCAAATTCTCTCAGGAAGTTAACAAGGTGTTTCAAGTTCCTTTTACGAAGTCTTAAGACCAAAAAATCTACAGTAGGCTTTTTTTAACTATAAATTTTACGCCTTTTTTTTCAAATAAACTTAGTTGTGTAACTAAAATTAATATTATTATGTTTTCGAGGAACATTGTGGTTGGTAAATGGATAGAGGAAGCGATAACCTCCGTCCCCTTTTAACTTTAACGTCTCAATCACCAAGCAGAGTTACACAATCAAAACCTACAAAATGATGTTACTATGTCCCACAGTATTTAAATAAAAAAAACTTTTTTCGGTAGTTATTATGTATTTTATAACCGAAAGGGATTCTGAAATATATAAATAAATATATATTCCGAAAATGGAAAAACGGAGAATGGAGAAACGAATAAATTTCGACAACGGTTGTCGACGTAACGATTCCCATGTGCTATTGTTCATGTGAAAGGTTTGAAACCAACAGTGGAACGTTTACAGGCTGTTAATGATAATAGTATGACAGATAAGTGAAGTGAAAATTAGATATTCAAATTATTCGAGAAGTAAGACAATACAAGCCACTTAACGTATACAACCGCCTAGACAACCGCTATGAAAGTTCGATACGTCGATTTTCATAATAGGACTCTTAAGAAAGTATCTAGTGCGGCCTAAAACGCTGACAGAGCCGGCCGTACAGTTCATTGAGTATTTATTCGATGCAAGCTTATCTCCACATATCTCTGGTTGACGGCCAATCAGTAGGTTAACACGATTCTACTATACAAGCAGTAATAAGCACAGACCGTTAAGGTCGACGACCGTTGGGCGTCGCGCTGTCTGCGCGACCTATTTGGTCTGTGGCTATTTTTGTTTCGTCAAAATTTGCCCGAGACAAAAAGTGTAAGTAATTGTTTTTTCATTTTAGCATCATAGATCGTTGTTTTTTTTTGTTTTTCATTAGACGAAGCAGACAGTAAAAACTCCGTTGAATAATTGTGACTATTTTGTTTTAATGAGGCACAGATGACAGTAGCGAAAGTCCCAGAAGGCATTAGGCAAGTACATAGATTGTTTTTATTTTTTATTTTGTCGAATATTAATCTATACTAATATTATAAAGCTGAAGAGTTTATTTGTTTGTTTGGTTGAACGCGCTAATCTCAGGAACTACTGGTTCGAATTGAAAATTTATTTTTGTATTGAATAGTCCATTTATTGAGGAAGGCTATAGGCTATATTACATCACGCTATGACTAATTAACGCAGACACAGTTAGTGTATAATAATGGAGGATTATTGCCATTACAGTCGTTAATTATTCGTGAGCGTTATTTTGTTTGTTTTTTTTCTACCATGTATCCACCATTATATCTACTTTCATCATAATCAGCCCGCATAAGCCCACTGCTGGACATTGGCCTCTCCCAAAGCACGCCACTGAGCCCAACCTTTGGCTCTTCTCATATCACTGCTGCCTGCTAATTCACGTACATCGTCGCTCTACCTCGCCGTCCTACCCCACGTACCTAGCTACGTAACTATGTTATTTACCAATATTTTTAACTCAGGTACTTACTTGTTTTTTTACCTTGAGCCAAGGTCTTATTGGCGCCTCGGTGGCCAAATGGCAAAACGCGTAAACAAGATTTAACTAGCGATAACTTGATTGAGATTTTTGTCCTACAGTGGATCAGTGTAAAGACCAGATAGGTAGGTACATTAAAGTATAATTCTTATAGAAATCGTTATGAATTTCCGAATAAACTGAGGAGCTCGATGGAGCAGTGGTTAACGAGCCCGGTCTGCGAGTGCTGAGGTTAAGCAACTTTCGCAAAGGCCGGTCATCGGATGGGTGACCAAAAATTTATCATCCCGAGCTCCTCCGTGCTTCGGAAGGCACGTAAAGCCGTTGGTCCCGGCTGCATTAACAGTCGTTAACAACCATCAATCTGCACTGGACCCGCGTGGTAGTTTATGGCCCGTTCTCCCTATCCATCCATAGGGAATGCTCGTGCCCCAGCAGTGGGGACATAAAATGGGCTGATGATGATGAATAAACTTAAGCAAAACTATATGCGGTAACTTTATTTACATGAGAGACCTTTGCCATTCTTTGCCTTTGCTCTTTAGTGGTTCAGTATAAATACTTCATCCCATTCATTTAAAAAAATCATTATCACTTTCGACATAATTTCTAGCAAAAAACTTATAAAGAGCACTTACAAACGTTTACCTACACCATTGATGTCATCCAATAATTAAGCATTAATTTGTCATCGTCCAAAGCGAGTTCGCTAAACCCTGGGCGTCAAACTGTCTGTACGACTTCGCTAATTATAAACGCGTGGATAAAAAAAAATAGACTCGTGTTTTTTTGCCAACTTATAACATTAGGAGTGACAGCTGACAGTAGTGTCGTGTGTCGGCGTCATCAAACAAGGTTGATGAACTACTTTAACTAGTAGTGGTTTTAGTAATTCGATCCAATTGTGCGGTTGATGCCCTTAATCTATATCCGGTTTAAATGGACGAAGGGCGTCACGGTTAACGGCGATCATGGGACGGAGTGACGCTTACCGGAGTGTTGTGGCTTCCTAAAAAAGAGTTTTCTTTACATACTACACTAATTACGATTATACTTTATCTGTTATCACTGAGTCAAGTGCAGATGGATTCGGGTTTAGACGATTTCTAGCTTAAGCTCATTAAATATCTTTATATAGGTACATTTATAGTAAATACACGGTTTAAACAATAACTAAGTTATTAGTTAGTTTACAGTCTCAAATAAAATCTATCTATCTTGTCCATCCAACACTTGTATGGAAGAGATTGCTCTTAGTGAAATGTTTGTTTCTTTGTCATTAACGATGTTTGGTACCTACATAATAAATAATAAAATAAAAAAAATAAAAATAAAAAATAAAAATAAAAAAGCCTTTTATTTCTTGCTTTACAGTAGACATACCAATTTAAAATAATGTTCATGCAAAATTAATTAATTTGATTTTTAATAAATTTATTACTTAATATATTATTATACCAATATAATATTTACTGAAATAATTCGATTTATTGCAATAAATTGCTTACAAACTTCTAATAATAGTTGATTAAATATTTGGGTGTAGAAGTGCATTACAAGAACCCCTCTCATTGGAAGGTAAAGGCCTCCTCCAGAGATGACCAATGCTTTCTGTCCTCCGCTACTCGCATCCAGTGTGTACCTGCTATTTTTATAATATCGTCTGCCCAGCGCGCATATGGTCTGCCCCTTTTTCTTTGGCCCAATGGTCCTAACCATGATGTTGTTTTTGTGGTCCAGCGATTGTCGGTGAGTCTGAGAGGTGGTACCTACATAATATATGTTAAGTAACACTAACTTTGTTTATTTATTTGTTTTTCTTTTGATATTTGAAAGGGTGTTATAAAGTCTTAAAAAAATATGCCGGGCTTTTCTGCTGACTCCTTATTTTGTGCTTTCTGCTTTTATTGACAAACTTGTGACAGCATCAGTTTTAAACCTGGTATAACTTTTCAGTCAGTCTACGTTTTAAAAATTATAAAATAGGAGAGAGTATCTAACTGTAATACTCCTACACAGTTTGGACAGTTAGATTGACATTTGTTATACCGTAGTAACAATTACTTATAATTTATCCACGTGGGCGTTCAATACAAAATGTTGTAATGTGTTACGCCGCTAATTTCAATAGGAAGGTATATAATAAAGCCTTCTAAATTCAGAACGAATTACTGGTTGTTGTAACTGTGTCTCCTAGTTTTACCAATATACAATTAGGCAATGGTAAGATGCGATAATTTTAAATTAAATTGACTTTATATTAGTTGTGTTCTACTGCATAAGTATAGTATTTGTAAGAATTTGTAATAACAACATTTAGTTATTCACTTAGACTAAATATTACTCCTAACAGAATAAAGTTAATACGCTAAGAACTTTTTTTCTATACTTACACTTAAAATTTAAAAGATTCCTTATTATAACCGTTATAATTTTGATTAGTTTTATTTATATTTTTTTGTCACCCATCCGGAATTCGAGTATTCTGGCGACTGGGCCCGCTCTTATCTGGGCCCACGGACCCACTCGCCGGGTCGAATTATTTTGATATTTTTATTCCGGCAACTGAGCCCACCATCGATATGCATATACGATCTATTACTTATCTATACTTAATACTAAATTTAACAAATACATTATTTTCTTAAAAAACTATTTTATTCGAATGCGTTTTCTTCCAACTGTACTAGAATTCGATCTAAATAATAGATCTTAATATGCATATTGATGGTATTACTATATTAAAATAATTCGATCCGGCGAGTGGGCTCGCGGGCCCAGATAAGAGCGGGCCCAGTCGCCGGAATACTCCGGGATTCGACCACACCAAAGTTAACGTATCTTTTGTGATGCAAAGAACGCATGATCGTGGCGGCACCGACTTCCTTAAGCTATATGCTGTAATCTTACAGATATAGCTGGCCATAACTAATGACTAATTTAAATAAGAAACATATAATTAGCCCGCCCCTATATTAGGGAAATGGGATTTTCTCACGCACAGTGACAGACACGCGAGCACGTCCATTTAAGATTGAATACGAAAAATCGAGTGGTTTTTTTTTCGATCGTCCGTCAACCTCATGTTCCACTTACAGGAGACGTCAGCTGGCAATTAGCGTGTGACGTACAAGCTGAGCGTAAAACTAAATTTAAAAAATTAATAATACCGTGCATTCCGTTCTATTTTCAAATATGTACCATAGATACTTACCGACTTGTGGAAACTAACTTTTTATTACTTTTCCAGATCTAAAACTTTTTCTTAAGAAAAAAAAATAATGAAGTACAGTATTGGCACTTCTCACTTTATAATAATCATCAAAGTGGGATAAATAAAAAGGTCCTTATACATTTTTGGGTTACAGTTGCAAGTTAAACTGCTAACTATAGGTTTTCTCGTTTCAAGTTATGTCTTACAAGGAATGATTACATGTATCTCTGTTAGAGGTCAAATTTACTATGCGTACGATGTAAACATTATTCCGCCTACTAACACATTTTGTAATCCTATTAATATAGGTGCAGCTTCCACGTTAACTAATCTTATTCATACCACCATGTATTATTGCACTTCCTAATAAGATAAATAATCTACTACAAGATGGCGAGATATTGTATCTACCTATAGGTACGTAGCAACATCTACCTACACCATGAAGCTGCAGCTTTATGATCTACACACTACACAATAAAAAAGGTTTTTATAGAAAAATAACACTATTATTATTTCTGCACCAAGTACCTAAGTTAACTTTTTTTCCTTTAGACCCAGTGTTGGACAGTAGTTTTTGTCGCCAAAAACAGAATTTTTGAAGTGAAAACTTCTTTAGCGACGTTGTGGACTTTTTTTGGAATGGGTAAAAAATGTTAAACTCGCGTCAGGACACGTGACCGTCAGGACACGTGACCTGATCGAAAATTCGGAAGACGGATGGAGAGTAGAGGAATGGGTAAAAAATGTTAAACTCGCGTCAGGACACGTGACCTGATCGAAAATTCGTAAGACGGATGGAGAGTAGACAGCTGGCGCGGCGTAATATAAATTTTTAATATAACTTAATATAACTTTTTAATGTAATATAAATTGTCATGTTTGTGTACGATAGCCCAATAAATAAATATTGTATTCTACCACATAAATGAGAGTACTTTTATACTGATAATTAAAGCAATTCGTGCAAAATTATTCCCTAACCATTCCAAAATATCAAAAATGCACAACGTTAATATTCAAGTTTTCACTTCTGCGGGCACTCCCAGAGTGTAATTTTTTTGAAGCTTTACTGTATGACAGTAAGAGCTGGTGGTCTCCTGTATTTGTTGCCAAAGTCAAAATCAGTTACTAACCCCTATTTTTAATGATTAAATAAAAAAAGTGTCCATCACTTATTCCTGTCGAACTGGGGCACTAACCTATGCGTTCCTACTCGATAAAACTATTTTATGTATAGATATTTTGTGCCTGCGAATGTTTTAGAGTTGTAAAAACTATGATCCTACACATAAAGTCGCGCAAGGGCAGAGTAATTAATTCATATTTTTTTCGATAATACCACAACATAAGGAAACTACAGACCCAAGCGGATTCCAAGCGGTTCCGAGATCAGCAAGGGGTCTATATGTGAGTAGCTCGGACGCGGTATGTATTAAGCTTACTTTCTGGGTCTTCCTTATTTTGTGACAATGCACTGACTGACATTAACTGTTCAAAATAATTTTTAACGCAAATTTTGTTGCGAACAAATTACAAAAACACAAATGTTGAAAAAAATTCCACGAGCAGGATTTGAACCTGCACCCTTCTGGCATATCGGGTCAGTGCTCTTCCAATTGAGCTATCGTGGTTCTAACCAGCCCGCCGAAATTATTCAACACTTTTTACTTTGAAAGCCAAAGGCGCCCATTCAATGTCAACAACTACCGTCACTAACATTTTTTCAACATTTGGTTTTTGTAATTTGTTCGCAACAAAATTTGCGTTAAAAATTATTTTGAACATTTTATAAATAGTTTGCCTACTTCTTAACTGATCTTTAATATTTATAAAAATATTATGATCGGATGTTAGTGACGGTAGTTGTTGACATTGAATGGGCGGGCGCCTTTGGCTTTCAAAGTAAAAAGTGTTGAATAATTTCGGCGGGCTGGTCAGAACCACGATAGCTCAATTAGAAGAGCACCTGACCCGGTATGTCAGAAGGGTGCAGGTTCAAATCCTGCTCGTGGAAATTTTTTCAACATTTGTGTTTTTGACATTAACTGCTTTACAAATAAACAAAGTACCCTTCAAGGGCCCAGTCTGAAAACCAGCGCTGGGCTGCGCCTATCACTTTGCTGAGACTTGATACCCATTGCCAATAAACTTTGATTTGTACTATTTTATTTTTACTTTTTAACTTTAATTAGTTATATATTTTTAATTGTAGTTAGTATTACTTTTATTTCTCTCTTCTTAGGTTTATGGCAATAAAGTTTTTCATTTTCATTTTCATTTTTTTCATTTTTCAAAGAATATGGTCCGAATAATTATTCCATGTTTTGTTCCTGTCAGGTAAACGTTATTTCAAATTGGAGTAAAAGAGATAAAACCTTCCGTGTATTGGCTACCTACGTGACATTGGCGGAATTGTGTTAGACACAAAACATGCCATAAATAAAAGAAGAAAAAGAAGAGATAAAACACGGAATAACTATTCGGACCTTATTCTTTGTTTATTTGTAAGGCACTTCAAGTGTGAACCAATCGCACTCGCATTCGCTCCGTTCGTCGTTCATTTATCATTACCAACCACTTTTCTAATGGCCGCAATGCCAACTAGAACGCATTCACAATAATAATTAATAATAGACTCTAATAAACATTTCCGCGTTTAAAGTATCATACCTACTGTTAGTCTGACATTATTAAATGGTATAATTGAAGATATCATTTTTTGAGTGCTTATGCAAAATTCGTAATCGAAACTGGAAATTGAATTCACTCAGAAGTATAATATATGCAATCAATGGAGTGAAAACGCTAGTTATCTTCATTACTCCGATAGCAGACCATACTAGGGTATTATAATTTATATTTCTTATGTAAATAAAAATTTAAACTAAATTATTAAAAATAAATTTAAATAAAACTTTTTAGATTTTACGGGAAGCAGACCTGAATTAATGTGTTTGGCATGGATAGATTTGAATCATTCGCATTTTATTCTAAGATGTTTTTTAATAAATTAGCTAATATTAAAGTTTCTCTTTCAGCCCATTCACATAAATTAGGTCAACCCACTGCTCGGTTCACCTACTTTGTGTAATTATACATTATTTAAACTAAATCTTGTTGGTGAGTAAATAAGGCAAACCCAAAAATTTGATATCGACCTCAAAAGCATAATAACAGAGATACGCCAAAACATAATCACATTAAGATCCTTCAACCCACGCTTCGACGTATACGCATACACATTTGCACGATTTAATAACAGCCTTTTTACAAATGGCCGGCATTGAAACCTCGCTTGCAGCATATAATTTTTCCTTCTCATGCGATTCATGATTTTCCTGTATCTCGTTATTGGACATTATATCGTTATGTTAGGGTTTTTTCTTTCTAAATACCTTAACGAGCTCATTGTCAACGTTATACCTAGGTAATAGGTACCTTAACCACTTTCAATTAGACGACGATAAAACAAGAAATATTGTTAGACTTTAATATCAAGACTAACATTTAGAAGGTAAATAAGACGAAATATCTGTCTTTTCTTTTGGGGAGCAATTGCTAGTTTTCGCCTTCAATCGTCGATTCGATTCCAACACGCGAGGTAAAAATGTTACTGCGTTTGGTTGACAGGACTTGTCCTCAGTCTGCCTGACTGACTAGCTAACTACCATCAGAACAGAGTTAGTTGTCATAACATCAATGTAAGTAGCATTGTTGTGTTCCTACAGATAGAGATACCATAGATCCTCAGCAATGAGGACTGCGTAAAGAGCGCTTCTATCCTCGTGGTGAACTATCAGGAAATATATGGAATGTATATATTGAAAATCATTGGATATCTATCAAATCTGCACACCCATTTGGGAAACAACCCTTCTATAACAGACTTTTGAGTTTTATACTGACCTCTACCAACCGATGGGTTATTACGAAAGGTGTCAGGTGTTTACGCACGTAAATCAACTCACAGAAGGGACCATCTGCGTCAGGTCATAACGCCAGATCAGTCCTATTTATTTCGATCTGAAACGAATCTGGAACGCTGTAGTTTCAACGTTTATTCTGCTAACAACGAAACTATAGAGTTAATTTCGTAGTTATCAGAATACGAGTACGCTATAGTTTCAACATTTTCATATTCTGCTAACTACTAAACTATAGAGTTGATTTCATAGTTAGCAGAATAGCGAAAACGTTGAAACTATAGCGTTATAGATCCGTTTCAGATCAAAATAAATAGCAGAATTGGGGGGCAGGACGCGCCGAAGCGGATTTATCAGCCTTTATCAGCACATCTACGTTTTATTAAAAGAGGGTAAGATCATAAACTGTATATTAATCATGATGGATAACTAAAGATACGCGTATACTTAGCTGAAACCTAACAAATCGTCGATTTCATATCCGTTGTTAATTTTAATTGACTTGGTAGCCGCAGCTCGTTATAATGTTAACTGTTTTGCATCCTTATTATAACGTAGGTATGCAACATGTAATAAGAGCATGCTTATCGTGAAGGGCTAACAAACAATGAAGCGGAATTATCAGTATTTGTGTAAAATTACACGAAATTGCAATACGTACTTGATTCAACACGTAAACGTAACATAATAGGCAGGAGTGGGTGCACTTTTTTTAAGTTTATTTAAATAAAAAAAATTGAAAAACACAAATATTGAAAAAAATTTCACGAGCAGGATTTCAACATTTTTCAAAAAAAAATATTAAAAAATATTTTTTTTCCCATTTTTTTAACATTTGTGTTTTTGTAATTTGTTCGCAACAAAATTTGTGTCAAAAAATATTTTTACATTTTTAAAAAAATTGACTTTGACCTTACTTTGACATTGGTAGGCACGGTAAGCAATAGGTCTCGGTTTTTGTCCCAAAAATGGCAGCTGTTAGGAAACACTAATGCGTTTTAAACAAACAGGTAAGCTTGCTTCTACAGCAGCCATGATTTATTTCAAGGACCTCACTTTAAATGTGTTTGTTTCACTTTACTGTATATTTTTTTATATAATATTTACAGTCACGATGGGTCTGGCATGTAAAATATTAATAAAAATACAAAGATATATACAAATATGCTGTATATTGATGAGACGCAATAGATATATTTTATCAATCCATTTTTAAGCATACACGTAATATTTATTTTTGTAATACTTTTATCTGCGATTAGGTTTTGCAATGTAAGTATACAATTACTTATCTGAGAGATTACCAAAGTTATATCAAAACTCACTGTTGGTGTCTCAAACTTACATCGTTCGACGTATTGAAAAAGATGTTTACCTGAAAAAAATAGAAAAAAACTTTATTAAAACTCAATGGTTGTTGTTTTTAAACTAAACACCAAATTAAAACAATACGAGCCCCATTATGGAGGGTTCTTTTTTCAAACTAGGTAAAAACAAACTAGGCGAGCCCGGGTTATGTGGGACTTTCCTCTTCTCTCTTCCAGCTACTAAAAGCTCGACGAGGGTAGGGGAGGGGAGGTATATCGATTAAAAAATCTTGTAGCATCCCTTTACTGCCCTTTACTGATCACAAATGGCAAACACCGAGTTATTAGCTCCTGACTATACTACACAACAAATGCTCTTCATTATGCTACTGTCATCAATCAGCTAGGATAAGGCATGTGGAAAGAAACTGAGTGCAAAAAATATTTTCTTTATTTTTATTTTTGCAATCACAATGAAGATAGAAGATAAATTATTCTTCTAATACACTATTACTATCTATATATTAATACATGAAGCAAAAACTTTGTCCCCGTTTTTACGAAAATTGCGCGGACGGAGGGGTATGAAATTTCGCACACTTATAGTTTATATAGAGAAGGTTATACGAATGTTAATATTTTTTTTTAAATATTCATAAAAAATACAATAAATCAACAAAAATAACATTACACACACTACCATGTATTTGACACACACGTATTGTTTGTCTATAACGCGGCCGACATCTGTCAATGCCAATGCAAACTCACATTCTATATTTTTTAATTTTTCATTACTTAGTATATAATCCGTGCAGCCTTAATAAAATTACGGTCGAATTTCGACCACTGGGCGACCTCTAGTAATACTAAATAGACAAGATAAAATTGTACAATAAAAAATATTTGCTTTTATTTTCTTTATCGATTGTTACATATGTACTTGCAAGTGTTCTTTCGACTGTGAGGGTAGTAACTTCAATGACGTAATCCCGCTCGCTGGCTTACAGCGTAAATCACAAAATGCTAGAAAAATTCAACGAGTCTTCTGGGTTCTCGGTAGCTCAGCGGTCAGCATTGGACCGGTAACCTAAGGGTCGTGGGTTCGATACCCTCTCGAGCTTCCTGAGACTGGTAGATATTTTTCTTGTAAAATTTTATCTTTTATTTATTTATTTATTTATACATAGGCACAATAACGGACATCAAACAGAAAACTTACAATAATAACATTGACAAAAAAAAAAGTACATGCCTGTGCCCAATTAGAATTGCGCACAACATTTACCAAAATTGTGGACAACTATAAGAAAAAAAGGAAAAAAATTTTAAGTTAAATTAAAAAGTGTTAAAACTTTAACTATATATTTATTTTTATTTTTTAAATGTCATAGAGAACCAACCAACAGCAGGCTTTTTATCGGATAGAGTCGCAGGCAATTGCTAGTATTCAGTTACGAGAGCCCTTGACATCCAGCGAGCTATAAATGGAGAGTAGATAAGAGCTGTTGACCTTTGTGACTATTACTATATAATTCCTAGCTTCCGGGGAGGAACAAAGTTTCTACTCGCTTTAGAAATAATCAAAAAAAGAATAATATAGGATGCTAGTAATGCTTTTTTTATGTATTCTACCTAAAGAGATAGAAACAGATATCAACCGATGGACATGCAGATTCATCTTTGCAGATGAATATCACAAACTTTTACTCTAAAGTGACCGCTGGGGCGGAACAGTCCTCGAGTGGCGACCGCGTACCGGAAAGCGCAGTGTGGGCAGGCCTCCAACAAGGTGGACAAACGATCTGGTGAAGGTCGCGGGAAGCCGCTGGATGCGAGCAGCACAAAACCGGTCGTTGTGGAACCCGGGACCTCTGGCTTTGAAAACGGTGGCTGTACACTAAACCATAGAAAGTTAGTTTTAGAACAAAAAATGTAACCAAAACACTTTCCATCTCAATGTTTTTTGTTATTGGTACAACAACACAAACTGTCAACACAGATAACTAGGATAGTACCAATCAGAAAAAATCGCAAACAAAAAATACTCACTATCTGACTGACTAAGAGAAACGCGTTTCATTTACGTCACTATAAACTAGTTGCTGTATCTCCATAACATTTACATCACAGAACAGACGAATTTACATAATCTATCACATGCTAAGCTGTGGATACTCTGCCGAGTGGAGGCAGAGTGGATACTCTGCCTGCCTACAACATCTGCATAATGTAGTCAACTGTAATGATTGCTAATCGAGCACACATTTTTTTTCTGTTAAGGCGAAGGGTAAGGCACACTAGCGCCGCTAATGGATTTAATTTGATAACTGCTAAACTGGTTTTTTTTTTCAAATATTGCGGACCTTCAGACACTAGGCAAACATCTATTATTTAATAA
The DNA here is from genome assembly GCA_963082485.1 of Eudonia mercurella. Lineage (NCBI taxonomy): Eukaryota > Metazoa > Arthropoda > Insecta > Lepidoptera > Crambidae > Eudonia > Eudonia mercurella. The sequence goes on along the minus strand of OY720040.1, from coordinate 10,096,488 downwards.
TTGTGCACTACTTTTAGGTTTGTTTTTGTATTCATTCGCTAACACCAAAAGTGGCCATTGTTTGTGAATAAATGAGATAGCCCGTTTTGTGAATAAACCACGCAACAAAAAGTAGTGCACAATTATGAAATAAATACTATGGATGCTTTCCTGTTATCAGATGGTACGCAATGTTTAAAAAAAGATCCGGTCCGTTAGTAATTGTCAAATTATCAATCGGTGGCGCTAGTGTGCCTTACCCTTCGCCTTAAGGTGCGTGTCCACTGGTTCAAAATTGGTGTATGCGATGTGAGTAAAAATGTGTAAGTATAGATTTTAGTGAGTATGTATAATCGCAACAGTTTTGAACCGCCTCCTTTGTCGTGGTTAAGACCACCTGTTTACACCCTAAAGTGTTTGATTCCCAGCACATGGGGGTACATGTTTGTGTGCTCGGTTTGGTTAGTGCTGGTTTGTCGGCTACCACCATCTTATATAAATATGTATGTTGCCATAACATCAATGTTTGTAGCATGCACTTCTTGTCTGCATTCGCATCTTTTAACACCATTACCATGACGATCGGTCAATAATCAAAGAAGCTACACCCGTTTTTCTACAATACCAAATCTAAAGGGACCATCTACAGGTCACAATTATAAACAGATTTTCAAAATTTTTTCGCCATTTTGTAGCAAAACTTTTTTTATTTTTAGGACCTTTTTTATTTTTTTCTTAAGTCGGTTTTTTTTAAATATTTAAATTTAGTATACAAACACCCCCCAAAAATCCCGTTTTTTTTTACACTTTTCAAAATTCCAAAAAAAGTATCTAGCCGATTTTCAAAATTCTTCTCAAACGCTCACACGTGTCTCGATAAATTCCTCAACTCTTGGTACAATTTCCATCTCGATTCTCCCAAAATCCTCGGAGCTATGGTCATAAATACGTCTCAGGCGATTTGCATCGGGTAACCATTTTCAATGGTAAAAACCAATTCTATAATATTTGTACATAACTGCATTTACTAACATCGTATACACCGATTCTAAAATAGTGGACGCGCTCCTTAACAGAAAATTACACTATCACGCTAATATTATAAATGCGAAAATTTGTGTGTGTATATTTGTTGCTTCTTCACGCTGCAACGGATGGATGGATTTGGATGAAATATAACCTGGATTAACACTTAGAAAAGTTTTTATCCCGATATTCCCACAGGAATGAAACTGATTTTATGTTGGGAATAGAACCTATTTGGTATGTATTTATACTTTTTTATTGAAATTTTGACGGACTTTCAAAGCAGTACGAAGTCCGCCGTGTCCACTAGTATAAGTATATAAGAAATTCAAAGGCTCCGTACACTCTGTACGCTCAGTACGCTCTGTTTTAAAAACTAACTAAGTACGTATGTTTCAAAAAGTATTTTAATTCAAAAAGAGTTAAATTCTAAATTTAATTTCAACTAGAAAGCGCTTTGCTTCAAGAATAAGGAGAAAGACACCTTTTATTAAGGTTATGACACTGATTAACTGAAGAGGGCTTGACATTGCATCGTAAACCGTTGGACCTAGAACGCTGGAATTTTGCAGAAAGGTCCCAAAATTCCCTCGGTTTCACGAGATACGTGTGTCGCAGACAAAGTCGCGGGTGTTGCTAGTTCTCTATAAACAAATTAGAGGCTAACGATCTCTTGATATTACATGTCACTATTAAGCTTGGCCTTAATACTGCGCTAAACGGCTAATCCCGCTACTTACTCGTCCACCTCGCATAAAACGTATCATATATTGCTAATGTCAATAATTATGCATTTGCAATACTGACTCCGAACATAACGTTTACAAATAGACCTTGAAACCATACGAATATTAACAATTTAATGGATTACTTATTGGTACAACTAAATTATTACAAATCTTTTTAATCTATTTTATAACGGGAAAGTGCTTAGCGGTCATCTCGCCTATGGCATCTGTGCCCGCTATGACGCCCGCTGATTATGTGACGACAAATTAGAAATACCTGTTTTTCTATATTGTTTCGGGTCTGGGTGTTTCCTATGTATAATAAGTATGTATTTAAGTATTTTAAGTATGTTTATCCGTTGTCTAGTTAACCATATAACGAGTTTCTTGAGGAAGCTTTTCTTGGGGCTAGATAATTGGTGTGAGTGTGGGAAACATTTATTTTTTATTTATTTTTACTCTCCCCTCGTCTCCCGCTTTCCTATCTATCCAGTTTCGTAGGCCTCAGGGCCGTCAGGAGGCCGCGGAGAGGTTCCAAAAGGAAGATTTTTTTTTTCACTTCAGTGCAATGACTGCTTCATAGAACGAACCAATGGCCCTTCATGTGACATTTGTGCCTATGGTGGCGATTAGGTAAAAGAGTACTTCACTGGAACTCTGGCAAAACAGACTTGATAAGACGGATACAAATGGAATACCTTGAAATAATATATAAAATGTTCGTAATTGAAATAGTAACACAAACTAGTAAAGCATTAGGCAGACTTTTCCGCCTATCTTCCATTATGATTATCACATATCTAATACGGCTGTTTTTATTGTCTTTTAGTGTAATTATTGGTTACCCAATAAAATAAATAATAAAGCAAAAACAGATCACGTGGTAGGTACTGTAACACCCGGCTGGGTCGTTACTTGAGGTACCGGGGGTTTATTCAATAATAACGCTTTAAAAGCTTTAAGGGGGTGCAGCGCGGAATTTGAAAATTTACGTGTTTTTAAGTCACTGGTGCTAGGCGCTGAATAGGTCTTATACATTAAAAGGACTAGTATAGGTTAGCTTGATCCTTTCATAAGGTCGTGGTTGTCTTGGAATTTGAAACAAATACCCAGAAACTGCATAAACAATACGTAAAATAATGATATCTAAAAACTTATTTCTTCAGAAACTTTGTAAATATAGTACAAATGAAACAATGATCCGACATCAAAATGTTTGTATTGATATTCCGCAGGTCACTGTTGTCTTATTTTTCAATAAAAAAACATGAATATGAAAATATTAAGACTTTTCTTATTTTTTACCCAAACGCCGTGCGTATTCGTAGTCGTGCGCCGTTGTCCCACCACTGCCACGCGCCGCTCGCTCGTTATCCTATAGAAACTTGAAACTCGCAGTTTTGCGTCCGCGCTGCACCCCCTTAAATATTATATTGTTTTCCACATTAAAATAATAACAATCAATTGTCGACGCGGCCCGTCACCGAGTCCGCGATGTTCTTTTTTCTTCTATCTCTTTTTATTCTACTCCGTTTGAATTCAGGCCACGGCGGCTGCCAGCATGTATGCCCGAGCAAGGAGTCTCGGTTACTACAGTACATAGTATGGTGAGTTGAGCCAGTTTAATAATAAATAAACAATCAATATTCAGAGCACATCAACATACACACAACATAATTGTTTATTGTGTCAGATTAGCATAATACATAATATACATTTCAATGCGGTTGGTAATTTTTGTTGTTTCTATTATAAATATTAATAGGTTGACTCGCAAATCATTTGAACAACTACTGAAATGTACTGTTGGCTGCCACATGACGAACACGTGTTAGTGCACGTTTGTTAGCTCCTTTATCTATTATGTACTTCAACGAGTGTACATAAAGCAATAGTTAATTTGCATGGAGCTATTTAATACCTAGTAACTCGATACTGTCGTCCTATTAGCGATATTTAAAACTATACACTTTGTAAACAAAGTTTTTAACAGGGTTTAACGCTATATAGGTACTTGGTAAAGATACTATGTGCGTATGCCTCGTGTATCTAGGTATACTAAGCATACTAGGCGTAGTCCACCCGTGACTACCGTGGCTGGTGTATTTCAGTTGAAGCACCTAAGTATACCTACTGAGTAGTTTGCGATAAGCGCCTTTAGAAAATGGTTTAAAATGGATTGGGTTGGTTTTGAGAGTCAACTACAACTTTTGATCTAGGTCTTTTCTATAATTGTTTGGATTTAAACGCAAAAATAAAACGCAAATAATGCAAAATCTTTACTTTGAGAAAGCACTGTACCTACATATAAATATTATTATAACCCAGTCACTTATCTTCTTGTAGCAGAATTGAAAAAAATCAGGTCATAAAAAAACATTAATTTAAACAATATTAAATTTAAATATGTAAGAAAATCTCTTGTAACAGTCTACATTGCATGAGAGGCAACAGTAGCTCCCTAAATAATAAAGCTTAAACACTTTTAAAAAAATTGAAAAAAGATAACACGATCTTCCCCTGAAAATAGTAAGCAAACATCTTTACAGGAACTCATAAAAAAGTATCTGTACAATTTGTTTTGAATAATTCCACAGGGAAGACAAACGACTCGTAATAGCAGACGTGTAACAAAACGCAGAGTAAAAACGCAAAGAGTCCAGGTTTTTGATCCCGTGTCTCCCCGACGACCTTTAGAACCGGTCCGCGACACACGATACCTTTCACTTGCACCTTCCTCAAAATCTGACAAGGAAAATGACGACGTAAAATATTGTGAACGCCGAAATTTTAATTTTTCTACTTTCTTCCATTAACAAGTCATACTTTTACGTGTGTGTTAGTAGTACCGTTTGAAAAACTTTAGAAAATAGGATTTTATTTTACTAATATATTTTGTCCCACTGACCATTCCAGCGTAACCGGACATTGTGGGTGGTTACAAACTAAAAACCCTCAAGCCGTGGTTTAGAGGGTTTCTAGAGGGTATGGCGTCACGCAAGCCTGTCCCCGTCTCCCCTAATTTTTCCACCGAAGCATTCGGATCCAGAATGCTTGAAGCTGACGTGTCGAGCTGGACACATACCAATCAGGTTGGCCCACTGCACCGGAAAGAAAGACAGGAGATCTTCTACCCTGCATCTCTCATAATTTAAAGACCTATTTTCCTAAAACGTAACAAGCAAAGGCAATGAAGAACAGGTTATGTCAATTTCATAAGTTCTCCATCATCACAATCAAATAATCATGAAATATAAGTCAGTAACTATAAACTTTACAATTTTGAAATGCGACTGGTGCGTACGTTCCTTAAAGGAAGTAGAGACATACGCCAAAAATTATATTGAGAACTTTTTTCAAGTTCAAGTAGCGCATACAGTTGCTTTATACTAATAATACCATTATTAATTTATAATAGAGAGTACTCAGACAACGAATAAAAATCTAATAAGATTTGCCACATCGAAATAACAATGCAGTAAAGACATCGCCAAGAAGACACTTCTAAAACATCACGCACCGAGACATATTAATAACACACGACCACAACAGATATTGATTGATGAACAGAAATGATCGTGCCAAATGATCTAGCCATGCCAAATGTTAATATGGTTGCCAAACATCGTATAAGCTCAGGAACATAATGCATTCTCATGGTAAACAATAACCCCCTTATTCATAAAAACTATAGGGGGTGCAGCGCGGAATTTGAAAATTTACGTGTTTTTAAGTCACTAGTGCTAGGCGCTGAATAGGTCTTATACATTAAAAGGACTGGTATAGGTTAGCTTGATCCTTTCACAAGGTCATGGTTGTCTTGGAATTTGAAACAAATACCCAGAAACTGCATAAACAATACGTAAAATAATGATATCTAAAAACTTATTTCTTCAGAAACTTTGTAAATATAGCACAAATGAAACAATGATCCGACATCAAAATGTTTGTATTGATATTCCGCAGGTCACTGTTGTCTTATTTTTCAATAAAAAAACATGAATATGAAAATATTAAGACTTTTCTTATTTTTTACCCGAACGCCTATGATTTTACGAAAGTAAACATGCTCTAATTAAATCACCAGCCTACTCTGTACAGATATTAGTGTGCGTGCGTATTCGTAGTCGTGCGCCGTTGTCACACCACTGCCACGCGCCGCTCGCTCGCTATCATAAAGAAACTTGAAACTCGCAGTTTTGCATCCGCGCTGCACCCCCTTAAGCATTATTTAGTTAAATATTGTTTTGTCAACGTCACACAAACGTCATTTTGAATTTGAGAAAAAGAGACAAAACAATGATTATTTTGAATTTGAATATTGAATGACAAAGCGCATCGTCGGCAGCAACATGGATAGATTATTATATAACCGCCTCTGTGGTCTAATAGTTAAGTTAAGACGACCGGTTTAGTCCCGGGTTCGATTACCAGCGGGGGGTACATGTTTGTGTACTCGGTTTGGTTGTTGGTAGGGCTTGTTTGTCCGCCTGGCTAGCTACCACCATCTTATCTAAATATGTCGCCATAACATCAATGTTTGTACTATTGTTGTGTTCCGGCAGCTTATCTCTAAGACAGCCAGTGCCTCAGTAGTTGAGGATTCCGGATGGAGTACGCTTCCACTTTCGGCCTTATCACATATCACATAACATCAGGTCTGCTAAAGGCTAAGTGCTTACCCGTAATAATAAAAAACAAGTTCTATAAAATAAATAGTACTATAATATAAAGATGCTCGAGTTGAATACTATAAGTAGACTCCTGAGTCCCTGGCTCTCCGTCAGTCTTGACGACGTGAATTGCTAAAACATCTCTAAAGTGTAGGCTTTCTAATGGTATGATATTTGTTTCGATATCGTTTTCGTAACCGGAGTTTTTTTTAATGTAATTGGACGATCGTATTTAGCACTAACCAGTGACTATACAAAATGAAATCGTCGGGTTTCCCATAGCATTTACGTTAATGCAATAGGAAACTGGGAATAATAATTATTGATTTTGTATAGGTTTCCACTTATGATTGAATGTTTGATTTGATTCTTTGTCATTTTAATATCCGTTTTTTTTCTGATGCGTCCCACCAGTGCATGCCGTTGCAACCTATAATTAAGACAGCATTTAGTTTTAAGATAAAAATGTAACTTTCTAACTGTGTTTAATGAAATTATGTCTTGTTTGTAGTTCTCTCTAGTAGGAATCTTATATGACAAACGTTGTGGATGAACTATCACCAAGAATTACATTTTTCAATAAGTGATATTAGCGGTAAAATACTTGCTATGTATTATATGTATATATTAAAATATTTGCTCCTAAAAAGTTGGCAACACCATGCAAAACACTATTTTGGCGCCTAACGATCTCCTGCCTGACACCAATAACGATCTAAAAGACTCTGGCACGTGTTAGCATTATCTTATCTTCACTCTTATTTGATAATAAATCGCGTGAAGAGTCTTAAAACGATATTATTAATCGCCAATCGACCTTTTGAAAGGCAAAATACATAAATGAGCGTCGAATTAGTCACTCTGGATATCCGGGAGATTGTAGCTAAATATTCTAAAGTGACAAAGTATTCTAAACGTTTTTGATTACAAATACAATTGACGGACTGGCTATCTTATCTCTTAACTGTTAATGCTAATGTAAAGTAAAAAAGTTTACTTAAGTATATCAAAGTTCAGAATCAGAATAATTCATCATCATCATCATCAGCTCATTTTATGTCCCCACTGCTGGGGCACGAGCCTTCCTTATGGATGGATAGGGAGAACGGGCCATAAACCACCACGCGGGCCCAGTGCGGATTGGTGGTTGTTAACGACTGCTAATGCAGCCGGGACCAATGGCTTTACGTGCACGGAGGAGCTCGAGATGATACATTTTTAGTCACCCATCCGCTGACCGGCCTTTGCGAAAGTTGCTTAACCTCAGCACTCGCAGACCGGGCGCGTTATCCACTGCGCCATCGAGCTCCTCTCAGAATAATTAATAAAAAAAATATTACACCTATAAAAGTAGGGAAGAGTCCAGAAAGAAAACCAATTGATTATTTTTACAAAAACAAACCTAAATCTAAGTTAACAAATATTTATTTACGGAGAATGAAATAAAAATATTTTAAAATTAAGACTCTTTTACCATACTCTATAAATCTACCATCATTGTTGTTATAGCGACAGTATGAGATAAGAAGGGGGGAGATAGCACGTAGATAGCTACCGAAACCAATTACATACATACCCGCGTAGAAATTGAACAAGCATCTCTGGATCTAAGATTGGTAACCTAACTACTCGGTGATCTGCGCTGTCTCTGCACCAAATATAGAACCAAAACTTGTATTAATCGACCGAGACATTGGATAATTTTCAAGGGTAACGGCCTAATGGCCTTGAAAACTATGACCTAACAAGGTAACTTTGAAACGATATTTACTTCTTCAATTTTTAAAGAACTACACACATCTTTAAGCATCCAAAAATCAAACATTTTCGCATTATAAGAGCAACTGCATACAATTCCTCTACTTCATAGAGACGCCATCAATCTAAATGATTTCAATTCGTGTTCCTTCTTTTGTTTATATTAAGTAGTATACCACGACACAAAAACTACGCTTACATAAGAACTTTTTATAATAAAGAACGTTGAAACTCTACTTTAGTTTTGCATTGTCGAACTCTACATTTAAAAAAAAATCTTATTACCTTTTCTTCTTCCAAATGGCCCACAAAAGGAGTTCCCTTTGCCGATCACACTGTCATCGATATACTTGATAAGTTTCGCCACATCCTCAGCTTTCTTCAGGGTGTCAATCCCCCATCTAGAAGGCAGGTCCTCTTGCATGGATTCTGATTTGCCTTTTGTTCCCCTTGACTTTTTAAGTACACTGGTCATAATCGTCACATTACACAATCAAGGTAGAGTTGAAACACAAATGTCATAAACCACTGCTTTGTTTACTCAATATAAGTTACGAAATCACAGAGAAGCGCGACGGTACAGTTTGGTTTTATGGATGCGTGTTTACGCACGCGGCGTTTCGTTGCAACGACCGGCAGCGAACGTGTAGCCAGCGAGCGTGTACAGCGTACTACTGAATGAGTACAACGTGATACGCAAGTGCTCAACGTCCCCGACTCTATAGCTACGCTCTATCTACGCCCTGCGCCGGCCGGCAGCGCTGCTACGCATTCAACTATTTGCATCGGTGTTGCTAGCAAATAAAATGGTAGAAATTTTTTCTACTACTGAAATGAATACTTGGGTTTGAATTAATATCATGTTTTCTTATGTTTGTTTGTTTTACAACAAAACATTTTCTTTTGTACAATTCAATACCGTTTGTCATCTAGTTTTTGAACATTAACTTTTAATTAAAACAGGAAATTATAATAAAAATAAAAATTAATGGTAGTTAAACAGTTTAGCTGTCATAAAAAATTATAATTGGCAGTTATCTCTACATTTTTGGATAACGAGGAAAAACCTAATTTGGAATAAACAATTACAATTTAGCAATTTTAAATTTCAGTATGAAATGAATACACCTGATAGATAATAATCATTATAATTCGACATATAAAATAAATACGCTGTAGTACCATTTTTCTTTAATCATTAAAAATAGGGGCTTGCAACTGATTTTAGTCTTTATCGTTTCTAGCCGTCGTCATCTCAAAATTTGGCCACAAAATCTGTTTCGAACACCGCTGCTACCAGCTGCTACGATACCCAATTCTTCATTATAAATACTAACTTACTAGGGGCTCTATAAGTAGTAAATTAAATTTATAACGGAATTTATAAAATAAAATTGATGCATTTTTATTTTATATTTAATAATACCTATTATTAAATATAAAATAAAAATGCACCTATTATAAACCTCAGACATAAACAATGTAACACTATACAATGAAATAAAAGACATACCTAGGAAAAAGTGTCTACAACGTGTTAAACGTGTAACATAAAGGTGTGGTCAAAATGAAAAGATCCAAAGTGTATCCGATCTAGATTTTGTGTGTTGCTATTGACACATAATTATAACTTTAGTTTGTCATGTAGTTATAAAACGTTTAAATAATTTTTAACGCAAATTTTGTTGCGAAACAAATTACAAAAACACAAATGTTGGAAAAATTTCCACGAGCAGGATTTGAACCTGCACCCTTCTGACATACCGGGTCAGGTGCTCTTCCAATTGAGCTATCGTGGTTCTAATCAGCCCGCCGAAATTATTCAATACTATTTACTTTTTACTTTGAAAGCCAAAGGCGCTCATTCAATGTCAACAACTACCGTCATTAACATCCGACCATAATATTTTTACAAATACTAAAGATCAGTTAAGAAGTAGTAGGAAGTTTTTCAACATTTGTGTTTATGTAATTATAAATTAAATACTTATAATAGTGAAGTCATATGCGTCAGGCGCGCATAAGCAAGCAGCAGTGATCATAAATGTAAGTACACAGAGGGTACTAAACCACTAGGGCTGTGACTTGTTTATTTGATGTGTCGTCACAATAGAACTGTTAATTATAAATTGCATAGCAAGTTAATGTTAATAATCATGCCTTAGTAACTCTGCATACAAGATCTAGATCGAATACACTTTAGGCCCCTTACAAATAAACAAAGAATAAGGTCCGAATAGTTATTCCGTGTTTTGTTCCTGTCATGTAAACGTCATTTCAAATTAGAGTAAAAGAGACAAAACACGGAATAACTATTCGGACCTTATTCTTTGTTTATTTGTAAGGCACTAGATCTTTTAATTTTGACCACACCTTTCTGTTACACGTTGTTTATACATATAACATGTTAATGCTCATGACTGTACGAATATACATATTAGTATATTGATGACGGAAGTGTTGAAATATGATTTACAACTGTTTGTTTCATTTAGGTATAGGTACTTATTTGTAAGCATTCTGATACAGCTTTATTGCAACTTTAACAGCCTAATTGTATACGTTGATACATAGAAGCACGCGTTACAAGCAAGTCTTACCTATGTATTATTTTTATTATCGAATTTAAATAAATTACAGTTAAGTACGACTTGTTAGTCTCCACCAATTTTTTTTTTTGCATTGATTTAATTTCAACTTTGAAACTAGCTATTGGTCGGACTTTCTTTAATATTTTTACATAAAAATATGGGTGTAAGTGGTGTTTTAACTTTTATAAAAAAAAAACAAATTAAAGTCAAATATTAAAATATTTCTTGTTCAAAAAGTTTTTATATAATTTAAAGCTGGCCACTACTTCGAAGCAGCAGTGACTCCAAAGATATTAAAAAAGTTTCCATGACAACCAGTATAATTTTGATTGATCGTTCGACTACAAGTCGCTTTTTCTATCCAATATTCTTTAAACGAGTGTTTTTAAGTGTTTTCGTTGAAATAAATACTTAGCAAGATGATGAAACTACAAATCTCCAACGAACAAGACCGCAGGGAAGCTCAGAACAGGGAGCGGAGGAGGCAATGTGAGCTGGAGAGGCGGTCCAGGATCTTCAACGCCAGGAACAGGAAAATTGGTGTATGATCTCCTTTTTACCCAGATAAGCCTACTGTCCAGGACAGTAAGACTTAATAAAATTATTTTAGTAAGCACGCATTTTATACATAATAATGCTAAGATTTTGAAAAATAGTATCAGCCTTATTGGCTTAAGAGCTCGAGCGCGCGAATACCAGACGCATAGAATTTTAATTGTTATCGGCCATCTGGTGGTCGATCGACGCTCAAGGGGTTAAGGCGCGGTCAACTGTGAAAGGCGTTTCACTTATGCATGGTTTAAAATAAAAACTATATATAGAACTTGCAAGGCCAAAACAACACATATGTGTTGTAATAGATTATATTTTACTATATTTTACAACGATGTTAGGTATTTTTACAAAGTGCAGAATCGTGAATTTTCTTCGATACCTACATAAGAATCCAAAGTCACCTCTTAACTATGCTATTTAGATGATTATCTCTTTCATTTACTAAAGTACGACGATGAAATTAATTTACTTATTCCTAATACATATTAGTAAAACGCTTTTGTTTTATATTTTAACAATTTTTTTCTTTTTTCCGACTTGAATGAAGCGGATGTCGCTTTATTTGCATTGCATCCTTTTTGCTCGTATGCAGATCGACAGAGAGCGCTGTTTCGTGGTCGTCAGCGCCTTAACAAAAAGTTACCTGCCTCTTAGTACAGTGGGCCACAACTCTGGAATCTGCACGAAGCCACAAAACTCTAGTATCTATTTCCGATCATGTTACCTAGCTCTATCGCAAAAAATGCACATTTGATGGAAGCGAGAGCAAAGACTGATGGAGTACCTAACTGACATATAGCCGACTGGTACATTGGGAATGAATATCTTGGAAAGATAAGTCATTTGCGGTCTTAAAGTCATGATTCTATGGTTATTAGAAGGACCGGGAGTCCATTTCAGGTATTATTCCAAAGCAAAAATATTCTGTCTTTTGCCAGTAGGTACTGTCTACACCATAGACTACAAAACAACACTATTATATGTAGACGAGCGACTATGTTGTTATAATATCTGTGAAAATCAATGCAGCTGTAGACTTATGGTCATGATACAACTCCCATCAGGGGTGCATAACAATGTGCGCGGTTTGCTTATTGAAAAGGATTGTTTAAAATCTGATCGCCATTTACACAATGGGAAACGACTGGCTTTTCTTATTGTTGGTAATACAAGACTAAAGACGTTAGTTAACCGGAAATCCTTAAACACCGAGTAACTAGCATTTATATCTCTATCAAAACACAACATTTTATAGTTAAATTAAAATCTAGAAGTCCCTTAAAACTGACCGTACAATAAGCTGCGATGTTGTTAAATAGCGTTTTTGTATCCATAGATAATTTAGCGGGGGCAGGAGGGCAACAACCGACCAATAATTCCCCACGATCTTCACAGTATAACGATACTGATTCCCAATGACTGCAGGTCGACTTACCATTCCTGGAACGGCAAGTGGCAGAGAAGCGAGCAGAGCGCGATGAGCAAGAGCGGCGAGACCTCGCCTTCGCTCAGCAGATGATCAAGGACAGTAATCTGGCGGTAGTTCTGGAGGCTAGAGAGATGGAGGTAGCTAACTTATTTGTACTAACTAACTTACCACAGTTTTGAGGATCTCGATGGCGCAGTGGTTAACGCGCCCGGTCTGCGAGTGTTAAGCAGCATTCGCAAACACCTGTCACTTAAGAGCGTTTACGCCGCACACTAGCACCGACAATGAAAAAAAAACATGTCTAGTAATTAGAGATAGAAAATCAAATCATGCTCAATAAACTCTTTAGCATTTTTACGTCACCTAATGAAACACTCTTTGCATAACCTGGGAATTGAGCCTGGGATCATCAGGAATAGGGGCGAGCGCTTTAAAAAAAAACAGAAAAGATCTTTATTTGGTTCAACTCAAAACACAGGAACATCACTTATTGCATATATGTATACCAAATTGGTTTCCGCTGTCCATTTGTTCTGGTGTTAATCACGACGCTGGTCTTCCGCGGATGCCATATTTAAATTAAAAATTATATTATTGCCACTCTCCCACCAAAGCCTGTTATAATATTATTACCATTGTATACTCTACCTCTCCAATATTAACTTACAGGAGCGTCGGCGCATCAACTGCGAAATTGACTCGTTCCGGCAGAACTACCAACGGCCAGAGGATCGTCGGGAGTTTGATTTGAACGACCCTGAGGTGCTGAAGAAGCAGCTGCCACCGAGGGCCGCGGACGGGGAGCCCGTCGGAATGTCCAGCGCGCAGAAGTAAGATGAATGTGGATTTTGGGAACAAATACAATGAAGATGGTTTGCTCACAGTGGCCTATACAAACTCTGTTATGTCAGAATTAGAGCTAATGAGACTTTCTTTGTCTTAGGAAAAAGGACCATATACCAAACAAAAAAATTATAAACGGTTAAAAAAGTAATTCCATTGACAAATCGAAGTTTGAAAGTTACAAATCACATCCTAATTATGGCTTAACCCTTTTTTAGGTTTTAACCCTTAAAAGTTCAAAACTTTGAAGACAAAGCAACATCACGTAACAGTTTAACAGCGATACATATCAATCCAATAACTAAATACGAAACGTACTTACCTAAAACAATAACTGTTTTTATATTATTAAAATATTTAATAATATAAAAACAGTCACAGACACTAGAGGTAAAAGTTTCTTTGAAAAAAAAAAACTATAATTCCAGGTTTGAAGGCGAAGATTTGGAGTACGAGGAGCGCAAAAAGATGATGGCAGCTCAGAAGAACGCGTGGCTGGAGCAGCAGGTCCAAGAGCGCAAGTCTGCCGAAGAGGAGCGGGGGAAGGCTGAAGCCGCTTACATGGTAACCAAAGTCCAATGCACATTTTTTCACCACTGCTGGGGCACGAACCTTTCCTATGAAACTACTACGCGGGCCCAGTGCGGATAGGCCGCTAACTACTGCTAATGCAGCCAGGACCAACGGCTTTACGTGCTCGAGATGATACATTTTAATCACTAACAGCCGAAATTAATAACCTATCCTCAGCAAGAGATAGGCCTACTAGAGATTCGTTGCTTAGTTATTTCTGTTATTTATCGGAAAATAACAGCGGTTGCTAGGTAGTTACCTGTACAAACTAGAGATAGGTCTATCTTAGTTAAGTTTAACTAAGATAGACCTATCTCTTACCAGAGATAGGTTATTAATTTCGGCGGTTATCCGACAACCGGCCTTTTCAACGATCGCTTACCAAGAGCGTTTATCACTGCCAAGCTCTTCATCAATTCCCTCATTGCTGTGGTCCGGTCTATAGGATCCAGTTAAATTCATCATCATCATATCACCAGCTCATTTTAAGTCCCCACTGCTGGGGCACGAGCCTTCCCTATGAATAGATAGGGAGAACGGGCCATAAATCACAACGCGTGCTCAGCGCGGAACGCAGACCGAGCTCGATTACCACAGCGCCATCGAGCTCTTTATTTCTACAAATGGTACCTACATGTTGTTGTTCAAATAATTTTTAACGCAAATTTTGTTGCGAACAAATTGTAATAACACAAATGTGGGTCAACAGCAGGTTCAAATCCTGCTCGTGGAAATTTTTTCAACATTTGTGTTGGTATACCTACATTTTAATAACAAATAATTTTATTTATCATTAACAGATGGCCATCAAGGCCAGGGACGCCCGTGCCAGCGAGCTGGACAAGATGGAGCGTGACTGCCGCTACCGGCTGGGGCAGGCCAACCTACGCTACAACGAGGCCTTGGTACTCTCTTCTCTCTTATTTTGTCTGATTTTCAAGGGCAGCCTCCACCTAACGATTAGATTCTAATCCTCTTTGTGTCGCCCAGCAACTCCGTTATATATTTTTTTTCTTTTACAGTGAAGACAGACGTTTAGCCTCCTTTCTTATATTAAATCTATCTTGTTTGTGTTGGTGTTTTGTGGTGTAAAATAAAGTATTTATGTACTAAACAACAGTGTCAGTGATCTGAGGCTACGTTTTTAACAACGCTGTTTTGTTTCCATATATTTTTCGCTCAATGGCGTTAGGAGGAAGCACAAAATAAGAAGACTGCAGAAGGTAAGTTTCAAACAAACTCGCTCGAGCAATGCAAGCATAGACAACGGACACGGAATCATGCAACAGCTGCGTCGGGAGAGTTCAGGGTGCCTAGTGTGAGTTTTGTTACGTTTACGAAAACGTAAATTAGTATGGTAAGCAGCGCCTCCTGGCGACATACGAGAAGAGTTAAAATTTTGCCATTGAAACGCTGGGGGTTAGGCACCACCAGGTTCAGAAAAGAGATAGATAAATAAAAGATGCAAACTGGTGCAATTAATTTATTTACTCAGGTCGTGAGTTACGTCGGTCGATACAAAGCTCAGTACTGTCGCGCGGTTTAGAAAGAGGACTTAGCTTCTGGGACAGTCTAGTACGCGTGCGCAGTTCGGCGCCTAGGTCAGCCTAGACTCGGGCCGTAGACTGCGCCGGTGGAATTTGGATCCCAAGCTGGATCCGCCGCAGTAGCTGCCTCCGGAAATGCAGGCGGGTAGGCGCATGTAGAGCTACCTCCGGAGTGCAGGCGGGTAGTGTGATCCAGGGGTTCCGCTGCCCGTTAGGTGAACGCTATCCGGTAGAGGACGCGCTCGGTAAGCGCTCTCGTTAACGTAGCGTAGCCGTTTTCGTTAACGTAATCGAATGGCGAATGAAACTCGCACTTGACACCCTGGGTGCCTAGTGTGAGTTTTGTTTACTATTCGTATTCATTCGATTACGTTTACGAAAACGAAAATTAGTATGGCATTGAAGCAGCGCCTCCTGGCGGCGTATGCCGACAAGAGTTAACATTTTACAAAAACACTAATGTTGAAAAATTTCCATGAGCAGGATTTGAACCTGCACCCTTCTGACATTCCGGGTCAGGTGCTCTTCCAATTGAGCTATCGTGGTTCTAACCAGCCCGCCGAAATTATTCAACACTTTTTACTTTGAAAGCTAAAGGCGCCCATTCAATGTCAACAACTCGGTAGTTGTTGACATTGAATGGGCGCCTTTAGCTGTCACTAACACCCGATCATAATATTTTTACAAATATTAAAGATCAGTTAAGAAGTAGGCAAGCTATTTATAAATGTTCAAATAATTTTTAACGCAAATTTTGTTGCGAACAAATTACAAAAACACAAATGTTGAAAAAATTTCCACGAGCAGGATTTGAACCTGCACCCTTCTGACATTCCGGGTCAGGTGCTCTTCCAATTGAGCTATCGTGGTTCTAACATTTTGTTATACAAATTCTCGTTTTCGTTAATGTGATCGAACGGCGAAACCCGCACTTAGCACCCCGAGCTTTTCCGAGATGTGTCCGTGAGAATTGGTGTGCGTTGCTCAAGCGCGGTACGAATTAAGCTTACCTTCTGCGTCTTCTTATTTTGTGACGGAAGCTCCAGGTTTAATCGTAAATCAATTTCATGACCACGTCTGTTTTGCGTCGAGCGATACTAAAAACAGACAGTGTTATGATCACCTTGTTTCTTCAATGTTTTCAACATACTACTATTTTTAAGAATAAGAATACAATCATTTGCCTCTAGGAAGAGCGCAGGAGTTAGTTCTTGTTCTAAGAAACGAATATTTTGATCAGTCTTATTTGTACTATTAGGGCCTTAACCAAGCGCGAATCCACCGTTGTGGGCCCACAACTTTAACTGAGATCGAAGATATTTTTTTGTGCTATTTGTATTTTAAAACTGGACGAGTTTCAATATACCCTATGTATGTACTATGTATCCGTTTTGTATGTTTTATTGTTGTGTTATGCAGGTCAATCAATGTTTCTTTATCTTTATCTGCGGTTATATTCAATCCCTAAAAAAAACTAGCAATGAACTGTGTGCGTGTGTGATTCTGAACGTTTCAGCACACAACAAACGCACACATTCACAGCTAAAACCTTACCAAATCCAGAACTCAACATTTTGATTACGTGCGACTTGCACTTGGCCGATTATTAGGTGGCCGTACCCACAGCCATTTTTGTGTGCTGGATCCGCGCTTGGCCTTAAGGCGAAGGGTAAGGCACACTAGCGCCACCAATTGATAATTTGACAATTACTATCGGACCGGATCTTTTTTTAAACATTGCGTACCGTCCGATAACACGAAAGCATCCATAGTATTTATTTAATAATTGTGCACTACTTTTTGTTGCGTGGTTTATTCACAAAACGGGTTATCGCATTTATTCACAAACAATGGCCATTTCTGGTGTTAGCGAATGAATACAAAAACAAACCTAAAAGTAGTGCAAAATTATTAAATAATAGATGTTTGCCTAGTGTCGGAAGGTCCGCAATGTTTGAAAAAAAATCCAGTTTAGCAGTTATCAAATTAAATCCATTAGCGGCGCTAGTGAGCCTTACCTTTCGCCTTAACAATAAGCAGTGTAACTGTTCCAGTCATGTAAACTTCACTTCATATTAAATTAAAAGAAACACGTAATTACTATTTGAACTCTCTGTTTATTTATAATGCCCTTAATTTTCTGGAATGAATTAATCTTGACATCAACACTCCTATTGTGAACCATAAATTTCTTGTTACGAAACAGACGGCTGAGAAGAAACAGCTGGAGCAGATAATGAAGGAGCAGGAGGAGGCCGACAACACCGCGGAGATGTATAACAACCTCACCTCCGACATGCTGACGGAGAACCCAGACGTGGCCAAGAGCTCGCTCGGCAAGAACAGGTACACGAACATATTAAACTTCGATAGAGAAGAGTGCTCTCTTCTCTTTACAACGTGTAGGTAACGGAAAGATGTGGTCAAAATGAAAAGATCCAAAGTGTATCCGATCTAAAAACACAAATGTTGAAAAAAATTCCACGAGCAGGATTTGAAGCTGCACCCTTCTGACATTCCGGGTTAGGTGCTCTTCCAATTGAGCTATTGTGGTTCGCGTGATGCGCGTCAGGCGCGAATACGCAAGCAGCAGTGGTGATAAATGTTAGTATACAGAGGTTACTAAACCACTAGGGCTGCCTGTGACTTGTTTATTTTGATGAGACGTCACAAATTCATAATAGAAATATTTCATTAAAAATAGCTTAACAAATTAAAGTTAATTATGTCTTAGTAACTCTGCATACAAGATTGGTTTTGCGGGTGTCCATGGGCGGCGGTGATTACTTTCCATCAGGTGACCCGCCTGCTCGTTTGCCTCTTTTTAATATAAAAAAACCTCATTGCCGTTGACTACCGCTTGCGGGGAGAAATGGATGGTGATGTGGGGATCTGTGGGTGTCCAGGTCCAAAGGCCTCAACAGGGA
This sequence comes from Eudonia mercurella, assembly GCA_963082485.1. NCBI lineage: Eukaryota > Metazoa > Arthropoda > Insecta > Lepidoptera > Crambidae > Eudonia > Eudonia mercurella. The sequence continues at coordinate 10,077,859 of OY720040.1, read as the reverse complement.
TTCGGGAGAAGAGCGGGCATATACCTAATTAAACCACTGTACTTCCTCTTAGTGTTGCTAAAGTGAACCGTGACCACCGTCAGTCCTTCTGCCAGAGACCTTCACCCCAGCAATCTGGCGGTCCACCGCCAGATGAAGCACGACCGAAAAGACTGAGCGTGTTTCAAAAGACTGACGCACTCAACGGTTAAAGGTTCCCCACCCTAAACTGTTGCCTTTGCCTAGAGAGGCATTCAAACCTTATGTTTATTATATTCTAGAAATTACGCCTTCAAACTCATACCATACCACCAACATTCAACATACTTAATTATTACTTGTTTACAGGGCGATCGGCTTTATGTACAAGGGCATGAACCAAGAGGAGCTCAAGAAATTCTATTCTGCGCAGAAAGAGCAAATGGCTGCTGCCAAGGTAGGCCTCCTTACCATTATTAGCCTCTACCATGGTTATTTTACCATATACCACGATTCCGATTCGAATGCATCGTAGAATCTATAGGGGACCAGGCGAGGACACGCTTCCGTGATGCCATCCTTTCTCAAAATCTACCACTCGGCTTAAGCAAACTTGGTTTCTCGCCGCCTGCAAAAGCTTGGTTACGCTTTAACATATATCACTTATCATGTCATATCATATTAGCTCATTTTTATATCCACACTGCTGCGGTACCAACGGCTTTACGTGGCTTCCGAAACACGGAGGAGCTCGAGATGATAAATTTTTGGTAACCCATCCGTTGACCGTCCTTTTCAAAAGTTGCTTACCTCAGCAATCGCAGACCGGGCGCGTTAACCACTGCGCCAGCTTCTCATGGGTCAACATTTTTTTTTTATAAAGCACTAAAAAATTCATACAATCAGTAACGATGTATAGTATGCAGCTAAAAATGTTTCTATCTAATCAATAATCCTTTCAAATCCTTTCTTCAAATATTTTAGGCAAAACGCGAGGCGCAGGAAAAGATGGAGGCCGAGTGGCAGGCGCTCGCCAAGAACATACAGCGGGAGGTCGCTCGCCAAGATATCCAGGACACGAGGAAGAGAAGGTACTTAATGTTATAGACACTTTTTTCATTTAATAAGTCTTAATTATGGGACTTTTAATATTTACAGGTAAGCACAATGCCTTGATCTCACCTGATGTTAAGTGATGATAAGGCCAATTGGTGGAAGCGCACTTCACCCGGGATTCGCAACTTGTGAGGCACTGGTTATCTTATCTCTAGCTGACATATTTAGATAAGATGGTGGTAGCTAGCCAGGCGGACAAACAAGTCCTACCACCAACCAAACCGAGTACCTACACAAACATGTACCCCCGCTGGATCGAACTAAATCTGAATAGAAACTATCAAAGCGGTACGAAGTCCGCCGGTCAGTTAGTTATAAGAACGGACTAAGGCTAAGCTACCTACTCATACATTTTTTGCAATCTTCAGGGAGATCGCCCGCCAACTCCTGGAAGAGAACCAGCTTATGGCGCTGCAGCAGAAGGAGAAGGAGAAGTACTACCGCGAGGTGGTGAACAACAATACGCCCACCGACGATTACTACTCGCAGTTCAACACCACCACCAGATGAATGGGGTTTTTTTCAAAAACATTTTTTTTTTCATTTTTATCATTATTTTTTGTTTATTTTTTTTTTAAATAAACAAAAAATAAAGATAAAAACCTTATGTACTAACATATTTATACGATTATAAAAAACCTATTAAGCGCCCGGAATTCTGTTGTATATCTCCGTCTCCTACACAAAACTTTTTTCTTATTAATTTTTTGAATAATTCAGTCTAAGTTTGGCAGTTAAAGGTTTAATTACATATAAAAAGGATTGCAACGCAGCAAAGCGATTTCCTGAGTACCTACTGTTGTTGAGTGTTTTATTTAAGATTCGATCACATTAACGAAAGCTATAATTTGTAAGGCATTGAAACAACGCCTTCTGCTGATAAGAGGTGAGTTGTAATTCGTCAATACAAATCTTCGTTTTCGTTTACGTGATGAAATGGTGAAAAAACCAGCTCTTGTTGTATGGCGCAATAAACTATAGAAGTACATATAAGACAATCACATAGATACAACGCAATGAACAGAGAAGTCGCGCGCTGCGTCACAAACCGCCAGAGGTCGTGGCTGAGCGGTTATCCTTTTTGCCATACTTGTTTTATGCTTGAGTGCTATTGTTAATTTTGTTACTCTAAAGGTAAACTAAATTTATAGTTTCGCTTCAGCTTTCATTTATCGACCATAATTGGCTGAAATATATAAGGTCACTTTTTATCAACTGCAAATATTTTGACAAAACATCTAATTATATCAGAGAAATAAGTCAAATTAAAAAAAAAAAATCAGGCGATTTTTTTTTTTTTACTTCTGACACAAAAATATTTAAGAGCGGCCTCTCTGTCGGCTCTTTTGAATGAAACTAGGTGCACGTGTAAGCGGTGAAGGCATTGCGGCCTCTCCGTTTCGGCTCCTTTGAATTGAAACTACCGAAAGTGCTTTATCTTTCTTTTTGATTGAAATGTCTTTTGGCGTTTTTCTTGAAAACTAGCGTATAAAAATTTAAGGTTTTTTCATAATTGGGTAATTGGGTCCATCCCGTGTAACTAATAATAATAAATAATAAATAATAATAAATAATAAAAATAGTTTATATATGTTGTTGAATTTATCAAAATATTTGCAGTTGATAAAATGTGACCTTATATACGAGTACATTGATAATGAGAAATATTGCTGTTTAGACACTTGAACAGACTCAAACCGGAACATCGGAATTGCTTTAAAGTTTTCATTCCACAGTTTGTGAGTAGCCCTGTGTGGTGCCAGTTGTCTTTACTAGGCGTTATAGTTACTGCAATTTGTTTACGGTCAAAGGATCGCTGCAGTATAGCGACAACTTGTTTAAACAATTTGGTCACTTGGTGTTGCTGTGTCGATCCAATGCAAATAGAAGTTAACTTTAACTCTTAGAGAAAACATCATCTCACTCAGCACATTGTTTTACACTCGATAGAATTTCTAATTGATGCGAAAAGCTACTTTTCATATTTTGTATATTAGAAATACTCTTGGTTTTTGTAAATTATTGTAGACAGCATTTATCTCACCTTTCACACAAGTCTTTTGCTAGATATAACACATCTTTTTGCAATTAAAAAATGTTTACTACGTGACTAGAGTTAAAAAGGTAATAACAACTTCTTTAACCGATTGTCAGTCAGTGGCGAAAAAAAACCATTTAATTTACCACAAACTCATAGGTTTTAAATTGAACTTTAATAACTGCTAGTAAGATTGAAAACCAATGCAAAATGGCGACATGCAACAGCCTGATGAAGGGTTAAAAAATACAGTTGTGCAATTCGGAAATCTTGTCATCTATAATTTCTAATTGCGAATAGATAAATACGTCTTATATATTTGCAAAAGACTGGAGTTGACAAGTCCAGAGTTATGCTATTTGTATATCTTAAGTTATCTTGAGGTTTTTGTAAGTGAAATGTATTTTGCTCGAAAAATTATTTAGCTGTATACCAATTTTTAGATGTTATTTTAGAAGTAATGAATATGTGTGTAGCTTCGGAATACCAAAACGTGGATAAGACTACACAAGTTATTACCAGGTTTTGGAATCCAATTCAAAATTAGGCATAGTTTGATATAATTTTATTTGCTCAATAAAGTTGCTTATGAATTAAAACTGTATTTTATTTAGCTTAAAAGTAATAAAACAATACCCAATAAACAATTGATTTTAAATAAAACAATTGTTAGAAAAAAAAATGTATTTATTTGGCTAAATAAAGTCCAATAATAAATACATTGACAATAATATCACAAGCTAAAACATAATAAAAAAGGACTAGAATTGTAAATAAAAACTCTAAAAAATGCAAATTTAATTTGCTATTGACACGTTATTTTGGCACACTTTAATACTTGAGATCAAAGATATCACTAAAATGGAGTACTATGAGTAAATATTTACTAAGAGCATGATATCGTAAACACTTGGCTAACACTTGGACATACCTATATGTCCTGATATAGGCTGATGATGATGATGATGAAGATGAAGATGATGATGATGACGATGATGATGATGAGTATACAGAATCAGCATTACCCTAATACCACATCACTTTTCAGGAACTTTCTCTGTAATCAGTCCCTTTTTGTGCAGGTTGCGTATGGAGTCGGCTATGATGCGAGCGGTTTTTCGCAGGTAGCCACCGCTGGTTAGCATCACTATGGGTATGCCGTTCTTTTTGCATATGTCGAACACGAATTCATCCCTCTTCACTATGCCCTGTGGACAAATAGTGGAAATTGTTATTCTATAGAAAAGAAAAAATCTGCGGTTTGATTTTTCTGTCTAGTAGCTCAGACTCTAGAGTCAGTGTTGCCAACACATCTAACGAGTTGGGAAGAGGTCATATAAGCCTTCCCTATGGATGGATAGAGAGAACGGGCCATAACGGGTCTTTGAAGGTTTATCTTGTCTGAATTTTGTGCAGCGCCATCTAGTTACTTATTATGATAAGTGTCACCATATAGAGTGTACGACTTAAAAGTGGTTAAAGGCGGCGCTATTAAAAAAAATTAACAAATTATTTGGTTTGGCAGAGTTCTAAAGAAATTTTTGACTATATTTAGCGGATATAAAAAAAAAGATTTTTGGTCACATTGTCCCGAGATCCCGCGATAGATTCCCGGCTGGGGTAATGTTCGTACTCGGTTTAACTTTACCCGTAAAGAATATATAATCTGATAGTAAATGACGGTAAGGTGCCAGCAGCGCACGTTACCTGGACTCAACCACTAATGACCCTCGGCAGGCTGGTTAGAACATGTATTTTTGTAATTTGTTCGCAACAAAATTTGCGTTAAAAATTATTTGAACATTTATAAATAGCTTGCTTACTTCTTAACTGATCTTTAATATTTGTAAAAATATTATGATTGGATGTTAGTGACGGTAGTTGTTGACATTGAATGGGCGCCTTTGGCTTTCAAAGTAAAAAGTAAAAAGTGTTGATTAATTTCGGCGGGCTGGTTAGAACCACAATAGCTCAATTGGAAGAGCACCTGACCCGGTATGTCAGAAGGGTGCAGGTTCAAACCCTGCTCGTGGAAATTTTTTCAACATTTGTGTTTTTGTAATTTGTTCGCAACAAAATTTGCGTTAAAAATTATTTGAACAATCACTAATGACCCTGCTTTTTTATTTCTGTCGGAACATAACAATGGGTCTTACGATTTCGCTTATTCTCATACGCCCCAGAGGATCGGAGTCCAGAATGTCTGTTCCCGCGTTGTATACCAAGATGTCTGGTGTGAACTCTTTCAAGGCTGCCTTCAGGTTTCTGCAAAACAGGTAATAACGTTTCGTTGACATGAAACATTTCAAACGGGTCTGATAGTATTTGTAACAAGACTTCCAACTCGCTACCTTAGCTTGAGCACAATATACTCCAGGACCTCTACCATATTGCCGAGATCCACCTTTCTACTGCTTAGCCTCCTTGTTACGCGAGTAGAGAGTAGAGGATAAGAATGGGACTCCTAGGATTATTGGCTCTTGGCTTTTAAAAATATAGCTAAATTCATGACGACTGTCATGAATTTGGTTAGTGAAAGAATGTGAATGCGTAAATGGTCCTGATGGGTCGAAGTGGTACTGAAGAAACTGAAGGAGGAAAACTAAGATAAGACACTAACTCAATGCCGTAACTCGAACATGTATTTCAGATCTTCAACCTTGCTGCTAAACTCCACCTTCCTACTTGTTGACCTCCTTGTTTTGCGCGTAGACTTTTTTAGTCTTTCCTCTTGTTGCTTGAATAGGTGTAAACTGATAGCAGCCTACACCTATGCTGCTATAACTTTGAACTCCTATGAGTTAGACAATATCTATTGACAAAGCAGTCAAGAGATAGCAGCCATCTTTACTGAGGCAGAAAGGAAGATTGGACTGTACAAAAGATATTCCGATGTGTCAAAAACTTGAAGTGGTACTAAAAGAGGGAAGCCTCAGCAGGGTCACTAAGTTGAGATAACAACTCTGTGCTTCAGCTTGAGCATGTACTCCGAGTTCTTGACCTTGTTGACGAGTTCCACCTTCCTGCTTGGTTTCCTTGTCACGCAAGTATCTCTACTCACACGACAAGAACACCTATTCAAGCAACAAGTGAAAAGGCTCGAAAACCACATGACTTCAGGCTCTTCACCTTCAAAGACAATGCCAAACTTATGATGGCAGGCTTCACTAAAAAAGAAGAGGCGAAAGGATAGGGCTGCACAAAAGATCCTGATGGGTTAAAGTGGTACTGAAAGAGGATAACTAAGATTAAATATTCAACTCACTGCCTTAGCTTGAGCATGTACTCCAGGTCTTCGACCCTGTTCCCAAGTTCCACCTTCCTGCGGATGGCTTGTTTAGCCTCCTTGTCGTGCGGGTAGATGTCGCGGTTGTACATGTCCATGATGTACACCTCGGGCACGCCGAGGAAGTCGCGCTCGTAGCCGTTGCCCTGGGAGAGATATTACGTCACACTCAATACACTACTCATGCACACTAGCCTATGATAACATGAGTACGAAGAGTCGGTACGTATATAAAACTATATGTAGAGATAAGATAAGACAGCCAAATCTTATTTCTTTTTCATCTTAGCAAAAGATAAAAACGACAGAAAACTTAATAAAATAATGATATGAAATGAAATTCTTAGCGCAATATAATAAGATGCTAAGTGCACGGTGAGGTACAGAGTTTTCAAAATAAACTCACCTGATGCGCATCCAAGTCGACGATCATAGCGCTCTGTATCAAGTCGTGGGAGATGAGGAACTTGATGAGCATGGTGATGTCCGCGTAGGGGCAGAAGCCGCCGCCGCGGTCGCCGCTGCAGTGGTGGAACCCGCCACCCACGTTGATGGCCCAGCCGCGTTCTAGGGCCAGCTTGCCGGCTAGCACGGAGCCACCAGTCTGTAACCTATACCATGTCTATCTAAAGCATGTGCGGTGTCACTAAGTCATCGACCACCTTGAGTTCAGGGTTTCTTCCTATATATCTTGTATGGTGTAACAAAAAGAAGTCTACTAGTTTTAGTTTAAGGTTAATTTTCATTTGAGACTGTAAAAGAAAGGGCGAAAAAAAACGACCTTGCTGAGTTTATTGCCGGTTCTTCTTAATACAAGGTCTTCCGTCCTATGTAGATTTACAAACCGACGGCATACTGACTTGCATAAGAGCAATTTGTAGCCTTAACTGAATTTTTTTTTTGAATTTCAATTGAAATCCAGTAATTGATTACACAAAATAAATGAGATATATATTTTTTTAAAACACAAATGTTGATAAAATTTCAACAAGCAGGATTTGAACCTGCACCCTTCTTTTGTTTCTTTCGTTAGAACCACGATAGCTCAATTGGAAGAGCACCTGACCCGGAATGTCAGAAGGGTGCAGGTTCAAATCCTGCTTGTGGAAATTTTTTCGACATTTGTGTTTTTGTAATTTGTTCGCAACAAAATTTGCGTTAAAAATTATTTGAACATTTTGAGATATTTATAATTATGTTTTTGGAAAGATATTGCTTTTGTTTTTCTATAGCTTTTACAGCGTAACCGTTAAGAGGGGTGAGAAACTAAAGCGTCAAGACGTAATAATCAAACATCGTCTGAGGTTTCCTGGAGGGCGGCATCTTGCAATAAGAAGTAAATCACCGAGTTCAAGGTCTATTTTCATTTGAAACTCCAAATCTGGGACTTCTTGGCGGGAAAGTGAAGAGTCATGTCATCGGTTTTGTTTTATTTTCTAAAATTTGTGTTATGTCCAATATTAATGTGAAATAATGGTGGATTATTAACCGTTAAGTGTTCGTGAGTGTGTACGAGTGTTGGCAAATGAAACAAAACAGTGCAAGTCACTTTTCAAATTCTCCCAAGAAGTCCGCCGAGGACTTAGTAAAGCCCCACATCTTTACTGAGATACTCAAGTGGTTGGGGGTATATAATTTCTCACTTTTCATTTCTATTGTCATTCATCATCATCATACACGAAAGAAATATTGTTTATTTATGTATTACTTGTAAGGAAAATTACTTTGACACTGGCTAAATGTGCTAATCGCGCGAAGCCATCAACTAAAGGAATAAAAGACTCCAAATCTTGTGATTGATTGTGGAGCTCGATGGCGCAGTGGTTAACGCGCCCGGTTTGCTATTGCTGACGTTAAGCAACTTTCACAAAGGCCGGTCATCAGATGGGCGACTAAAATTTTCCGGTTCCCCTATCCATCCATAGATAAGGCTTATTATGCACCAGCAGTGGGGACATAAAAATGAGCTGGTGGAATCTTATAATTGATATTACAGTACTAAAAAATTAAGATTTAAGAACAAAAAATTCACAGATTCGCAGTCCCCGCAAGAATCTGAGCATTGAAAATGAATACAACAATTTACGAAAAAAAAAACATTTTATTTTAAATAACACAATTCCAACTTAAATGCATTTCTCGCCTGCATCCGCATCTTTTAACACCATTACCATGACGATCGGTCAATAATCAAAGAAGCTACATCACTTTTTATATACAGAAATACCCGTTTTTCTACAATACCAAATCTAAAGGGACCACCTAACAGGTCACAATTATTAACCGATTTTCAAAATTTTTTCGCCATTTTGTAGCTAAACTAATACCCTAGGACCCTTTTTTAAATTTTTTCTTAAGTCTTTTTTTTTTAAATAATAAATTTATTTAATGACTAGCTGACCCGGCGGTCTTCGTACTGCGTTGACAGTTTCCATCATTGAGTTATATCAATGGTTTCCTTGACAACAAAAACAAATTAAGTTGTCGTTTTTAGTATTTTATTTAATATATTTTTTTAATATAGCCTATGTTACTCAGCGCTAATATAGCATTCTAATGAGGAAAGAATTTTTTAAATCGGTCCAGTAGTTTTTGAGTTTATTCGTTACAAACATACATACATACATACATACATATATACAAAAATACCAAGGTTTTCTCTTTATAATATGAGTATGATTACTAAGGCAAAAAAATGTTTAAGCATTCTGTACTTACTGTAAAGTTTATAATATATGACACCAAAAAAAAAGTATTTGTAATGTCCAATAAGGATAACGGTTTTGACCAGCTATACAATTACACCTAGTAACAAGACAATCTAATAGTTTATCAATAAAATTGTCTACTCTACTTTAATAAAAGTACAGAAATATTTTTTAATTAAAAAAAGTTTGGCCACACCATGGGAGAACTATATTTATGCTAAAGAAAGTAAATGAACAAGGGATTAACCTCATTCTAAATGATATTTTAATTTTTATGAAGAGAAGCAATATGTATATATTTTCCTTAACTTAATTACTAGAGGAAGATGTTACATAATAACCATTATACAACATACCTCATTGGCTTCAAGTATGCATACTGTACAAGTACATTGGGTAAGCAAGCAACCACTGGCACTTCAGCTATTATGGCCACATTGGGACTCCACTGAAATATATATTAGTATAATTATTTTTAATGAAATGGCTAAGGAAAGACACAGTCAAGTGGAAAGACTTGAGGAAGGCCTTTACCCAGCAGTTGAATAGACAGCACAAGCTAAGGAAATTTATTTATTTATTTATTTACTTAGGTACATTAACAGGTCACATCCAAAATTACATAAAAATTATTAATATCGAAAATATTGAGCTGGGATGCAACCCCAAACAATGTACACAGTTTGACCAAATTCGACATTTAAATAAAGAAAAAAAACATTACATTAAATTTAGAATATACATTACATTACATCACATGACAAAATGGAAAATGAAATTATATTGTATATTTCCGATATCCTGAATGGGTAGTAGATAAAAAATTATTGGACCATTCAAAAGCACTTTTCTAAAGTTTATCTGAATAAAAAGAATTTACTTTGACTTTGATTTTGACTATAGGTATAGATCGCGCCAAACTTCTAGTCCTCTCTGAAGTTGCTTCGTTGCGCAGCTGTACAGTCAGGCCCTACCGCTCGTCCCCGCCTTCGCCCTACTGACGCCTATTTTTTACTACTGCGACGCGAATCGCGCCAACTTTAGAGGGGACTAGAAATTTGACGCGATCTATAATTATTATACTATGATAAAGTAACAACTAACATTACTTTTTAACAGAGAATTATTAAAAAGAAAAAATTCCTTACCTTCAATGACTTCAAATACTTTTTGGTGTGAACAACTAACAGGTCACTCTTTCTTGCTTCCTTTGGCTTCACCAAACAATCATCAGTGATAAGTTGTGCTTCTTTTAGATACTAAAAAGTATTTATAATGAGTTCTTTGAAACACATGAATCACACAAACAATAAATATTTCAAACAGTTTAACACCAACTTCTTGTTATGATAATTTTTCAGTAACAGACAATGTAATCCAATTCATTTATTTATTGTAAGCCAATATTTATGAGAACTACTCAGTTACCTGGCAGTCCCTCAAACTGCCAGGTAATGGAACAGGATGTCGAAGATAGAGCAATGTGGAGGAAAATGATAACGAAGGCTGACCCCACCACCATGTGGGATATATAGTCGAGAGTCAGAGAGAGAGAAAGAGAGAGAGAGAGTCAATCAGTTCAGTAGAGCTAGAGCAAACCCTCTATAATACTTTATATACACTAACATATGAGTCGCTTAAAACCAAAACCGGCCATCTCACTTTTAACCATTTTTGGTAAAGCGAAAAAAATGTTTTAAAAAGCATTAGCAATATTTTCGAGAGTATAGCGACTAATAACAATAGCAATTGGGATTCAAAATCAGTTTTATCACACTTTTATTGGCAAAAATAATAAAACAGTCATTATTTGATCCTAAAACATCAGTAAGGCTGACTTTGATACCAACAAATGAAATTATCACTTAGTTTTGCAAAGATTGCCATTTTTGATGCCAAGCTACTGAAAGATGGCCATTTTTGCCATTTTTTTTGCCGAATTCACTGCTGTGATTGGTTGAGCGCGCACTAACGCCATTTTTTCGAACCACATGGAAGAAGGCTGTCTTTGAATCTAAACGTTGATTTACTATTGGATTTGCAAGTAGCATGGCCGTATTTGATTATGATATGTCAAAAAAATCAGTTGAATTTAAATTATTGATTTTTTTACATTATTATCTCAGAAGTGTTAAAAAGTTAGATGGCCACTTTTTATTCTAAGCGACTCATATGTTAAGTTAAAAACAAACAAAAAATCCATAAGTTAAATTGATATTATATGTGGAATTTGTTTGTATGAATTTGTAGTGCCACTTAATTGTAAAAGGAAATACAAGAGAGCGTTCCAAAGATGATTTAATTATATACACACCGAAATAAACAACATAACAATAAACTTATAAAAACTAGACTCAGAACATGTTTTCTATGAGAAGCTATCAACGAGACTCAATTCACAATGACACAGACACATATGTTCTATTCTCTTTCTTTTAAGAACATAGACAATATTTAAACTTATGTCAAGAGAGTGTTGATTGCAACTGGCCAGCATGTTGCAGCTGGCCAGCATCACTGACCAGTATCCTTTCAACACACCCCCTCAATCAACTACCCTTGACATACTGCCTTCCATATATAAAGAAAATATTTTTTTTTTTATATTCATATCCCATTTACCCCTGTCTCCCCTTAGACTTAAACATTTCAAATTTTAACGGTAACTTTAAAAATAACAACTTCCAATTAACTTATCTCTTGCTCAACCAGCTTTATAATAAACCTTCAATCTAACTCCTAACTTAACTCCTACTCGACTAACAACTTCCAATAAACTCATCTCCTACTCGACCTGCTTTAATACAAAACTTCAACAAACTCAACTACTAATAACATTAACACATCTCCTACTCGACCTGCTTTATTTGACTCAACTACTAATAACATTAACACATCTCCTACTCGACCTGCTTTAATACAAAATTTCCACAAACTCAACTACTAATAACATTAACACATCTCCTACTCGACCTGCTTTATTTGACTCAACTACTAATAACATTAACACATCTCCTACTCGACCTGCTTTAATACAAAATTTCCACAAACTCAACTAATAAAAAAAACTCAACACATCTTTATAATAAAAATAAAAAACAAATATACAGTAATTCATAAAAAATAAATGTGATAATAAACCTAAGGCCAATCTACTAAAAAACATTGTATAGTATTATTCAAAGTTACAAGTTTTGTGTTTCGTTTGGTAGCTCCTTTCTAATAGTATTTATAAAGAATGATTAATTTAGTTTAAAAATTCTTCTAATATCCACTCTACACCCCCTTAAATTAATCATTATATATGCCAAAAATTACACCCCCTTAAACATTGTATGTTAACGCAACCCCTTAACTCTTTAACTGATAATATGAATTGACTTGGCTCCTTAAGTTTACATCACAACTCTATATAAGTTCTTTCTTATACAACATTACACCCCTATAAAAACTTACATACTAATACCCCACATAAAGACCGAAAAAAACACTTAGTTCACTTTAGCCCACACTTATCACTACCTAACACTCACTCTGATACGAGTTTTCTTTGACACCTCTCAAATTTCACAGGTGGCAAACACTTTGTTAGTATGTCTGCTATCTGCGAACCCGTTGGACAGTATTTAACCGTTATTCTGTTTGCATCAATCTGATCTTTTAGATAGTAGTATCTCACATCTATGTGTTTGCTTCTTTTATTCATAATTCCTTTCTTCATAAGCCAAATAGCGGACTGATTATCTACTTTCATTTCAATTTCTAATTTCTCATTAGTCATTTCAAAAATGAAATCTCTGATGAAAAGAAGTTCTTTGCAGCATTCTGCTGCGGCTATATATTCTGCTTCCGTACTCGATAACGCTACGATCGGCTGTTTTCTTGAGCTCCATGCCACTGGTCCACCGTTCAACCAAATCACGTATCCCGACGTGCTACGTCTAGTATCTGGATCCCCCGCGAAATCTGAATCACAGTATCCTCGAAGCACTTTATCACCTTCACCAAAATGAATACCTTTGTTTTTCGAACCTTTTAAAAATTTAAAAATAGTTTTTGCGTTATTTAAATCATTTAAATTTGGAGTACTCTGCTGACGCGAGCAATACCCTACATGGAAGCTAATGTCTGGCCTTGTTTTACTAGCTAAATATAACAAAGACCCTATCATTTCCCTATAGAGTTCATGACTCTCTGTATCTATTTTCAATTTTGGATGTTGTTCTATCAAAATGGTTGGAGTTTTGCATTCTCTTGCTTCATTCATATTAAACTTCTTCAACATTTTTTCAATATAATTTTCCTGACAAATTTTAACTCCTTTCTTTCCTTGTGTTATATCCAACCCAATATAGTTTGATATTTCTTCGCAGATTCTTAGATCAAAAGCTTTTCTTAACGTTTCCACTACATGCACCAAGTCTTCTTCTCTCTCACCAACTACTAGTCCGTCATCAACATAAATCGCAAGAATTATTTTTCTTTCACCTTCCATTACAAAAATACACTGATCTAACTTTAATTGCTTAAAACCCATTTTAAATAAATGTTCTGTAAATTTTATGTTCCACATTAATGGTGCTTGTTTTAACCCATAGAGACTCTTATTTAGTTTGCATACTTTATCTTCTTTATCGCTATAACCTTTTGGAACTTTTAAATAAATGCACTCTTTTAAGTCTCCATGTAGAAAGGCTGTTTTAATATCGAACTGTTTCATCTTCAATTTTTTATTTGCAACAATTGACAATAAAACTCTCAAAGAATTTGTATTTACAACTGGACTATAAGTTTCATCATAATCTATCTTATACTTTTGTTGGAATCCTCTTGCAACTAGTCTTGCTTTGTATCTTCCATCTGACTTTATTGTAAAGATCCATTTGCTTGTTATTAGTTTTCTTCCTTCAGCCTCTTTCTTATCCACAAAAGTCCAAGTGTTGTTTTCTTCTAATGATTTGATTTCTTCATCTATTGCTTTCTTCCATTTACCTTTTTCTCTTGATTCTATTGCTTCTTCATACGTTAACAAGGAAACTTCCGTATCATACTCCATAACATAATCTTTATATCTTTCTGGTAATCTACGTTCTCTCGCAGGTTGATTTCTTCTACTATTATTTTCCACTGCTCGACTTCCCTCAATTTCTTCATTACTATTTCTATTTTCTGCTTCAATCTCTACTACTCGACTCTGACTTTCTTCAACTTGTTCATTATCTAAAAACTCTTCATCTTCTTCTGGTTGTAAAACGTTATCAAAATTTAACTCATTTTCAAAAAGATTTCTATTATTTACACTATTCTCATTTCCAGCTTCTTCATTTATTCTCTCACTCTCATTTGTTTGATTGTAACTTGTTTCACCATTTGTTTCATCATCATTTGTTCTAACTTCAACTGTTTTCCTGAATGTTTCATCATCATTTGTTCTAACTTCAACTGTTTTCCTGAATCTTCTAGACTTTTCTCCTTCTCGATCACTATCTATATTGATGATTCTTCTCCTATCTTCACCTTCTCGACACCCTTCATTGTGGTCTGATGAGTTTTGCCTTGTTTCATCTTCTTCTATTTGTTTATCGTCATCCATCTGCCAGAGTCCATTTATTTTAACCATATTTTCTTCATCATCTAAATATATTCCTTGTTCTTCTTCGTTTATTCTTACATCTCTCGCTCTTATTATTTGTTTCTTGTCGTCCACCCAAATTTTGTAGCCATTTTGAACATAGCCAATGAGTATTCCTTTGCTGCATCTTTCGTCAAGTTTTCTTAATCCAAAATTTGTTTTGTAGTAAGCTGTAGATCCAAATCTTCTGATGTTCGATAGGTTAGGTTTTATCTTGAACCACATTTCTGCTGGTGTCTCGTTTCTACCTTCCGTTGGGCTTCTGTTGATCAGGAAACTGGCTGTTAAAAGTGCTTCCCCCCACAAATAGTTCGGAACCTTGCCGTCAAACATTAAAGCCCTCGTTCTCTCCATCAGGGTTCTGTTCAATCTTTCGGCTTTTCCATTTAGTTGAGGCGTGTAAGGTATGGTTACATCCAATACTATTCCTTTAGCCTGGCACCACGCATGTAGGTTATTGCTCGAATATTCACCCCCATTATCGCATCGAATTTTCTTTACTTTTCTATTGAAATGATTTTCACTTAAACATACAAATTCTTTAATTTTGCTAAGGCATTCACTTTTGAAGGCGATCAAGTACACGACACAGAAATGCGTAAACTCGTCTAAAAACGTGATAAAATATTTTTTGTTGTCCCAAGTGGGAACTTCAATTGGACCGCAAATGTCTGTATGAATTATTTCCAAAGGGAATTTTGCTTTGATTCTATTATTTTCAAACGATTTTCGAGTCATTTTTGCTTTTACGCAGATTTCGCAAAATTTATTTGAATATTCCCCCCCAATTTTTATACCATTTACCATTTTTGCCAGACGAGGCACGTCGGATAGATGACCTAGTCTCCGATGCCAGATATTGGTACTCTCAGTGAGTAGCGCTTCGCGAGTATAATTAGCCAAAAAATTCGTTTCATAAAGTCCGGTTTTAGTTTTATAACCAATTAAAATTGTTCTATTAAAATTTTTTATAAATACCTTGTCTCCAGAAAAATGTACGGTGCCACCATTGTCTGTGATAGCGCTTACCGAGATGAGGTTTCTTGATATATCCGGGACAAAAAGTACATCTTTCAGCTGTCCGAAGTCGGTTTTTATTATACCAGTCCCTTGCGCTACCAAGTTTTCTGCATTCGCACACCTAATTTGCACTTCTATTTTCTCTGTAATTTGAATTAAATTTTTATTGCTAAAGAAATGTGATGAGGCGCCTGAATCAATTACAGCTTTGACTGGAATCTGTAATTGTTCGCTTACAGGGTTATCATTATTGTTGTAATTATAGCTGCGGCAGAATTTTTCTATGTGACCCTTCTTATTGCATTTCTTACAAATTTTTCCCGAAAAACAGTTTCTTGTATTGTGACCAATCTTATGACAAATATCACAGCCTTGTTTACATGCCCTAGCGATGTGTCCTATTTTTCCACAATTATAGCATTTTCTTTCGTCTGTTTTAAATGCTTGATTACTCCATTCTGAAGTACTAGGCATGTCTGAATTTTCTATTTGTCTTTGTATCTTCTGGATAAGGTTGAAGATGGTCTTTTCTGATTTTGGTGTTATATCCCAAACTGTCTTAAAATAATTTAAATTTTGTGGTAGTATTGTTAATGCTTTATTCATTAGCATATCTTCGCTTATGCTGTTTGGGTCTACTAAATTAATTTCTGAAAATAAATTCTGTAAATTGCTTATGTCATCTATTACATTCCCTTTTGAAATGTAGCTGTAAAATTTTATTATTTTTTCATGATTATATTCTTTGCTATCAAAACGAAATATCAAATCCAATTTATCAAAAATTTCCTTGGTTGAATTACAATTAATAATGTAGTGTAGAAACTTTTCATCAATAAGACTAATTATAAGAAATCTTGCTTTTGCATCATTATAATCTTTCGCTCCATCAATTAGTCCTTTCGACTCCAAGAATAATTTTGTTATTTTTCTCCAATTTTTGTAGTTACTTTGATCTCTCAACTTGTTTATATTTTCCATGGCTATTAAATATTTCCTTAGTTACCGCCTTAAAATGTCAACAACTCTGGTTGCTATGTTTATCAGACTCTGGCATGTCTGTTATTCCTTAGTTACAAAACAACATCGAAAACAATAAATCACACAAATCACACAAACATCTATTTAAATGTTATGAACGCTCTCTGGGCCCATAACCTGTAAAAGGAAATACAAGAGAGCGTTCCAAAGATGATTTAATTATATACACACCGAAATAAACAACATAACAATAAACTTATAAAAACTAGACTCAGAACATGTTTACTATGAGAAGCTATCAACGAGACTCAATTCACAATGACACAGACACATATGTTCTATTCTCTTTCTTTTAAGAACATAGACAATATTTAAACTTATGTCAAGAGAGTGTTGATTGCAACTGGCCAGCATGTTGCAGCTGGCCAGCATCACTGACCAGTATCCTTTCAACATTAATCTATTAGTGTAATGTTCATAAATAAATAAATACAAACCACCATCTCTTTATATAATAGAAATAAAGAATACACAATTAGTATGTATAAAACACTGGGAGTATTAGTGCGATTAGCTAAATAAATTTGTATTATTTTGTAGTTCATTATGATAAATTGACAATGCACATTTTTCTATCGGTAATTAAAATTTATTAATAAGGCAAAAAAAATACCTGAATTATGTTGCGCCATTTCTTTGCATCAAATATATGAAACTTTTCCAATCCCATTACCGAAACATTGTACTTATCGTCGTACACTAACGGCCACTGATCATCCCTTATATCGAAATAAAGGCTATAATAAAGAAAATAGGAAAAGTATTACAGCAACATATTGCTTGAAAAAACTTTTACTGTAAATGTTAACTGAACAAAACTCTTTATTAATTAATAAAAACAATAGTTAATATTTGTTTACCTGGTCATGATGAAGATATTATATATTTCAATAACTTCAATGTAAACCCATACCAAATAAAACTTATTTTTGTCTTTACGCTGCAAATTTGCAAAATTTTCGCGCATATGTCAATATGACAGTTTGTACGATTCTGTCGATAGATTGTAGAACGGAACGCAAAAAACATAATCAAATTGTGTCCGTTAAGCTAGCGTACACATGGTCGATTTCACGTTTCTTGTTAATCCATCTTTTTAGCGTAATTAGTGCAAATACAAAATAATTAGTGCCTCTTCAGTTTAAGAAATAAAGACCTTTTTAGTGTGTACGCTGCCATCACGATCAAGCTGGTGTACACAGGATCGTTCTCGAAAACTACTTATATTATAGCAAAGAAATTTACACACACATTTAGAACCTAACTAGTGCCCCCGCTATGCAAAACTTCATAAGGATTGCTCTTAAAGGAACGGAGATATTAAACAAGACTTGTGAATGACAATTCGAGCTGGCGTCTATATAGCGTACCCATATAAGTGCTTACAGAAAGCGAACTTCTCTTTTTATGATTGCTATATGTTGTTTTTAACCGACTTCAAAAAAAGGAGGAGGTTATCAATTCGGTTGTATGTTTTTTTTTTAATGTTTGTTACCTCAGAACTTCGTCATTTATACACTGATTTGGAAAATTATTTTTTCATTTGAAAGGATATACTTTCAGATTGGTCCCATTTTTATCAAAATCTAGTTCTGATGATGGAATCCTTAAGGAATTGTGGGAACTCCTCAAATATTGTAGGCATACCTATAGTGATTTCGGTATTTTCAGAAATAAGTCAAGCATTTGCATTCAGAAAGTATCATTTGATGAAGTGTAACTGATGATAACCAGAACTCCTCAATGATAAGTATTTCACGGGTGGCGATAACATATCTCGATTAAGATAGTTAAGCGACTATGACGAAGCAAAAGAAGGCAGGCACCGGAACTCAGTTCTATGATGGAATCCTTGAGGAATTGAGGGAATTCCTCAAACATTGTAGGCATACCTACTTATAGCGATTTGGTATTTTCAGTCACTCCGGCTATAAATCCTTCCGAACTAATATTATAAATGCGAAAGCTTGTTAGTTTGTTGGTCCGTCTTCCACTGTTGCCCGGCAGATATCGCTTTAAGCGATAAGGTTGCCTTTGTGCACAACAAATGTAAGACTTTTCGTGTATTTGATGTTTGTGTTTTTTATTTTTTACTTTTTAGTGCAATTTATTCAGTCTAATTTTTTGGAGTAGGTTTTATTTTTTGTAAAATTTTTTTAGAGCGTGAAATTCTAACTCTGTCAGTAGAAATAGTTTATGTGAATTTGCAGTGAAACTATTTTAAAAATATATGTTAAGTTCTACTTATACTAGAAGTACAGACAAGTTCATAAGTGTTTCCTATACCTTTAAAGTTGTTTTTGAAATACTGCAATAAAACCAAAAACTAATCTAGCAGGAGGATCGTTAATTATCGCAGTTTGCGCTCGATCTGCGATTGCTAAAGCTTTCGCAAAGGCTGGTCATCGAATGGGTAACTAAAAGTTTATCATCTTGTGCTCCTCCGTACTTCGAAAGTCACGTAAATCTGTTGGATACAGCTGCATCAGCATTCGTTAACAACCACCAATCCGCTCTGTCTCTGTCTCAGCGTACACACTAAAAAAAGTCTGTATTTCTTAAACTAAACAGGCACTAATTATTTTGTGTTTGCACTAATTACGCTCTAATTACACTCTAAAAGATGGCTTAACAAGAAACGTGAAATCGACAATGTGTACGCTAGCTTAACGGACACATCAAATTATCAACGGAAAATCAACAATATCTAGATAAAAAACAAACGTTATTATCATTTTGTACAAATTTGTACAAATCTCTTTACATCCTTTTTTAAATATGAATGTTCGATTTCGCATCTTATAAAAAACAGTCTCTGGATGGAGTTCTTGGCGGGAAAGTGAAGAGTCATGTCTGCGGATTTGTTATATTTTCTAAAATTTGTGTTATGTCGAATATTAATGTGAAATAATGGTGGATTATTAACCGTTAAGTGTTCGTGAGTGTGCATGAGTGTTGGCAAATGAAACAAATCAGTGCAACGTCACTTTTCAAATTCTCTCAAGAAGTCCGCCCGAGGACTTAGTAAAGCTCTACATCTTTACTGAGATACTCGAGGGGTTGGGTGGTATATCATTTCTCATTTCTATTATCATTTATCATCATCATCATACAGAAAAGAAATATTGTTTATTTATGTATTACTTGTTAGAAAAAATACTTTGACACTGGCTAAATGTGCTAATCGCACAAAGCCATCAACAAAATGGAGTCTCTGGATTTAGCTTTAAAGTTGGTTAGGCTACCAAACTAAAGCTCCTTTGCCTCTTGTTTACTTTCTAAAATTTGTTGCTTAGCAACGTGCCTAGCAACGTCTTTGACACTTCCTCGCGCGAAAATGCAAACAGTGTGGTTGGCTAACAATCGTGCATATTTTTATCTACAATCTTCATGCATGGATGACGCTGGATGAAGACTTCATTGAAACCTTAATGAAACGCATGATACGGTTTTAAAATTATTGCCGAAGAATAATTGCTTGGCAAATACCTTCACATGGACACGACAAACTTAGAAGCCTTACAAAATGAAGTGGATTTTTACAGGGTAAGTTATTTTATTTATACATAGGTACGTAAGGGTACGTAGTGATTACTAAAGTATTTAGGTGGTCTTAAAGTGACCTAAATTGCTCGAAGCATGAAAATCAACAGCGGTATTAGGTAGTTGTAAGAATTTGTTACCTTTTTTATACTTTCTTTCAGCAAAACCAGTTTATCGTGGAACAAGAAATACGCAAACTTATTGAGGACAACCAAAAGCTATCGCAACAAGTTGAACATTTAGTAAGAGATAAACTACAAGCGGCCAGGTCACAAAATGATAACAATGATCAGCATAAAGAAATCGAGGAACTGAGGAAACAAATCTTATTAATTACTAAAGTATTATTACATTTTATTAATATTTGAAGAGAGAATTGGGAGAGATTTTCGTTAATACTAATAAGTATTAATGAAAATCTCTCCCAATTCTCGAAGAAGGAAGGGCAGTTGCCCAGATTAACCAAGATGACTTAGTCTTAAGTGTATCAAAACTAATATGGGCCGCACACTACCGCCGCCAATGAAAAAAAAACATATCTAGTAATTAGAGACCGAAAATCAAATTATGCTCAACAAACTATTTGAATGAAGTAATTTAGCATTTTTACGTCACCTAATGATCATCTGACATGTTATGGTTTAGTTAAATACGGCGTTATAGTTAAAAGTGACCGTTTTAGCTGTAACGTCTTATTTAACTAAACCATAACATGTCAGATGTTCATTAGGTGACGTAAAAATGCTAAATTACTTCATTCAAATAGTTTGTTGAGCATACTTTGATTTTCTATATGTAGATATGTTTTTTTTCATTGGCGGCGCTACTGTGCGGCGCCGGCGTAAACGCTCTTAAACACATTTCATGCCTAGAAACTTTATTAAGAATCGACCTCCAGTAGGTCTTTTCCTGATTCTGAGCGCCTAGTGTGAGTTTTGTTTACTATCAGTGTTCATTCGATTACGTTTACGAAAACGAAAATTAGTATGGCATTGAAGCAGCGCCTCCTGGCGACATACGAGAAGAGTTAACATTTTGCCATACAAATTCTCGTTTTCGTTAACATAATCGAATGGCGAATGAAACTCGCACTTGGCACCCTGAATGCCTGGTGCAATGTTTGTTTGCTATTCAATTTTATTACGTTATCGAAAACTATAATTTGTATAGCAAAACTTTAACTCTCCTCATTTATCACCAAGAGACAATGCTACAATGCCATACGTTTGTCGTAATGGCAATTAAACATCTTGGCCAACCCCACATACCCCGCGGGTCGCTCCAAATCCGCGGGAATTTGGTTCACGAATTTACCTGGCTAAAACAAAAGATACTCTGAATGCGAGCCGTGAATAGTGAAGAAAACCACTCCATCCAGCTTTTCTTATATGGTATTCCCTTTTTCGCGTGTTTTATAGTTAAGTACATTTCCACTAAATATCAGAATAACTTCCTTGGGTTACTTCCTTGCAACGCTGTTGTTTATTTTATTTTTATCTTTGTTACTACAATATAACAATAATAAGGTCAAAATGTTTAAATAATTATAACGCAAATTTTGTTGCGAAACAAATTACAAAAACACAAATGTTGAAAAAATTTCAATAAAAAAATGTAAATAGTGTTGAATAATTTCGGCGGGCTGGTTAGAACCACGATAGCTCAATTGGAAGAGCACCTGACCCGGTATGTCAGAAGGGTGCAGGTTCAAATTCTGCTCGTGGAAATTTTTTCAACATTTGTGTTTTTTTAATAATAAGGTCATAAAAATTGTTGATATTGAATGTTTGTAAAGCACTGATTAATTATTATCAATTTATCGTTCTTGATTATCAGGATACAGTTATTTTTGACTGACATCAATGAAAACTTTGTTCACAGGAAAGAGAGTCGTTGCATGTTTTGTGGCAAACGTCACAGAAAACTATTGATGCATTAGAAAGTGAACTGAAAACGTACCAAAACTATGACCATCATGGAAAACAAGTAAGTACGACCAGCAGCCAAAATCTCTAAACACTTTGTAAATTTTTCAAACCAACTGATTTTAGTTCGGTATTCAGACAACGTGGTGCGTTATTGCTTATGGTCCAACCTCCTTATGTCCACAAAAGAATGCCAGACCCAAGCACTGGAACATTTATGAAAGCAAACTTGAAAACTTCAAATTTCTCAGAACTAATATAAATATAAAATTTTATCTTGTAACTATGTATATGTATAGTATTGTAAATTCAAAATTCAAAACTATATATGAGTTATAAAAATATTTTAGCACACAACCGAGGGAATAAGAGACTTGCAACTTAAATTCGAGACAGCTCTGCAAGACTATGTAGAATTAGAATGTAAGCATAAAGAATTGAACACAAAGTATAACTCCTCAGAAGCAGAACTTAAACATAAGGAAAAAGAAATTGTATCTTACCACGAGAGAGGCAAGGAGCTAGAAGAGAAAATTAAAGAGCTCAACTCGGAGCTTGATGGTTGTAAAATAAATTTAGCTGTGGAAAAGAAAAACAATGAAGATATAAAAGCTCAACTAGTTGTATGTCAAAAAGATATCTCTGACAAAATAAAGAAAGAACTAGAAGCTAAAGCGAAGGTAATGTTGACGAAACAGTAATACTCCGCATAATTGATGTTTCACCAAACAATAGTGTTTCTCTTATTGTATATCTTTATTTCAAGGTAGCAGAAGCTCTTCAACTTTTCGACTTAGTATCGAATCAAAAGAAAGAAGCACTCATGAGAATATCAAAACTTTCAGGTAAATAATGAAAATAATAATACTTGTAAAGAAAGAATCATTAAAAAAGTTTAAAAAAGTTCCTGACTTTCACGTTTTTCTATCATTATTTTAAAGTGTCGGTGAACAGTTAATCTACCAACTTGTATTTACTATTTCTTAAAGGTAACTTCGTAATTTACTTACAGGAGAGCTGCAAGAACTAAAACGAATGCTTGCAAACATAAGAGGAGAGTTAGAAACCAAGTTCAATAGAGAATTAGAGGAAGTAAGAGTGAAATATAATGAGAAAGTGACTGACATGTTGCAGCACATGAGAAATTTGGACCAAGAGTTGGTAGAAAAGGGGATGTTGTTAAACAGAACCCTGAGGTAACTTCGACCTTACGAATTTTACACCTGAGTGAAATGTAGTTGAGTAATCCACCAAAGTAACAAATAATAGCCAATAGGAAATTTTGGCAAATTTAAATTTGTACATAACCTTGCGCAAATTTTTCTGCAAATGGTTATTTATGAGAAGTGCTGTATTGAAGTTTTTTTTAATGAAACGGGATTTGAACTTGCACTTTCCAACAAATCGGTTAAGCGCCCTCTTCATTAGGCTATAATCCTGTGCTGTGTAGACTTACGAACTTTGTAGAAATTTGTAGCCAAAACTGAATAAATGATTTTTTTGCGATTTTTTGCCTAGTGCGAGTTACATTCGCTATTCGATCACGTTAACGAAAACGACAATTTGTATGACATTAAAACAGCGCCTCCTAGTGGAAATCGAGGAAAACAAAAATGTTCGTTTCGTAACCCTCAATTATAGTTAAAATCTTATAACTTTCAGGGAGAACAAAATTCTTCAAGCAGCCAACGAGAACTATTTGAAACAACATAATGATAATCTTCAGGCTGTTGATCCGAAGCTCGCCATCGCTGAACAAAGACTCGAAACCATGTTTCAAGAACTGGTGAGATTGCTATTATTTTACTTACAAACTATAATAAAGTCAATGACTCGATGGCGCAGCGGCTAGCGCGTTCGGCTTGCGATCTTGCCCGCTAAGCAACTTTCGCAATGCCGGGTCGCCTGATGGGTGACCAATTAAAAACATCTCGAGCTCCTCCGTGCTTCGGAAGGCACGTTAAGCCGTAGGTCCCGGTTGTTGTCGTAAGATGGCAGTCGTTAAAACCCACCAACCCGCATTGGGCCAGCGTGGTGGGTTATGGCCCAATATCCCCAAGTGCTACTGATCATGTGGGAGGCCTGTGCCCAGCAGTGGGACGTTTATAGGCTGATGATGATGATGATGATAATAAAGTCAGCGTCAGTCTGTGTACCTGAAAATAAGACCAAAGCACAAAAAAATAAAGCTAAATTACACCTTATTTTTAAGATAATAAGGTATAAAACATCTTACAAGAATATTATTATAGGAGGCAATGCCGCTAACTTGCTGGTTACTCTGATGGGAATGATCTGGGGCAATTTTTTATTTATAGTTAATTTTAGCTAAGAGATAGAGTAATAGATTGTTTGTAATTTATGTTAAAAAAAATTTATTACTAATTTTAATAATTTTTATTCTACTAATTAAAGTTATTAAATAATGATCTAAAAAACCCTGTCTTTTTAATTTATATTACAGGTAACATCCGAGAGAAGAAACATTCAACTAGTGTGCGAAAAACAATGTTTAGCGATAGATATACAACGCATCCAAGATATACACGCGAGAGAGACGAAGCGTAGAAACTGGGAGGAGGACCTTTTAAAGAACCAATGTGAAGAACTTAAGTTAGTCGTTACGAAGTATTCTAAAGATTAGAATATATTCGACTATTTTTATGATTTCATTTCATTCCCTAAATGTAATGAAGTAATGAGTGATGAATAATTAATTGTTAAAGTAGACACCTGGACATCAGACTATCCAAAACTGTCTTTCCTTAATAAATTTTAAACTTTATGTCTACCAAGTCATATGGTTGAACATTTTTTGAAGAAATTTGTCAATTTTAGGTTTTAGATAGTGGAACTGTACTATGAAACATCAAAAAATCTATTATTTTGAGGCTTACTAATTTAGACTAAAACAGCAATAATAATAATAATCGCTGGTGAAAATCCTTAAATTTTATATGTAATTCATTTTGTTTCAGATTACAGGTTGAACATCTCCAAAAATCATTGGACGAAACACATAATATGATAAGTAAACTTCAAACCATGCTGATATCGAGAACAGAATTAAATCAAAAGTATTAATTTACCATTACTGTTTACTGTATTTCATATTAAGGCGAAGGATAAGGCACACTAGCGCCGCTAATGGATTTAATTTGATAACTGCTAAACTGGATATTTTTTTTCAAACATTGCGGACCTTACCCTTCGCCTTAAATCAAGTTAATAGACAGATTAACAATTTTACATTAACTGCTCACATCAATTTTATTTTCAGGATGGTCAATACAAAGGAACAGGAATTGATAGAACTAAATAAGCATTTGGAAAATCAAATAGAACTAAACAAAAAGTAAGTTAACAAACAAATAGATATGACTTTTTATAACTGTCCGGGAAATATTTTAATGTACATATTCCCAAGAATACATAAAAAAATACATTTTGCTGTAGAGCTCTTTTATGGAGTAGAATACCTAGAATAGAATACATTACTACTACCTATAGTATTCTAGGTAGGGTCATTTCGCCAGTTCGCGTCCATTTAGTGCAGTTGGCAAGTTTGAAGGAGAAAATAAAAATGTTCCAGCTCTAATTTCAATGAAAAATTTATGTAATGTGTTCATTATATAGTCTATTTTAAGGTTAACTTTCAGTTTTGTTCGAAACATCTCGTGTTTATTTTTTAAATAGACAAACTTCAGAATTAGGCGTTTTACCCAGTTTGCGTCCACAAAATCCAAATTGCGTCCACCCGTGGACCACTTTGCGTCCACCTGCTTAGAAAAGGAATGTAGGGGTGATCTTTTTAAGATAATGTAAAGAAAGATTGGATTTTAACAATTTCTTTATTTAAGAATATAGTTATTTTAAAATCAACATTATTATCATAAATAAAGAAAAAACGTACAAACGGTTGGGTCACAGTTCTTTAAAACCCACCGTACAAAAGGAACCAAAAAGTTCTCAGACCATACCCTAAAACTAATGGAAGATCGGCGCTCAATGGTTCTGCTTATCTGCTTTCCTCAGGTGATGCGTCTCAGTTTCGGCGGCTAAATAGGCAGATCTCGAAGTCTATGATTCGCGACACGCGCCGATTTCATACTAACCGTATTAAAGAGGCCATAGAGTGGAACAAAGGCTCGAAAGTGTTCGCAAGAGATCTGGGTATTGGGCAGTGCTAACTGACGACGCTGAAAACCGATGACAGCAAAACTGTCACGACCAGGTCCGATGTTATGGGAGAGGTCGAGAAGTTCTATGGACAGCTTTACACATCCATACGGCCACCTGTACAAAGCTTAGCTAAAGACCTTAGAGCTAAGTTAACCCGGCAGTATACCGAAGACATCACGGACATCAGCCTTTGCGAGATTAGTATGGCAATCAAACAGCTCAAGAACGGCAGGGCACCAGGTGCTCACGGAATTACGGCCGAGCTTCTGAAAGCGTGCGGAAGACCGGTACTCGTAGCTCTTCAGAAGCTACTTAATTCCGTCGTACTAGGGGGCAGAACGCCAGAAACGTGGCACGAAGGTATGGTGGTACTGTTCTTCAAAAAGGGCGACATAACCCTGCTGAAGAATTACAGGCCCATCTCACTTCTAAGCCACGTCTACAAGCTGTTTTCGAGAGTCATAACGAATCGTCTCGCACACAGGTTTGATGACTTCCAGCCTATCGATCAATAAATGTGTCTTAAAATGAACATGGAGAAGACAAAAGTTATGTCGAACTCACGTGTCGTACCCCACTCCTCTGAAGGCTGGGGACTCTGCCCTTGAAATTGTGGACGATTATGTTTACCTGGGACAAACGGTCCAGCTAGCTAGGTCCAACTTCAGCAAAGAAGTCAATCGTCGAATCCAATTAGGCTGGGCAGCGTTCGGTATGCTACGAAATACCTTTTCGTCCGATATACCGCAGTGTTTCAAGACGAAAGTCTTTCACCAGTATGTGTTGCCAGTAATGACATACGGGACTGAGACGTGGTCGCTCACTATGGGTCTCATCAGAAGGCTCAAGGTCACTCAAATAGCAATGGAGAGGGCTATGCTAGGGATTTATCTGCGAGATCGATTCAGAATTAAGGAGATCCGCAGACGAACAAAGGTAACCGACAAAGCCCGAAGAGTTGCTAAGCTCAAGTGGCAGTGGGCAGGGCACATTGCTCGCAGGACTGATGGCCGCTGGGGCGATACAGTCCACGAGTGGCGACCGCATGCCGGAAAGCGCAGTGTGGGCAGGCCTCCAACAAGGTGGACTGACAATCTGGTGAAGGTCGCGGGAAGCCGCTGGATGCGAGCAGCACAAAACCGGTCGTTGTGGAGATCCTTGGGGGAGGCCTTTGTCCAGCAGTGGACGTCTTTCGGTTGAGATGATGATGATGAATCGACTCAGCAACCCAGGCGGGGTAACCGCAAGCTAGGAAGCCCCAGCCCTCAGTTGTGAACCCGGCTGAAGGCTCAGAGCGGCTTGGACCAATGTGTCGGCCAACTTCATGATTTTGTCCAATATTGTGGTCTTGGGAATAGCATTCTTTGCATATTTGTCTTACCGATTTCTTCTTCTCTTGAATATTATATTTAACGCTTCTTTAAATCTTCTTCTGTGTATGTTCTCTTTTCCTTCTTCTTTCTTGTCTCCGAAGAGCTCTTATCCCTACAGAAAAAATTAAGAATTAAAGTAATTACTCATTTTATTCAAAAATAGAATTTTAAACTCGTACCTAGTAAAGACAATACATTTTAAATTATTTTTACAAACAAAACAAGTCAATTGTATTTATTGAAAAAATGGACGCAATTTGCTTTATTAATATCCCCTCTAGGTAAAGTTTGCGTCCATGGCGGACGCAAAGTGCAAGTTTTATAAATTCGGTGTAGTAATTCGCGTCCACCCTATTTTAACTGTTAACTATAAAAAAAATAAGCAAATTCATAATTAATATTATTCCTTTTTTCATTATCAAAGTCTAGATACAGCTATGTAACCTAAAATTCACATAAAACAATAAAAGACTTACCGTCAAACGCGCCGCTGCACACTATTTTTTTCCTAAAATCACGCGCATCCGCGCTCTCTTGTTGAACAGCCGAGACTAAATATTTTTCTAAACAGGATTGGTGGGGCGCACGGAACTTTTATCTATGTGTACGTGCCTCTTATATATTGAGGTATTGGCGGTAATGACTTTTCTTTTTAATGGTGTGTTAGTATACTTATTTTCGAGAATGTTAAAAGGGAGATCCGTAAAATGGACGCGAATTGGGCGATGGACGCGAACAGGCGAAATGACCCTATTCTACTCAATAGCAGTGATGGGCAAAAAGTAATCAGATTAATGATTAAGGATTACGACTACAATTTGTAATCTTCAATCACGATTACAGATTACAGAAATTAATCAAAAATGTAATCATATCGGTGATTAATGATTATAAATCTGTAATCGTAATCTTGATTACTTTTATGATTGATTTGATTGATTAATAAAACCAACAGTCGGAACGTAAAAAAATAAAAGAACTTTATTTTTTTATCAGTCTCATACACTGTGCTTTTAGGATAATTATTTTACGCAAAAAAACTGCTGAATGGTAATTTTTCTGGTACTCGATACTTTTAAACTTAAAAAAAATACTCGAACACGTACGATAAAAGAATTACGTCGTCTCGTATCGTCTCCTTGAGCTCGATTCGTTTGACTGATGCGCACTGAACAAAATGGCGCGTGTGCACTTGTCGACTATCGACAATGCGGACGCGGCGATTGGCTAGCCGGTGATCGTACAATACCCTGTCCTCCGCACCCTTACCGCGCGTCTTACGTAGTAGGTATAATTTATAGTACAATAAAGCCAACCACTCAATTTCTAGATGCATACCTACAACTTGTGATAATTAATGACAAATTTCTAAACCATAATTCATATAAACTTAGTTAAGAATAATCATGTAATTTAGATTACTGATTACTGTAATCAAGATTAAAGATTATATGTTTAATCTTGATTAAAAGTAATCACGACTACTTTAATCTGATTAAAAGTAATCATGATTACTTTCAATCAGATTATTAATCTGATTAAAAAAGTAGTTGATTACGCCCAACTCTGCTCAATAGTAGAGCTCTACAGCTAAATGAATTTTTTTCACAGTATATCTTATTTAGTTAAATAACGGCTTATGCATCAGTCAAAAGAGCGGATATACGATTATATGAATAATAAAGTTTAATACACCTAACCATATTATTAAAAAGATTGTCATGTAATGTATTATTCATTTTACATAATATCATTATACCGACGACGCGACGACGATGTCGCGCGCCGCCGCATCGCGTCGGCGTAGTTTTCTCTAATCATCTTATAAAACTGTTGTATAGATGGAAGAACTCCTATGTGGAAATGACAGAAAAATTGAAGAAAAGGTTATTAGAACTACAGGAAGACAATAAAGAACTAAGAAAAAAACTTAAACTGCCTCAAATAGGGTCAACAGACCAGGAAGACAACAACAGTACTAGTTGACAGGAATCAGAATAAGGGCTCTAAAACTAATGTGCAATATTAGAAATACAATGTTGTTATTCATGTTTTTTATTTCACTTGAAACATTATTTACATTCAATATAATATTACTAATAATATAGCATGTATAGAGGTGCTGTTAGCAAGATATTGATCAAAGCATCATAAGTTATTAAAAGCAGCAACTGTCAATATATACTTGTATCTTATAAAATGGGTAGGACTGCTTCAATGCCAAAATGTTTTTAAAAACCTTTTGTTACTTTGAGCAATTTCAAACTGACTATACCTATCTGCAAACAGTATTTGTTTTTAAAAACTCTATACATTTTTTGTTGTAATGTCTGAGTAAACTACATATATTCATCGTTCCAATATGTGACAATTTTATATAATATCTAGTGATTCATTTACAGTCGTTTTTGCTAATAAATCAACAACATAATTTAACTTTTATTTTACCTTGCTTATAATTTTTTTCACTTATGCTGAAACACAGTCAGCAAACATACTTGGGAACCAAAATAGTGTTTCGCTAGGATTTTGTGTATCCACCCAGGCCAAACCTTCTCTGACCATGTGACTGAGGGCATTGTTAGCACGTGTCTCTGTCCATCTGGAATGTAAAAGTTTTATATTTAAGTGTTACGTTTTTATAATCAAATACACAGAAAATATGTATGTATGCATGTATATGTTTGTTAATGTTGGTTCTCCCTATCCATCCATAGGGAAGGCTCGTGCTCCTAGCAGTGGGGACATATAGGTATGAGCTGGTGATAATTAATGTTTGTTAATCATTTTATAATTTCTTTTATATTTATTATACACAACAGTATAAACATGTAAACACCAAATTCTAGAGTAGCATGAACTAAGCTGCAAGCCTTGGATTATTTGGACTTCAACAAATTATTATATTTGGAACATAACAGAATATTTCATAAAATTCAAATGTCATTTTTTTTGGTAGCTTGTTGACAAAATATTTTGTCAATGAGATACTAGAACTAGTTACTAGAAGAATTATTTCTGTTTTGTTTTGTATAACTGTGACTACATTCAGCATGTTTAACTGTTGATCTTTGCAGTTGTAAGATGACAGTTAACAATATTGCCATTCCCACTAACAAACATTGAGTCTAAATTGTATTGTTGCACTTAGATATATACTAATGACAATTTCTTCTAATGAAATAAATTAAAATTAACCAACCCTAAGTCTTCAATGAGGATACTAGAAGACACAGAAGCTGTTCCCAATGAACTAGCTTTCTGCAACACAAGGGTCTGGTCCAAATTCAACTCTCCAGGTACAGACTGGACCAGCCACTTCCCTTTACTTATAGGCACCACCGAAAATCTGTAAAATAAGATTTTAATTGACTATTTTAAAACATAGTGCAATCATTACTTTGTATGTAAGTTGAATCCTTGTTTTGTCCATGTATGTGTGTTGATTAATACTAACTAAGGCTGTCCACAAGTCACAAGTAATACACAAGTCTGCAAGAAAGCCAAAGTTGAAGTCATAGAAATTATTATTGCATGAATGAAAACTATATGTACTGACTCCATAGCAATAAGGTTATTTTCCCTAAATGACATCATTGATACTAACACATCACCATGATCATCTCAGCCAAAACCAAAACCAGTGCTGGACATAGGCCTACCCTAAGGATTTCCACAACAACTGGTTTTGTTCTGCTAACATCCAGCGGCTACCCGCAACCTTCCCCAGATCAACTGTTCCCCTTGTTGGAGGTTATGTATAATTTCATTATTAGGTTACTTGCTTATGTGGGTATGTAATTCTGTTCAAAATGTCTATGGACATAAGCTTGAGTCTGAAACTTTTACTGTGAATTGCATCTTAAAATTAATTATAAAATAAAATATATATATGGGAAATTAGAAAATATTAATTGCCCTTCAGTTTAAATTTTTATTTACCCATTTCCGAATATACGCAACTTCTTCACAGCAGCTAGTAAGTCTTCATTAGTTATATCTTGATGCTTTTTGGCCTTCCCTCGAGCTGCAATCAGCCTATTACGCAGTTCTTCTAGAGTTATGAGGCCACCATTTTTGTAATTAGTAGCTAAGCACACTTCAACTATTTGAACTCCTAACTCATAGTAAAAATCACCAATACCTGAAATTACCAAAGAAAATAAATAATAATAATAATAATAATCAAGGGCCTGATTCAAAAGGCAGTTCTTCTCGATACAGCACGCATTGTGAGGAGGTTCCTGTCTCTGGAGCCCTATCCACCGGTAGCTTGGATCCTGGTCTCAATGCCGGTGGACCCCTATTTTTTTTATATTTTTAAATATTTTACTTATTTTGCTTTTAGAAAGTGTTCAAAAATTTATGAGAAAAAATAAATAAAAGGAATAATAATAAAGCATTTATTTATTGTCACACAAAGAAAACAATAAGTTGATGCATAACATAGAAAAACTTACAACTAGTGGACCCGCAATGGCTCAAATGAATAATTAACAAGCAATTGGTTAAGATTTATTTTAAGAATTTACTGTTTTCTTTTAGGAAGGTAAATATTTACAGAGGGATAATCGCATCACAGTCAAAAGTGAATGGTTTTTACCTAAAACTGACCAAAACCCTTTCCCCGATGCTAATGGGTCTACACCAATAGCAGCGCACATTTCCTGAAACTGTCTCCTGAACTGGGCATTCTTCTTGATCTCGCTTTTGTGTTTGCTCGCAAACTCTTCAAGGTTCTCTCTGAACACCTCAAGTTGTCTTGACATCTGTTGAAACTGATTCTCTTGTATTTCGGAACCCTTTTCTCGATATTTTTCTTGTTCTAATTTTTGCTTCTGAATAGCACCAACTCCAGCTTTTCGTCTCATTGTTATTTTATTTTAATAACTCTTTAATTGTGCTGAGAAAACAAAGTTATTCCAACAATTAGTTTTACAAAATAACTCACTCACTCTAGTCACAGCGAAGTGACAGTGACATGACATTGACACAGGGTATGTTCCGATATACACTGCCTGCGAGCACTGTCCAGTGCTCTTACTGGTGAGAAATTTGTTCCGTTATGGACTGACAGTATACTGCCGCAGTATCTTAGGGAAATATATGACTTCATAAATCGTCGCCATTTTTGTACTGTAAGCACTGGCGTTTTCGAGGTAAGGTGATTTCAGTGCTTTGATCACGTGATCAAGAGCGTCCAGAAATGACATGGATGACAGTATACTGGACTGCGTTCCGTTTTAAACAGTAACCAGTATAGCTAACTATAAAGGAACGGCTTTGCAGTATACTAAATTGACGTCACACCTTACAGTACTCGCAGTGTAAGTCGGAACATAGCCATTGTTAGGTTTTTATTGTTTTTATTTTATGGAAAGCATTATTTAGCCGTTTTGTATTTTAATAAATTATTACTTTTTTACAGAAACTAGCAGCTTTAAAATAAAAATTTGCGACTTGACTTCTCAGTCAACGTAATTTTTTTTAAAAGCTTTTTAATGAATATACAAAGGTAGATCCTCCTCCGTGCTTCGGAAGGCAAGTAAAATCCGCACTGGGCCGGCCGGAGCGGCGGCGGGGCGCCGCCCGCCGCGCCGTCGCGGTGGCGTGGTGTTTGATGGCCCATTCTCTCTATCCATCCATAGGAAAGTCTCGTGCCCCAGCACTGGTTACCAATAAATAATCTAATAGTGTACCTTCAACGCATATAAAATAAAATAAAACTGGCTTTGGCTTGGTGCAAAACCGTTTAGATTACTCGGCTGGTAAGTTTAAAAAAGCTGTAGGTAAGTATGTGCGGTAGAAGTTTTGTCCACACAAAATTAAATACATGTTGTAAGTTCTTTGAGATGGATGCTGCAATATCCATCGCCATTCGATAATGGCGATACATTTAATCAGTACATTCAACATTTTCATGGCTTCGTTTGATAAAAAACTGCATCATGAAGTTTTAAAAAAACTAATTTTCTTGCTAGGAATCGAAGTGTTGTTTTTGAACAAAAACAAAAACACTAAACACAAACACAAAAACACTGTGAACAAAAACACTATTTATACTCGTAGGACAAGGACCAAATTCTGGAAAGTAAAAAATTGCATTATGCGAGCCCTATGTCCAGCAGTGGACTGATGTAGGCTGATTATGATGTTGATGATGATGATGATGATGAATGAAATACGGCAATTTAGAGATTATTTTATTTTTTTATAAACTGATTCTTGTTAAAATTTGAAGTTTTTATTTTTAAGACCATGGACTATAAATGTATATTCAAAAACATTGTTAAAGACTACAAAAACAAATAATAAAGCTACAAAAACAAACTTTAGACATCCCTGGTGGGGATCGAACCCACGACCTTTGGATTAGAAGTCCAACGCGCTATCCTCTGCGCCACAGGGACGGATGAATGCAGTGGTGAAATAGTCATTTACACTACCAATAAATCTTGCTCTCAAGCAAAATGTACAACACAAGTTGTATAAAATTTATAATTTGCAAATAATATTTATTTTATAACAGTTACTTTCAGTTATTGTTAGTTATACACAAAATTATTAATCAGTAATATAAAAAGCACTGTTATTGCTTATTAGTTAAAAAAAACATTTTTTGACTGTAATCGTAGCCAGGGGCAACCGGTTACGTCAACGTCGTCAACAAACAAACTATGAAATGTCAAAATGTTTGGGAAGTTTGAAATTCCAGTGAACTGTGAAATAATCATTTCGTGTAATAAAATGATGTAGTAGTAGGAACTTGGCATCTACGTATAGAATTCAATGTTTGTGTTTTATAAATAATAATGGATTGCTTCACTGTAAATAGTAACCCTCCACATACAAATGAAAACCAATATTTGAATGAGACGGAGTCCTCTTTGAACTTTCAAAAGTTCATTTACGATTTGTTTGAGAAGAAAGGTATTCTCAATGACCTCAGAGCTAATTTACGCGGGCACATTGTGGAGGTACTCAAAAGCGCACAAACCGGTTAGTATATAGTTATACTTATTATAAAAATTACTCTTTTACGTTTGTTATTGGATTGGATATACATATATTTTTTTGCTTTTCTTTCAGGCGAACAACCAATATGTCAGAAACACTTTACTCAACGCTTAGAACTATCGTATCAGGCAATGAATATGCTCATTGCCGAATATTTACTACGCTTCGTAAGTTTAAAAATCCGAAGGATTTAACCATTACATTATTATAATTCAGCTATCCCGAAATATACCTAGTGACTATTTATATTATCTATCATGTTGTTGTTTTTACTATCACTGTTAATCAATACAAGTATTCACTTTAAGCTTTTTGTACCATCTATTTTTGAAAGCTGAGTGTAAGTTATGAATTAAAAAATGCTCTAATATTCGATAAATCAATGATAGCTTTTTTTGTGACAGGAATATACTAAATAATTAAATAGTTGTTAAAACACATTGTTTTAAATATTACCAAATCCAATACATATTGGATAATAACTATAGAAATTATTGTATATGGTTTTGTCTTCTAATTTTCAGGAGTTTGGCTACAGTTTATCTGTGTTCGTGTCCGAGATCCCTTTAGCGAACATGGTGTTTGAATTTGCTAAACAGCTCATGCAGAATAGCAATGGAAACTTTGAAAATCTTAAATTCAAGGAGGGTGATGTTTGGTCTATACTGAATTATTTAGGTAATACTGTAACTTTTATTATTTCTATTTAATTTTAATGTCTGTGGTTGGTGTTGCAATGATAAGAGGAACCCAAATGAAATATAGCAACATAAATTTAGCTGTTACATCTTCATGGTGATTTAATTAATTTAGATTTACTTTTAACATTTAGTTAAACAACTAAAAAAATAAGCTGTTCAAGCAACAAAATATTAATTGTTTAATGTAATACAAACTATTAAATTTGAGCAATATTTATTTATAAATGTTACGTAATGTAGATAGTTATATGGTAATTAATTTACAACTGTTATTTCCTCTTTTCCAGGAGTGAAGTGTGACTCAGAAACAGCTTCAAACATTATGGATATGTATAATAAAGGAAATGTACCATTACTGATGTGCATTTTGAACTGCACACCTATGTATCAAAGAGAAACTGCCAACTTAGGCCAAGGTAATTTTATAATTCTAGAACATAATTACAGCTTTAAAAAAAAAAGGCAAGTGCAGGTTCAAATCTTGCTTGTGGAAATTTTTTCAACATTTGTGTTTTTGTAATTTGTTTCGCAACAAAATTTGCGTTAAAATTATTTAAACATTTTATAATAGCTTGCCTACTTCTTAACTGATATTTAGTATTTGTAAAAATGTTATGATCGGATGTTAATGACGGTAGTTGTTGACATTGAATGGGCGCCTTTGGCTTTCAAAGTAAAAAGTAAATAGTGTTGAATAATGTCGGCGGGCTGGTAAGAACCACGATAGCTCAATTGGAGGAGCACCTGACCCGGTATGTCAGAAGGGTGCAGGTTCAAATCTTGCCCGTGGAAATTTTTTCAACATTTGTATTTTTGTAATTTGTTTCGCAACAAAATTTGCGTTAAAATTATTTAAACATTTTATAACTGCTTTAGTCTAGTGGTTAGACTACTGCACTGGTAATAGTCCAAACAAGTACCGGATCCGTTTCCTAGTTGAAGGTACAAACGCCTGCACATCGGAATATCCAAAACTGTGTATTTCTTCAATAAATGTTTTACTTTTACTTTTTATTTTTCAGTGCAGGAATTAGCACTTTAAAAAAAATAAAAAGTATAATTTACTATGTTATCAAATTTGTAGTATTTCATCTGAAAAGATGAATCTGCATAGCCATCGGTTGCAACAACCTTTGGATAGATGGCACTGTGCCGCAATAAGCACTCAAAAATTAAAAAGCAGTGACAAAATTCAGCGCTTACGTCAGCCTTCCCGGTAGCATAGCGGTCAGTGCAGTCTTCCGCAATCCGGGCGATTGCGGAAGACCCAGGTTCGATTTCTGGCTGGGTCGGGTGGGCGTTTAACTTTTTCACTGTATTTTATAAATATTTAAATGTTTAACCTTAAGTGATAGACATAAAGTTTAAAATCTATTGTGGAAATTTGACAGTTTCTATTAGTCTGATCATTTGATGTGCCAGGAGTGTGTACATATTGTACTTAACTTGGTTGATGGTAGAAGCATTTGGTTTAGTTGTAATCGCAGTTAGACCGAATAGCGATTATTCCAACCAGCACTTGGCCCAATCTATTAATTAAACTCGAGCTCATAGAGCAACTCAGGGGTGTTTCATAAACCATTTTTAATAGCCCCAGTTGTTGTTTTAAATAATATTGCATGCCAAAAACAGGTACAGCTCAGATTGAAAGCGGGCTCGCGCTATCAAAAAAAGTAGCCACTGTGCTATTGAGTCCCAAAATATTATTTTAAGAACCTTGAAATTTAAATTCCTTTTAACAGTTTTTTTTTTGAATAGGTAATGTATCATCAGACAGTCTGTCCTCTAGTGGGAAGAGCTGCGACAGCGTAGACAGAGAGAGACATATGAGAAGCGCCAGCAAGATCGATTCAGAGCATGAGAAATGTCGACACTGTGCGTACTGCAGAATTTGCCTGGCGAAAATTAAAAGGATTAAATGTAAATATTATTCGAAGAAACGACATTTGGCGAAGGTGAGAATGAACTGCTGAATTCTTCTTGGTTAAATATCGTTTTTCGCATATGTAACTCGTCCTATTTCATTTTTGGTAGTTGTCCGTACAAGCGTTGTTCAGCTCAGTTGACCAGTTTTCAATGTAATTTTTTGTATCAGATCTTGTAAACAATGTACTTATATATTTTTTTAACACCATTTTTAAGTGTGTTTCGGATTTTTCGATGCATAGCTGTTTTGTGATCAACAACCCGCATTTGCCAAGCGCAGTGATTAAGCTAATACCCTTCAATTATAGTGATGACTTGATTTCAAATGGCTATTTACTTACATTACTTACTCATTTCTGGGAAGTAGCTTTACATGAGTTTTCAATATTTTTTCAGAGCACATTGTATAACCTTGACAAACTACCAAAATGAGATAGTAACGTTAGTTATGCGGGTGACGATATACATATTTGTAAAGCACACAATTTTATTTGATTTATGAAAAAACTATAAAAAGTGACGTGAGCGTTTAAAGGTGTACTTATCATAATATCTATTGGTTAGATTGTAAAGACCGATTATTCTGTGAAAGCAGAGTGGATATATGTGTAAAACTTAGAAACGTAACGGAAACCTAGATGACGACGGCTCGAAGCTTTAAGCCACAATATACTTTGCCTTATTTGACTTTCAAACAACACTTGTAAAAGTTCATTTTGAATAAAAAAAAATTAATTTTGTTTTTTTTATAATTTTAAGTTTTGACAAAATAATTTTATTTCAGAATATAAAATCGATGGATATAAAATCTATGAATTTAAAAATGCTCATGAAGAATATCGGAGAGACGGAACAAAGCCTCGTAGATGAGGTGCTTAGTTTCAGATCCTATATCATCATCATCATCATCATCATCATCATCATCAGTAGCCAATATATACTTCCTACAGGGCTTAGACTAACTTACATAACCCTAGTAATAATAATTAGCCTTTTATTGCAGTTAACAAGTTATAATCTATTCTTGTCGACAATTTCTTTCGACAAAGGCCTCCAGCCTCAAAGGCTTTCCAGCCGTTCTTGTCCTGTTTCTAGCCATTCTTGTCCATAACCTTTAGAACCAAGTTATTCTAAGACCTGGAATAAGTTGAATGAATCTAGTTCAAAACTAATACTAGTAAATGCAAAGAGACCCCACATTTTAAAATCAGATTAATGTATTTATCGGTGTATATCTGTCTGTATTCTAACTTCGACTGAACTGGTTCTTAAATATGAGAAATGGTTAAAATATTGTTACATGCTTAGATGTTCCAGCAACTTAAAAGCGTGTATGAGGCTGAAGTAGACATGGTGAGAGTAGATGAAGAGAAGAAGATCAAACGCTCGCTCGCTTCGCACGCTCTGCAGCTGCAGCAACGGAGCGAAGAGGTACGCTTTACATTTGTCACAACCAGCAGTTTAATTTAGTTAAGAAACTTATTTTTTTATTTATTAGTTCGTACACATATAAACATTTACAATGGTTAACATTTTGGATCGCAATAGTACAGGTAAGCTAATCTTTTAAAAGAGATTTCTTCCAGCTGACCATGGTGACAGGATAGTATGAAAGTAGCTAGTTAGATAAACAAACTGCGCACAGAACTATTAAGAAAATATGATATTTATATAACACAAAGACAACCAAACATTAAACTACATATATACACAAAAATATGAATATACTACAAGATATGATATATATTCTATATATAAAAACATAACATGATTCAATACTACTCAAGTAACCGATTGTACATAACTTTTTAGTTGTTTTTTAAAAGTACCCACAGTGCGACATTCTCGTAGAGGTATTGGTGAGGAACCCTGAGGGATGCCAGCCGTGAGCTAGTCCGATATAACATCGTCGGCACGAACGCACTGCCAGCGATCCTTCAGATCTGAGTTGAGCCATTCGGTTGCAAGTGTAGATTGCAAGTTGAGAGACTGGAGGATGCCTAGAAGCACGTCAAAGAAACGATTCCGCAACTTTTTGTACAGAGCAAAATTTTGTTCAGTTGGATGCCTTCTGAGTCTACCTTTGGCCTTATCACGAAGCACCATCTGCTCACGGATTTCAGGAGTTAGCCAAGGGGCTGGGAGATGCTTAACTCTGACTCGTTTAATAGGGGCATGCTTATCAAACAATTGAAGAACAATTTGATTGAAAGTGGCCACCTTTTCATCAATGGTAAAGCACTGTTTTACCAGCGACCAAACAGCTACAGCAGCGTCGTGCGCAAGCGCCTCAGTATTCACACTTAAAACTACGTAGAAAGAGATATTTAACATTTGGCTTTGGAGGGCGTAATTTAAAAGATAGATAGACTAGATCATGATAGGAAAAAGGGGCATTGAGTTGACCATAAGCAGAAACTTTAGAGGCATCCGAAACAATCATGAGGTCTAAGAGCGACGGGTTGCAGCCAGGTGAATGGTGAGTAGCAGAAAATGGCAAGATATGCAGATTGAGAGAAGTGATATGCATTAGGTGATTTGTCAATGATTTTATATGGAATATCTGCCCGGTGATAAATTGCTACACCACCACTTAGTGAACTTAGTGTTTTTTTATTTGGCTGTTTCTGTAATGCTTGTTGTAATGCCAACTGGTATTGCAGAGATGAGTTTCTACTTTACAGTGTTATCCATAATCGCAAATTTAAAGGCGCCTTCGGGTTATTCCGCTCCCGATCCGATCTGGATACCCCGAATAATCCACTAGGGAAAGAGGACACGCTTGCGTGATGCCATCCCCTTTATAAAATCTCTGACGGTGTTTCGGTCACACGGCTCGAGGAACACTTTCAGTTCTCGCCGCCTTCAAGAAAGTTCGGTGACGCTGATAAGGCCGTATAAGGCCATCAGCAAACTGTCTCAAAAAATTTTTTTAGTGGAAACGCCACCTCTAATGAGGAACTTTGCGGACTGGTAACACAAATCTAACCAAATTTTGTGTATTTGTATTTTCTCTATACCCACAAAGATGGAGAAGTCGTTCAAAGCTCATGAGGCGGAGTTGGAACGCAACGTCCAGGAGAAGAAGAAATTTCTCTGGGGGTTAGCGCGTGCACTGCGCGACCAGCACGCGCAAATGGCGCGCGCCGTGCACGCCGTAAGGCACGAAACCGACCGACTCAGCGCCAAGGTAAGAAGTAAAAAGTTTTTGATGTGTAACATCTTTCCGCTTACTTTCTATATAAGCAATTTATGGGAGTGATTTCGTGAAATGGGACGGAAGTATGTGTAACAGTGTAACAAGTGTGTAACAGGAAGTCGGGGAAGCTTGTGGGAGTGATATCGTGAAACATCAAAATGATATGTCAAAGGTCTTCTAATGAGTATGATAATCAAATGATTGTCAAATGACACAATATGTCACATATAATAATAATATGTCATGTTCATAAAATAGATTTTAAATTTACAAAATGGCGCGCTTGCCCGCTTTGTGTTACACACTTGTTACATATCATTTTGATATGTCAAATGTCTTCTAATGAGTATTTACTGCATTCTCTTTATGATTTGTAAAAATAGTATACGTAATGTTAATTCTATATTCTATTTTCTATTGTAATATTAATTTCAACCATTTCGTTTGTAATAGACTTTTAAACTATATTAATAAATATTTACTGTTGATAATAAGTCTCAATAAAGTGCAGATCATTGATAAAAATCCAAGTAAGTAATAATGAAAAATTATTTGTATAAAATATTTCAGTAAGTATATATAGCTTTTTTAAATTATGAGGTTAATTTCTGTCACTGCTTAATGGAAAAGTTTCCGTATCTTCAGAATATAATGTTATAATTGCTTATTTATTACTAAGGTGAGATGTCAAATGTTACACATCATAAGTGACTACTGTAAGGCTCGCTCGTTTTTTTTATAATCATCGTTTTTATTTTCAGCCCGTATTTACGCTGATGCTGGGCATAGTCCTATTCAAAGAAATGGTATAAACATAGGGTATTAGGATACGCTAAATGTTAAACTGCAGGTATATATGAAACCTCGAGGCGCAGCTCCAATGCGCCCGATCGGCGAGTGCTTAGGTTAAGCAAACTTTAGTAAAATCCGTTCATTGTATAAGTGACCAAAATTTATCATCTCGATCTCCTCCGTACTTCGGAAGGCACGTAAAGCCGTTGGTCCCGGCTGCATTCGTAGTCTTTAACAACCACCAGTCCGCACAGGGCCTGCGTGGTGGTTTACGACCCGTTCTCCCTATCCATCCATAGGGAAGGCTCGTGCCCAGGCAGTGAGGACATGAAAAGAAGCTGGTGAAGATAATATGGAACCATGCTCTCAGTATGGAACAGTGCTATAAGATAACAAACAGTAAGTGTCTGCACAGCGCTGGTTTTCAGAACACCCTTTTTATTACTAGGAACAACTGAGATGGGTAGTCTGCGAGATCTGATAATGTTAGCTATCGTGGCGGTTTTAAAATAAGTTCTTACCACCAACTAAACTGAATACAGTTCTGTTTCGCGGCTGGGAATCTTATCCTGGACCTCGGGGTTAAAGGCCATAGACCATACCCTTCAAAACAATTAAATATCCTCTTTGTTACACAGGAAGACAGCTTGAAGTCCCAACTGATGGAAGCCGAACATGTACTCAAGAAACGCGGTGAAGAGATGCGCACACAAATCTCCGGTGAGCTCATCATACTGGAAGGCCATCTAGAATCAATGAAGAAGGAAAGAGACAGCATCAACCAAGAACGAAGCGAGCTGGAACAACTGAAGAACGCATGTAGTACGAACAGCCAACCAGCCAAGATTCAAGATTTGACCAATGAGGACTTGAGATCCCATTACGACCTGTTAAAAGATGAACTGGTTATTCTAAAGAAGTATTTGGAAACCACGAAGTTGGAACCGAAATGTGTGATAGAGAGGTATACGCTGACGGAGATGAACAATGTGACGTCGAAAATCAACTTGGTACTGAATAATGAGCAGAGCGCTGATAGGAATCCGCTGAGGAGTGAGAGCGAGGAAAGGGTTTGGACTCCGAATAAAGTGGTCAACAACTTGAAGAAACAGAAGAATGTTAATTTTCGTGCGGTACGTTCTCCTTCTTAATTGACGGGTCCGGTCAGCGATTGCTACGGTTAAGCAACTTTCGCAAAGGCCGGTTATCGGATGGGTGACCTAAAATTTATCATTTCGAGCTGTTCTGTTCTTTATCACGATATGGGCGGGTGATGATAATGATGATGTTTTTTTCGTTACCGGTAAAAACTTGGCCTAAATCTCACTTGGTGTTTAGTGGTAAAAGGCCGACCAATGCCTCAGTAGTTGAGGATTCCGGGTGAACTGCGCTTCCACCATTACCTTATCATCATTTAAAATCAGGTGAGACGAAGGCGCTGTTATAAAAAATATTTAAAAAAATTGCAGCCGAACGTAGACGAGTTGTACCGCGAGGCCGATCGCTCGCGCAGCCACAGCCGCTCGTCTGCGTCCAGCGAGGCCGGCGACGCCGAGGCCGGCCCCGACCAAGGCCATTTGCAAAGGCTACGCGACGAGAACGAGCGACTCAAGGCCTTCGCCAGTCAGGTGGGTGTGAACTTTAAGCCCTACTAATAAATAGTATAAGCTTTGAATTTTTGCTCCGTGTTTTGTCTCTTTTACTCAAATTTAAAATAAAATTTAAATCACATAAACAAAACACGGAGTAGTAACAAAACACGAAATGTCTATTCTGAGAGTATACTCTGTTCCCTTATTTACTATTTATTATTTAAAATTTCAATTTGAAAAAAAGTTTTATCTGTTTTATGCTTTTGCCGCGATAGAATAGTTGATAATGCACCTGACCCGGCATATCATGTGGAAATTTTTTTAACACCTTTTTAAATTATAATTTTAAATTTAACGGTAGAAGCTTGCCGTGTGTCTGTATCGGTATCAGTGACCGTTCGTTCGTCCGCAGCAACGCCTCCACATAGAAGAGCTGAGCTCGCACGGCGCTCGCTTGCGCGCGGAGCTGACGGCTGCGCGGTTCCGCTGCGACGCGCCCGCCCCCTCCCGCCCCAGCTCCGCCCCCGCGCCCCCCCGCAATTACGTGCAGAGGTGAGGAAAGCCGGTTCTTCATCACCAGCTCATCTTATATCCCCACATTATTGTTAAACAAGAAAATCTCACTTAAAACAACTATTTAGACTCCTACAATCAATGTCATGACTTAACTTAAAACAATACCGAAGCCACTGAATCAGCTATCCCACAGCAAATAAATTTATATTAAATTCCAGTCAACAGCTAACGCATAAATTAATTACAGTGTCTAGTGTGAATCTTATTTACCAACCAATCACGTTATCGTCATCACCGTCACTCATTTTATGTCCCCACAGCTAAAGCACGAACCTTTGCTATGAATGGATAGGGAGAACTGTAAACTTCTACGCGGGC
The DNA here is from genome assembly GCA_963082485.1 of Eudonia mercurella. NCBI lineage: Eukaryota > Metazoa > Arthropoda > Insecta > Lepidoptera > Crambidae > Eudonia > Eudonia mercurella. The sequence continues at coordinate 10,033,916 of OY720040.1, read as the reverse complement.
CCAGTGCGGTTAAAACCTGGTAATGCAGCCGGGACCAACGGCTTTACGTGCGTTCCGAAACACGGACGCTCGAGATGATACACGTACATTTTAATCGCGCGTTAACCACTGCGCTATCGAGATCCTTCGCATGTTTGTAATGAAGTAAACGAGTATCGATCGAAGTACATATCAGTATTATTTTTATTATTGTATTATTTTTAGGGTTCCGTACCCAAAGGGTAAAACGAGACCCTATTACTGAGACTCCGCCGTCTGTCCGTCTGTCTGTCTGTATGTCTGTATGTCTGTCCGTCTGTCACCAAGCTGTATTTTATTAGACAGTCAAACGTGATTTTTTTGCTCGTTTTTGCTCGATATTGATAACGGCAACAGGTAGACGCTTGAAATATTCACAGAAAATTTAGTTATATATTTAATTTGAAAATAAATAAATAAATAAAAATAAAATAAATTTAACCTGATTTTTTTCCAATTTTTTTCTTAGTCTTAATAACGATAACAGGTAGAAACTTGAAATATTTTTATAGATAATGGTACGGAACCCTTCGTGCGCGAGTCCGACTCGCACTTGGCCGGTTTTTATTATTGTAGTAGTATTGTTGTAGTATTTTTTTATAACTGTATTATATTTTAATTGTGTGCATGTTTTGTTGCAAATAAATAAATTATCTATCTATCTATCTATTATTACTGTAAACCAGTGTTTTTTGGCCATTTTGAATACATAAGAAAAAAAATTACGACTTTTTATACTTACTCGTCATTTATAAATTAAATTAAATTAAATTAGGCTATTTACTTTTACTTTTCACTATTTTATTAAATTGATAACATAATACTACTGACTTCTAGACTGATCCCGACGTTCAGCTCCTCGTCAGTGGGTTGGCGTAAGGGCGCGGGCGAGGAAGTCAGCATATTCGCAAACGCTCAGCCGCGAATCCTGCTGCCGGGTGACACCGTACCCTTCGTCGGCGTGTTGAGAGACCGCCACAGCGACAATAGGAGGTATGGAATTGTGCATAGGCGTAATGTTTACAATTCATCATCATCAGCTCATTTTATGTCCCCACTGTTGGGGCACGACGCTTCCATAAGGATGATAGGGAACGGACCATAAACGATCGCGTGGGCCCAGTGCGGATTGGTGGTTGTTCACTAATGCAGCCGGAACCGCGAAGGATTTAAGTGCAATCCGAAGCACGAAAGAGAATCGTCTCAATTTTTTTGGTCTTTAATCAAAAATTAAATAAATAATTAAATAAGCTAAACAGTGTCTATTTACATGCTTATCTTTGAAATTTACTAAAATACGTCGATATGAAATTATGTACAGGGTGTTTGGTGTGTATAATTTTTATTTTTAAGTGCTGATTGCTGCACTGAGGCTGAATTAAATATTTATAAAATACAGTGAAAAAATTAAATGCCTACCCGACCCAGCCAGGAATCGAACCTGGGTCTTCCGCAATCCGGGCGGTGGCACTGACCATTATGCTACCGGGAAGGCTGACGTAAGCCCTGAATTATTTCACTGCTTTGATTTTTGACTGCTTTTTAGCGGCAGTTATGCCATCTATCCAACGGTTATTGCAACCGATTGGCTATGCAGATTTGCATCTTTACAGATGAAATACCACAAATTTGATAACACAACGCTATAGTGAATATAAAAAATTATTAAATATATAAGTATTGGAATTTCAAACCAAAAAATAGAGCGAAGAGTTTTGACTATATAATGTGTTTGCATTAATGTGATACTGACTGTACTTTATTAGAAAGAAATATTGTACGATTTGAACCGGGTGGCTTATTGTCTAACTCAGCTATACTCAACCTGCGGCCCGCCGAGAGCCCACCTGGAGTTATCCAATTGCCAAGCAATTTAAATTGCGCGCTCATCAGAGAAACTATACCGCGGTGCGCGCAGTGTTGGGATATAGCAATATCTCTTATTACCTACATATATAACTGCATTATTAGATGAATTTCATAAAAGGTTTCAAGATCTAAGATTTTTTTTAAATTGTTTGATGCTTGTAGAAAATCCATGGCATTTAGAAACAACTACTATCTCAGAGCTGGCTTCAATTTTGAATTGTAATTATTGTTAGATGAATTCATCGATTTTAAAAACGATGAACACCCACCTAGAAATTATGTTTAAAGAAAAAAGGGGAAAAAAAGGAGTATGTGGAATTTTAGAGCATTATTCCCCAAAAATATAAAAGCATTCTTTGGGCCGACACACGAGTGCGAATCTTCTTTTTCAAAAATGAAGTACACAAAGAATGTGTACAAAAACAAACTTACAGACTCTCATCTGGATGATGTGATAAGGTTAGCAAGCAGCAACAAACAAGCCAGATCTTGATACAATTTTGAAAAAGTGTTCACAGTATCAAAAATCGCATTAAAACGTTTAAATAAACTATCTTTGTTAAAGTCTAAAATATTTGTTTATAAAAATTAAATACATGGTTAAATGTTAAAATTAAGTTTTTTATTTACCTAAACAATTTTCACTTGCGGCCCGCGACACTATGACTGAACAGTATTTGTGGCCCCTATAAAAAAAAGGTTGAGTATGGCTGATCTAACTCCTATACGTACTGTAATACCTTTCAATTTGACATTTGAAATCTATTCAAGAACTTCAAACTCATTTACGCGACGCGTTTTTGAATGATGTTGAATGAACGACATTATCAAATTAACATTTATTTTGAATCTCTGTTTGCAAAATGACAAGCGTGAATACCTTTGAAAGGTATCGTGATAGAAGAAGAGGTTGAAATTAGAAAATAAGCCCCCGAGTCGTCGTACCCTTGTTCTACGAGCGCGAGTGTGCATGTTTAGTGTATTGTATTGTATTCTGTAAATGTGTAGTGGTATTTAGAGGATCGGGTGGGGGGGATATACACTAAAACTGTAAATCCCTCTACCCGATCCTCTAAACATAAATATATATATATCCTAATTTTACAAAAAGCAAAACAAAAAATAGGATATGGCAATTATAAAAGCTTTTCTTCTCCGTCCAGGCACTTGATCAACCAGTGGCGTTCGCTGCGGCGCCGCACGTCCCCACTGGCCGCACGTCCCCGCCGCGACCCTGCCAGGGACGCATGCCCCGCCAATACCGTCGGTCAGTGTTTAACTCATAATACCTACGATTAATAAATAAATCAATAAATAGTACTAGATCAAGGATCCTGAAAAAATTTACCACGAAAATGCCCGCTTTTTTTGAGCGAGAGTTTGCTGATTGCTACTTGGCATTTTCAGCTTCACCAGGCTTTTTTAGCGGCGGCGAGAAACTTAAAGGGTTCCTCGAGCCGTGTACCCTACTAGATTCTCCGAGGGGTACGGGTAGGATCGGATAAAAAAATGGCCGCGTTAGCTCATACCTACTTCTAGACGCAACATCTAGACGCTGTCTGGACCACATCAAACAGCTATCGTCAGTAAAAATATGCTACATTAATTAGATCGCAGAAAGTATTGTCTACTGATCTTCAAACTTTAGAATAGAATAAACAATAGAATATAACACTTTATTGTATAAGTTTATATAATAATATTGTATAATTTCAAACACCAAAAATATCTGAACAATTGGACAAAAATCAACCTTATCTCAAGACATAGAAATTTATTTTTATTTGTTATTTGAGAACAAATGACATTGAATGAAAGTACATCATTCACGTATTGGGCTAAGAGTGATTTTTGTCAAACGTTCAGATATTTTTGGTAGGTTTGAACGCTCAGATTATTTTGAAGCTGACTGTACAAAGGGAGGCTTTATCACTATGTATGAAGATAACAGTAAATAATGACGATATATTAAAATCTTATTAAATAATATAAAAAGCTTTATAGCATCAACAGCTTATTATAAACCTTTAATCTCGAACATAAAACTCAATTAAGGTTGTAGGTATAGTATTTATATTTCAATACTATAATCTTTATTTCCCACACACACACACACACACACACAAACACGCACACACACACGCCCCCCCCCCACACACACACACTACATAATAGCTAAAAAGTCATAATAATACCTTTGTTCAGGAATACTTAGTTTAATATTATGATCCTTAATCTGTCTGACAATAATTATTGTAAAAGAATGTTTTTTCTTTTTTCTTTGTTTTTTATGTTTCCTTTATGTTTATATACTGCTGTAAATATAAAATACATTTTAGATAAACTGTTTTATAAGGAGGAGCGGAGTCCTCTACAACAGACATTTTTATGTTTAAAAGGGGACTCCAGGTAAATATTGTTATAGTTTAATTTTAAAAGGTAAATAAAGAATTTTTATTTTTATTTTTATTTTTATATTTTTATTTAAAATAAGACCACAGGAGAGTATTTATAGTTATATTATGGGACCATCTTTGAAACACTCATCGGAAAATCTTGTACTTTTATTGATCGAAGGTGTTAACTCATCATCACTCAGTGATCGGAGTAGGTAGAGCATTTTTTTGTGTTTGCGATACGTTGTATTAATATGGACATTCCCGAAAAATTGTCAATAAACAATTTGAATGAAAGAGACAAAAACAGGTGCGTTCTTCTAGCGGCGGAGCCCGCTATTGTATTCTTTTGTTTCCAAAAGCCGTGTTGCGCGGCCAAATCGTGCGGCAACATCGCGCGTGTGCGCAATGGAAATTGGCAACGCGTCGCTTATCTAAGTTTGACAACGTCGAGGCGTCCAATGCCAATACGTGAGACAAGCCTTCTTTTATCATGTTTATAAAAAAGTTTCAGTTAGAATCTCGCGGAATGTCCATATTAACATCAACGTTTACGGTCAATGAACCAAAATAGCTCTACCTACTCCGATCACTGCTCATCATACACTACCTTATTTTCTGTTTTTATTTTGTTCCCTACGGGTAAACACAAAAATCCTCCCTAATTAATCATTACCTAGACAGAATAAGGGACCCCCCACACTGGCGTCGACGCCGGCGTCCACGCGGCGTTGGTGCAGCGCTCGCGTGCCTGACGCTGACTCTCGAAGGACGCCAGTGTGGGGGGTCCCTAAGAATGCTTCTTTGTTCGCTTCGGTGCTCGAGTGGCAAAGCGCTCGGTCCGATACCGGAAGGTCCCGGGTTTATCCCTTTTACTGGTAGTGGCAATATAGTTGCCACCGTAATTTGAACCTTATATGGTTGTAATAGCGTCGAAAACCAATAAAAAAATTTGCTGTACCATTCAAAGGGTTAATTCCCTATTTGGGCAAAGTGTGTTTCGGACTTCTTTCGATGCATAGCCCGAGTTTGTGATCACTAACCCGCATTTGGCAAGCGTGGTGATTCATCCATCACCCATCAATTGTAGTTATGACTTGATTTCAATGATGGAGGCCTTTGCCCAGCAGTAAGACATTCATAGGCTATTTAGTACCACTGCTTCAATTCGCCATTGCCTTATGAAGATTATACCATGCACAAATAAAGTTTGTCTATCGCATATGTAAAGTTACTTTTGACATGTATTAGCAGCAGCTGTTGCAACGCATCTGAAAAATTCTGTGATCGATTCCGCCACCTTCGTGGCTGCAGAGCGTGCGGATACGTTTCCACAGTTGGATGACTGCACTGCTTACCAGTTTGGAAGGTAAGATATTATGGTTCTATTATGTTTCACACACAATTCATTAGCAAATTTTCATTTCACAAGCATCATTTGTCAATGTTTCATTTCCGACCTATTGCTTTAAGGCGAAGGGTAAGGCACATTAGCGCCGCTAATGGATTTAACTTGATAACTGCTAAACTGTATTTTTTTTCAAACATTGCAGACCTTCCGACACTAGGCAAACATCTATTATTTAATAATTGTGCACTACTTTTAGGTTTGTTTTTGTATTCATTCGCTAACACCAAAAGGGGCCATTGTTTGTGAGTAAATTCGATAGCCCGTTTTGTGAATAAACCACGCAACAAAAAGTAGTGCACAATTATTAAATAAATACTGTGGATGCTTTCCTGTTGTCGGACGGTACGCAATGTTTAAAAAAATATCCGGTCCGTTAGTAGTTGTCAAATTATCAATTGGTGGCGCTAGTGCGCGTCCCCGTGCCCTACTAGATTCTCCGAAGGGTGCGCATCGGATCGGGGAGCGGAACCACCCGAGGGCGCCTCTAAAGGCTCGGATCTCGGCTCAGGTAGACCGGGCCGTGGAGGAGGAGAGAAGCGCCCAGGTACATGTCTGTACCTGGTATAGAGCGCGTGTGAACCGGTTCTTCGTACCCTTGTTCTACGAGTACGGTGTCTTGGACCTAAGCTAGTGTGCATGTTTAGTGTATTCTGTAAATGTGTAGTGACATTTACAGGATCGGGCGGGGGGACGGGAAAGGAAAGTACTTAGCCATCATCACACCTGATTTTAAGTGATGATAAGGCCGAAGGAAACGCAGTTGATTCGGAATCGTCAATTACGAAGGCATTAGCTGTCTTATCTCTGGTTGCCGGAACACAAAAATGCTACTAACGTCGATGTTATAGCGGCATATTTAGATAAGATGGTGGTGGCTAACCAGGCGGACTAATAAGCCCTACCGCCAACCACACCGACTGTACACGAACCCTCGCTGAGAATAAAATCCGTGTCAAGTATTCAGTTTAATTTATCTTTGTTTTCAGAGAAAAACCAAGAACTTCAACGTTAGTGGAAACACATAAACCCAGAGAGAAGAGCCCAAAGACACAGCTGAGAGAGATCAAGGAGGAAATTAAAGAGTAATTGATGTTTTTATTTTCTTTGTATTAATTTTTAGTTAACACCTATTTCTTTATAGTTTGGATTGCCGTGTCGGTTAGACGGATATAGTAGAGTCTGTAATACTCTCAACAGCATAGGACCCTTTCGATCTATTGTTTTAGTGGTTGCCATTAAATGCATTAATCAGCAAATTTTTGCTGCGAGCCTTACCTATGGACAAAAATACTACAGAGAGAACGCCACACGGGCCCTAATGTAGCCGGGACCAACCAGCTTTACGTGCTTTCCAAAGCACGGAGCTTGAGATGACACATTTTCGGTCACCCATCTGATGACCGGCCTTTGCGAAAGTTGCTTAACCTTAGCAATCAGTTAACCACTGCGCTATCGAGCTTTTCTTAGTCTATATACAATTCATTAAATTTGTACTTTATGTATGCAATTGAAAAACACAATACGATAGAATTTACTAATAAAAAAAACGAGCGAGCCTTACAGTAGTTGCATATGATGTGTAACATTTGACATCTCACCTTAGTAATAAGCAATTTTAACATTACATTCTGAAAAAAATGGGTCAGGTATTACATCATTTTACAACTATAAAATAAATGAAGTAAATACTCATTAAAAGACATTTGACATATCAAAATGACCTTTATAGTCAAATGACACAATATGTCACATATAATAATAATATGTCATGTTCATAATATCTGTTTTAAATTTACAAAATGGCGCGCGCTTGTGCGCTTCCCCGACTTCCTGTTACACTGTTACACATACTTCCGTCCCATTTCAAGAAATCACCCCACAAAATAATTGCTTATATAGAAAGCGAGCGGAAAGATGTTACACATCAAAAATTATTACTCTTACAGGCAGACGTGATTACGCAGCGTACTTACTACAACGCACGTTGTATTAACCTTAATGGTTTAATTAGTGTCAACAAGCGCCTGCACACAGACCACAATCAAAAAACGACAAATTTCGTCAATAGTCTTTGAACTGTATGTATATGGCATACGATTGAACATTGATTAAAGAAATTTGACCGTTTTGGATAGGCTGATATGCTGGCGTCTGTTATGTAAAACTTGAATTTTATTATCACATTCCATAGTTCTATCAAGTACGGCCAGTCCACCAGTCGCGACAAGAGCCCGAGCTCGGTGTTGCGCGAGGCCAAGTTGCGGCTGCGGCGGCTGGAGATCGAGGCCGAGGCCGTGGAGCAGTCCTACCGCGACTTCAGGCGGAGGCAGGCGGACGTCAGCCGGGCTGGCCACGAACCCACCAGCGATAAGCATGGCGAGTTGTTTCTAATAGCCAGTAGATCGACGTCATCATCTCATTATATGTCCCCACTTCTGGGGCACGAGCCTTTCATATCGAGATTTAGATGGTAGATAAGGTATATCGCGACTTTAGACGGAAGCAGGCGGATGTCAACCGGGCTGGCTCGTGGCCAGCCCGGTTGACATCCGCCCACCAGCGATAAGCATGGTGAGTTGTTTTTAATAGCCAGTGGATATCATTATTTTAATACTAATATTATAAAGCTGAAGAGTTTGTTTGTTTGAACGCGCTAATCTCAGGAACTACTGGTTCGAATTGAAAAATTCTTTTTGTGTTGAATAGTCCATTTATTGAGGAAGGCTATAGGCTATATTACATCACGCTATGACTAATAGGTGTGGAACAGTCGCTAATTAACGCGGGTGAAACCGCAGGGCACAGCTAGTTTTATTATATAATGTCCCCACTGCTGGAGCATGAACCTTCCCTATCAAGATCGAGGCGGTGGAAAAGTCCTACCGCGACTTCAGAAGGTAGGCGGATGTCAGCCGGGCTGGCCACGAACCCACCAGCGATAAATATGGTGAGTTGCATTAAATAGCTAGGAGGTATGACGCATCATAACCATCATCAGCTTATTATATGCCCCTACTGCTGGGGCACAAAGCTGCCTTATCATTATCGCAATTATTTAACCGCCTCTGTGGTCTAGTGGCTAAGACCACCGGTTTAGACCCAGAGGTCCCGGATTCGATTACCAGCGGGGGGTACATGTTTGTGTACTCGGGTTTGGTTGGTGGTAGGGCTTGTTTGCCCGCCTGGCTAGCTATCACCATCTTTATGTCGCCATAATATCAATGTTTGTAGCATTGTGTGTTCCGGCAGCTAGATATAAGATAGCCAGTGCCTCACTAGTTGAGGATCCCGGGTGAAGTGCGCTTCCATCATTGGCCTTATCATCACTTAACGTCAGGTGAGATCAAGGCACTGTGCTTACCCGTAAAAATATATTTTTTTAAACCAGCTTGTTTTAAATCCCCATCTGCTGGGGCACTATATAACTAGATAAGTCATACTGAGACTTCAGACGGAAGCACGCGGACGTCAGCAGGGCTGGCCACGAACACACCAGCGATAAGCATGGTGAACTCACATGTAGTATGTAACTACATAAAATAGTTGTTTTTAAAGAGGCAAATGAGCAGGCGGGTCACCTGATGGAAAGTAATCACCGCCGCCCATGGACACCCCGCAAAGCCGCAGTCGCAGTTGCGTTGCCGGCCTTGAGGAAGGAGTTGGATCTTGAGGAGGAAGTAGGAATTGGGGAGGGGGAAGGGGTGAGAGATGGGTATCCGGTACTTTCACTCACCAGACGAAACAACAGCAACGAGTGCCATTGTTTCACGCCGATATTGTGATAGGGTAGGATACGCCGGGCGAGCCGGCCCATTTCGTGCTGCAACGCAGCGTAATAGTCAGTGGATATCATCAGCATCATCACCAGCTCATTTTATGAGCTAATCCTTCCATATGGATGAAATCTCCACAGGGAGAACGGGCCTTAAACCACCACGCGGGCCCAGTGCGGTGCGGTGGTTGTTAACAAATGCTTTGCGTGCCTTCCGAAGCACGAAATGACGAAAACGTATTATCAATAGAATAAAAATAGTCTTTAGCCTATAAACGTACACCACTGCTGAGCTTTGAAAGAAAGGAACTACTTTGGAAGTTAAAACTGTTGGTCTCTAAGCTCTTGCTACAGAAAGACCGCTTGCTTAATCTGCGTGGTGGGTTTTACAGTAACAAATTTGACAACACAATTTATTGTTTGTGTAAGATTCTCTTATCTCCCCGTTTGCAATATTTTATGTGAGAGGGTCTGACTCCAACAGTTCGACTTTGACAGGCTTAAATAGTGATGTTCACTCTTCATTCTCCCGCACAAAAAGACACAGTAACATTATATTTTATAAACTGATTTTTTTTGTTGCAGACACAAAAACAAGAAACTACGAACACGCTAGAGCAGACACCGAACCGTACGCATTCACTGCCACTCCTACAGTGGCAAGAGAGTTCGACAGATACATGTCAGAGTACCAAGCGACTATCACCTCCTTACCGTACTACAAGAACAGAACCACGGTACTAGCTAAAACACAACCCATACCGTCCGCGCTATCGAAAATAGAGTCAGATTTAAAAGAGTCGGAGCTACGCCGCGACTATTACTTAGAGACACCTCTAGCGGAGTTCAGGAAGCTCTACCATTCGCAGAGGTCATCAGCATCAGGAAGGTCGCCAGCATCAGAAAGGTCGTTAGAAAGTAAATCGGGAACAGGTAGCCCAATGAGGAATTTGGAGACAGCGTCGAATATTAGCGATGATAAAGCCGTCCCCGAACATTTAGAGTCGAGGAACAAGTGCAATAGGAATTCCATTAATAAAAAGGATGAACTCGAAGTACTGAGAGACAACATTAATAAAATGTACAATCTACCAAACCAAAAAGATGATGCAATAACACCGGTCGCAGAGATCAGTAACACAACTGATGTACAACAATCGAAACATGAGTCAGAGAAAACAAATGAAATGGTGGTGATAGAAGAAACGGAACAATCTACCGACGAAGATAGATCGCGACGCGAACTAATGCTAGTAATCGAAAGCTCTGTAGATACGAGAGAGATAGATGTATCCGAGGCAGATATGCATCAAAGGATTTCAACTCAGATGACTATTATCGTTAGCCCTAAAGTCGATAATCCAAACAAAAAAGAAGATTTAAATCAACACGAAAGAAGTGTTTCGCCAGAGCAAGCGGCTAGGCTGACGAGAAACGACGCGTTGAACGCTATTTTCCATGCAGACACGAGCAAAGTACATTCCAGTGTTGAAATCGAGCTAGATTTATCCAAAGAGAATTTTGAAGAGTCTGCTACTGATCTGGTGAAAGGCGGGGAGGATTATCTCGACGACTTCTCAGCTGACGTAGACAATTACAACAGCCGTTCGGACTACGAGGCGCACTCGCCGATATCTCTGCCTAAAAATTCGGAGGAAGACAACTTTTGGGACACATAAAATTCGTTTCAGTATATCAAACCAATTTTGAACCAGTCATAATTTATTTCTCTAATGTCTATTGTGTATTAAAACATATCATATATAAAACGTACATTTTTATTTTACAATTTTTCATCTTTTTCAAATATAAAAGTACAAACATTCGTAAATCAGTGCACAACTTTCCGCTTCTTACCATTTGGCAATAACTATATACTTTTACAAATACATAACAGATGCGAAGGACAACACTCTCTCACAAAACTACACACTATAAATGCTAATAATAGGGGGTATGGACCATTTCTCTGTAGTTAGTTTTCTGGTAAAGCTAACAAAATATTTCAATTAACATTCACTCGCTTTATATCCATCCTGTCATGGCGCCGCGTCTGGGTTGTGAAGTTTAAATAGTTGGAAACTATAATGCGACGCAACCTTTATGATATGAAGTTAGCTGCGAGCGAAAATACGCGCAGATCGCGGATTGGTTGACATAATTTTGTGACTGCGACAGGACACACGCCTTACTTTACAACCACCGCAAAGTTTGCGTCGCACGAAACTCCAACTGCAAGTGCCTTTTTGCATTCTAAAGTAGACTATTACGACCTTTGGTCTGTGTCTACTACATTGCAATAATTTGTCACTGCAAATTGTGAGAATGTTTTGAGTGGTGTGACGCCACTAGTGTTTGCCATCACGTGATATTTTTTTTACAAAGAAATATCGAAATGAGTCTTCCATTCCGTGTTCTCAAGTTTTACCTAATCTTATTTAGTAGAAATAACATTATTGTCATTAGAATGGGCTGTATTATAAACTAAGAGAAAAATATCACTAGAAACATTTAACATAAACATACACAAAACTAATCGTTTTCTAAGTCAAGAGGTGCATACAACCAATTATAATACAGAATGATGAGATTATCGTACCCTAAAGAGGAATAACAAAAACACCGGATCACCTTTAAAGAAGTCGTCACAGACAATCCACGTTACAAATGATTTCAACTATACATAATTCGTAGAAATTCGTTAGTTACATATTTCTTTGTGAAGTCTCTGACATTACTCCTACATACTTCTTCTTAAGTATCTTTCAAGTTATGGCAAATACGTACAACTAAATATACCTAAAAGTACTAACGCCGTAATATAATTAAATTTCGTCGTCACAATGTCAGAAAAAAAATCGAATTCAAAATAATTATTAAAATTTCAAATAATAAATCAACTGAATAATAGTACAAATAAAAATAAATTACCTTGTATTACAAATAATAATTTGACATAAACAAAAGGAGACTCTCGGTTAATTCAACTAATATACTTTGTATTTAAGTAAATACGTCATTTTATAGTCTGTGGTAGCTATTTTGAGTTCCTTTGCCCTTAACCCTGACGGTCACAATGTTGTTGTTTTTTCATTGGTTTTCTACCTTATGTCAAAGTAACAAGGTTAAAATTATTATAATATCCAATATATCAACAGAGCCCTATACAGAGTTAAAGGCTGTTCAACAATAATGACAAATCGAATGTGTATAGCACGCCTAAAACAGCATGGCGATGTTTTTGTTTTTATAAAATATTCATTGTTTTTTGAGTTTCATTATAAGTTAGAAGCCGAAGCTTACGTTGTGGCCGACGTTCTTGGCGGCGAGCGTCGACCGAGGCGAGTTCGGACCGGTCACGCGAAGCCAATTGGATACCTGCAATACAAACGCATCATATAAGCGAGCTGTTGTGTGTTGTGAGTTGGTGACACATTCATTTCATTTGTTTGCGTTTCTTGTGTATTGTTTTGTAAAGGTTTTGATAAGATAACCAGTGCCTCATTAGTTGAGGATTCCGGGTGAAGTGCGCTTCCATCATTGGCCTTATCATCACTTAACATCAGGTGAGATCAAGGCACTGTGCTTACCCGTTAATGTAAAAAAAACGATGGACCATGTTGCATGCTGTAAGTATGAGTTACCTGTAAGGTGACCGCCCGCGGGTCGTCGGGCCTGGCGTCCCGCTTGGGCGTGGAGCAGCTCGCGGGCGGCGGGCGCGGGCACGGGCTCACGGGGAAGCACGCGCGGGTAGGGCTTCCCGCACTAGTGGGGGCGGAGGGCCAGCTGACAACCACAACGACAAAACATTCAACGAAAATACACTTTATTGAGATGATACAAAAGAGATAAAGAGGGCAGCAATACAAATGGCGGTTTCATCGCCAAAAAATTAATTAATTTTATTAATTTTTCAAAATCCACAGCTCTTTTCTATATGGCTGGACGACATCAAAGTGGACTGGACTTAGTTATCGCCAGTGAAAACAAGCTATGTGGGAACGCAGAAAATGTTGAATACTGATCTTCAAACTTCAGGATGATGATGATGACACCTCTTAAAAATATATTATACAGTATTTTAGTTCTAAACATACAGCAAATAACAGATTTTACATTATGTAGATGTAAAATCTGTTGTATTGTATTAAAACACTATATGTATATAACATGCTTCAAAATGTTATCTATAGTGATTTTTTTAACTGGCAAAATCTGAAACTATAGTAGACAATGAAATCATTTTGTTGCGTTTTGTGAAAACAATTTTGGCATAGCAAATTTTTTGGTAACTTGTGAGTTGTAGATGAAAATTACTAATTTTTATGTACAACTCACCTACGGATCTTCCGAATCTACTCTTTTTCACATTAGACTGATTTCATTGTATAGGAAGGAGAAAAACGGAGCAGCAGAAGTTATTCAAAAATAAAACATTTTATTAAACAATTTGTCCGTTATCTGTCTATTCGGATTGTATGGATTTGAACTAACTATTATTGGACAAAATGCAACGTTATAATAAGAAAACCAATTATATTCAGTACATGACATGCATTTAATTTTTGATTAATTTGATTTTATTTTTTATCAGCTTAATTCGACCCTGGTCATGTAAAGTTTAAAACAACTTCTATCCAAAAATATACATGTATTAAATTTTTTTTTCATGCTGTTAAACGGTCATCTCATGTCATATTTATAAAAGCTCACCTGTTTCTTTCCCCTGGCGGGTACAGTGCGACGGTGTGCCGCCAGCGGTACACATACGGGAACCGAACCGGGTCCAGGCGGCAGCTCGACAGCGCGTCGAACACTAACCGGTCCATTTTGGTTGGCTCCTCACTAAACATTATGCAGAAATCATTGCTAGGATACCACTTACATTGTTTTTTTTTCAAATAAGTTAATGGCTTCGTGCTGTTAAGGCGAAGGGAAAGGAGAAAACATATACCTATACGAGGTGACTTTAGACATGTTTCCTGGCTAAAATATAGAATGTGAAGCTTCGAAAATAATATATGCTTTTAATCATATCCTGAAGCTCTACCTGTAAGTTCGAAATACTTGCTGTTAACTTTATTAGCATTTAGAACTAATTTGAAATGCTAAGCTCTGTATTTATCTTGCACACATTTTTTATCAGTTTGACAAATCCGTTTAAAGCGAAACTCGGTATAGATATTTCTATAGTTTGTACCTTTTTCCTGTAAGTCCATTTGTTACGAACAGTAATAAAAAAATTTGGATTTTTAGCGTAAATCTATTTTTTCCTACTATAAACGTAACTACGTATTTGCTCGCAAAAAGTTTTCAGGCGTTTAGTTGTATAGAATGCGACATTGCCGTACTGTGCGGTGCCCGGCCTGTCGTCGTCAGTCGCGTCGTCTCGCTCGCACCGAGTCGCTTTGTGTACGAGTGCAACGTTGCCAACTCGGCGCTAGCTCATTTGTCTATTTGCTTGCATTCGTTGCGAATGCGGTTTATGTAGTAACTCTACGTAGACTTTGTATTTTTGGTTTAGTATGTTAAAATGGGTAATACGAAAGGAAGAAATCCAAGAATATCATTAAGTTGATGCGAAAACGAAAATCACGCCTTGCAAATGATGTAAAAGCACAACAATCCCAGCAAATGTGTGATGCTGCAGAGTAAGTACCTACCTATTATTTAAAACTCATGTTCTTGTTCTATAATATGTAGGTTATGTAAACAAGTATGTATGTAAACACTATTGCTATGTATAGTTACATAGTGTTTCGTTTTTCCGCACTCGTCAAACATAAACATTGCTTGAATTTGATGGACAGACACAGAGTAGTTTCGACTCAGAGACTTATTATTTTAGTGATACTGCCACTACCACCAGTTAGATGCAGAGGCTATTCAGTGGAAGAAAGCAAACAAGGAAATAATTCAGCTTCTATAAAAAAGAAAAAAGCCCCAGAGACAGACCAGCCATCTACCAGCACAGCTCAGTCGACAGCACCTAAAAGAAAAACGGTCCCAGCGATTTCAATTAGATTTTAATATTTTATTTTTGTCATTGTAAAGTAGATTGAAACTGCCGATAGCAATTTTTTTCACATAAAACATCAAAAACTTTTTGATTTTATTTTTTCTTTCCTTCGGCTGGTGATGATGATGATGATGATGATAGGATATTATAATTATAGCAATAAAACGCATTCAAATTTTTCGGTCAGAAACGAGACTCTGATCATATATTACTGTGTGATCAATACAATCTGGACTACGCGCGCGCCATCTAACCGAGGCGATAGCACGAACGCACGCTGCTTGCTACCTGTCAAACCTCCAATGTCATTTGTCTCACCCTTCACCTTAACACATTTAGCCAATATCAAAGAACCAGGAGTAGCTCGATGGCGCAGTGTTGAGGTTAAGCAACTTTCGCAAAGGCCGGTCATCAGATGGGTGACCAAAAATTTATCATCTCGAACTTCTGCGTGCTTCGGAAGGCAAGTAAAGCCGCTGGACACGGCTGCATTAGCAGTCGTTAACAACCACCAATCCGCACTGGGCTCGCGTAGTAGTTTATGGCCTGTTTTTCCTACCCATCCACAGGGGAAGGCTCGTGCCCCAGCATTGGGGACAAATTGGGGAAAAATGAGCTGTTGATGATGGTGATGACGAAAGCACTGGGTTCGCGTGGTGATCTATGGCCTGTTCTCCCTATCTAACCACAGGAAACGCTCGTGCCCCAGCAGTGGGAACATAAGATGAGCTGGTGCTGGTAACCAAAACAACACAGTAACTAGACCGCTCACCCGCATATGAAGGGCTCGGCCACGGCGCGGTCGCTGGCGTCGGCCATATGCTCCGCGTCGTCTTCATACTCGGACGCCGTGTGGTACTCTTCGCCATCGGAGGAACACGAGCCCCCCGACTCGTCCTCGGAGATCTACATATACAACTTACTGATTAAAAAAACTTAGTAAATAAACCTTTTGCTAGCGTCGTATTGTCATCGGTGATCTCGAAATTAAAAGTGCTATGAAACATTTTTGATTGATTAATGATACAATCATTTACAATTTGGTTGCTAACCCCTCCCCTGACTTCAAGACACAATAAAAAAAAAAAAGCTTTCTAAGCTAAATTTTGTAGCCTAAACTGAATAAAACACTTTGAATTTTCCTATTCAATTGATATGCTGTTAATAATAAAAAATACTGATTGAGAAGCTCTATGGCGCAGTGGTAAACGCGCCCGATCAAAGCTATACTAATATTATAAAGAGGAAACCTTTGTATTTTTGTAAATTCAAAAACTACTGGACCGATTTAAAAAAATATTTTACCATTAGAATGCTACATTAGCGCTGAGTAACATAGGCTATATTAAAAAAATATATGGTATATATGGTCTTGGTTTGTTGTGTATGTTGTACTTATAATAGGTAGTTAATTTTCGTTTAGGTCAGTTTGACTAAAATGCATGTTTTAAGAATATTGTAATGTTAATTCTAATTTTATTATTATTAATGAAATATAATAATTTCATGTTTTATTTAATGTAATTTTGAAATACTTATATCATTTAAAATAAAAATAATATAAATATAAATGTAATATTAAGTAATTTAAAATAAATGTTAAATATTGTTGTGCCCTAACAGGGTTCATGTCATGCCTATAATATAAGTTAATATCTGTACACCTGACGTGAGACAATAAAATTATGAATTATGAATATATAAAATACTAAAAACGACAGTTTAATTTTTTCAATACAAAGTGATTTCTTTGTTTTGTTGTCATGGAAATCATTGAGTATTGGAAACTGTCAAAGCGGTACGAAGTCCGCTGGGTCAGATAGTTTATTTATAAAACAGCTAATACAAACCTCAGCGTCCACGACCTGGCACTTGGCCGTGTCGACGGTGTAGAGCGCGGCGGTGTCGCCGGCGGGCGAGTTCACGCTCAGCGGCTTCTGCGCCTCGTTGTGCTGCAGCCTGCCGTCGCCTGCAAACCACTGTTACCTTACAATGCTGCATTTATAATCTGTGGTTAAACTTCTTGGCGGGAAAGTGAAGAGTCATGTCTGCGGTTTTGTTTTATTTTCGAAAATTTGTGTTATATCGAATATTAATGTGAAATAATGGTGGATTATTAACCGTTAAGTGTTCGTGAGTGTGCATGAGTGTTGGCAAATGAAACAAAACAGTGCAACGTCACTTTTCACACTCTCTCAAGAAGTCCGCCCGAGGACTTAGTAAAGCCCCACATCTTTACTGAGATACTCGAGGGGTTGGGTGGCATACCATTTCTCACTTCTCATTTCTATTATCATTCATCATCATCATACAGAAAAGAAATATTGTTTATTTATGTATTACTTGTTAGAAAAATTACTTTGACACTGGCTAAATGTGCTAATCGCACGAAGCCATCAACAAAAAGAAAAAAAAATCTGTGGTTACGTAAACAAAAGTCAACAGCCCCAAAAGTCACCGTTACCGGTTCAAAAACCTACCTGTCCCAAAAGTTATCGGTCTTAATATACATTCAAAAAACCACCGATCCAAAAAGCCCCCAGTCTCAAAATTAACCAGTTCAAAAACCCACTTGTCCCCATGTTCATTCAAAAAAACCACCGGTCTCATAAGCTAGCAGTTCCTGTGGTAACCGGTACCAGATACCACAAGTCCACTGATCTCCACCCCTACGGACAATCAATCTCCTGATCTTACGCGATCCGAAGGGTGAGGAATAAGCTTATATCAGTTCCTACTGTTGGGCAAAGGCTTCCTTATTAACCGACTTAAAAAAGGAGGAAGTTCTACGTTCCACTGTATGTATTTTTCTTTTATCATGTCGACATAGCATGGTTACGCCCTGACAGACTTGGCTTAGCTTAGCTAATTATTTCAGGAAACTAGTAAAAATCTGTTATATCATCATCATCATCATCATCATCAGCTCATTTTATATCCCCACTGCTGGGGCACGAGCCTTCCCTATGGATGGATAGGGAGAACGGACCATAAACCACCACGCGGGCCCAGTGCGGGTTGGTGGTTGTTAATGCAGCCGGGACCAACGGCTTTACGTGGCTTCCGAAGCACGGAGGAGCTCGAGATGATAAATTTTTGGTCACCCATCCGATGACCGGCCTTTGCGAAAGTTGCTTAACCTCAGCACTCGCAGACCGGGCGCGTTAACCACTGCGCCATCGAGCTCCTCGATAATCTCAAAATCTGTTATATATTATATAGCCATCCAAATTAAAAGGGCCTTTATAGCGGCAGGAATAAATATTTAAAATGGCTAAATGCATGCCGCCTTTTGATTTGGACGGTCACACATCATCATCATCATCATCTCAGCCAAAAGACGTCCACTGCAGACAAAGGCCTCCCCCAAGGATCTCCACAACGACCAGTTTTGTGCTGCTCGCATCCAGCAGCTTCCCGCGACCACACATATCTACAGAAAAACAAAAATATCTTTGCTACCTACAAAACAGTGGCTTTTCTTTTTTATGTGAATTCAAGAAGCTTATCAATACTTTAGATAACAATATGTCGTAATTACAAAAAAATAACTCTACCTATTCCCATCTATGATGTGATGATAACTCACCAATTTCATGGTCAAACGTCAGTCTCCTTATAAAGCTCTCACTCTTCGGACTCGTAGACAATATAGATCTGTTCTTCCTAAAGGACGCGTTCTTCTTACTATTCCTCTCGAAGGCCTCGATCCTCCAGTCGCACCGACACTTGGCCGCCTTCTCCCAAATGTCCGAGCACTCGTTCTCGGAGACGGCGGGACCTTTCATCAGGTCTGTCTCCGTCAACTCCTCGCATATGAAACTGGCGAGACACCTCACGTGTCCGTCGATGACTTGGGTTAAATTCACTCTGTTTGTGCCCCTGTAAAAGTAAAATTCAATGAAACGAGATTTTTTCACACAGCAAGATGGAGGCCATTTACGTACAAATTGTATGAGAAAACATTAAATTGGATTTGATTGACTTCTGGTGCTCCGATTTTTTCTTCCAATACAATAAAATGATCCTTACATGAAGCAGATCGTTGATCCGCATTAAAAAGTGTTTGGTTAATTTGACCAATTTTTCATGCAACTCAAACTTGACCAAATATTGTAACAAAAAATTACCTAATGGTTCCTAAAATAGATTCCCTGTATCTCCTATAGTTTAAGAATTTTCCATACTGATAGCCAAAGGCCTACATCATTGAAATCACAAACTCGACCACACATTGAAAAGTCTAAGAAAACTCGCATTACAAGACTTTACAATGCAATAAAATATTTTATTTAATCCTCTCGAACGTATCTCAGCTATACTGCCACCAAATATCGAACCCTATGTAGTTAGAATAAGATCGCAAAGAAATGAAAAACTACAACTGAATTAGCCATTAATTAGATAGAAGATACATTTCTAATACTCGTGATTCTTCTAGTCTTCTTTTAAGTTCTTACTTAATAATAAACAACTGAGAAGCTCGATGGCGCAGTGGTTAACGCGCCCGGTCTGCGAGTGCTGAAGTTAAGCAACTTTCGCAAAGGCCGGTCATCGGATGGGTGACCAAAAATGTATTATCTCGAGCTCCTCCGTGCTTCGGAAGGCACGTAAAGCCGTAGTTCCCGGCTGCTGTAGCAGTCGTTAACAACCACCAATCCGCACTGGGCCCGCGTGGTGGTTTATGGCCACAGACCATATAGCCCTAGATGCCGCATACGAGAGGAACGTTATTCACCCAACATACGTGCTACCGGAACATATGTTAGTGCCACGCCCCAAAAACTCGATTCAGTCTTGTTTTGACAACGCTGCATAACAAAAATCTCTTAAAAATATAAATATGCCATATTGCGCCGTAAAATTGTGTAGAAAGTGTAGCAGCACCTCCAGCTTACAAATAGATACTATATCATTTCATCGTTAAGTCCAATTTTATGAGATAAAACGATAAATGTTTTGCTGACGTAATAATTCCATTATGAAATACGAAAAATGCACGCGTTGATGTCTTTTAGAAAGTCTCTTTCCTTCTACTGTAAATGCGTATAGCGCTATCTCTCTCTGTCTTGGTAACTGCACAATTAGTGTCGGCCCAAGTGAGAACCCATCAATTTATCGATAAATTTATTTACGATGAAAGGGATCTCGTTCTCGTGAAGGGTTTAAACAGTTAAGGCAATAAAATCTTATGTTATCTTATGTTATCTTAACTTATCTTTTCACTCTCTCAGAGAGGTTAAATATTAATCTAATGAAAGTTGTATCACATTATATTTTCTAGAACATGCATAAATACTTTGAAATGTTTTCTAAAAACGATGTTATTTACAATATAAACAGATGAAATAAAAACAAATAAGCCATACCTTATCTACAATGAAAAGAAATAATTTAGTGTAAATTATTGTACTCTTTTTTAATAAAATTTAAAAATTCAAAATCATTACACAGTTTAGGCTACAAATAGCTTTTATGAATGTCATTATGCCATCGGTTCGTAAGTCTACTCTGGGCGGGAGAACTGATTTCAGAGAATAAAACTAGTTCTTTACAAAACAATGACAAATAAAAGTACATAAAAAGATGAGTATTATCTGATTACAGAAGACATACAGCTTGTTTCAATTGCTACAAATCTATAATCTTGGGTAGATCACAGTAAATGTAAGTTTCATTACCGGTTTTAATACATTATTTAAATTAGTTAATTTTTTGTGCCCTTAACCAATAAAGAAATGTTGGTATTGATTATATTAAACATATATTATATAGAAAGTACTGTTTTATTATCTAACCCTGTTATATAAAGATAATATTATCTGTATTGTCACAATAAGACATCAAGTACAATAACGGTCCATCGATATCAATATCGAGTAACACCCCATCACTAATTGGAATGCACGTGTCAAGTGCATGTCACCTGTCACTAGTTCGACCTTGAAACAGCCAATCACAGCCCGAGTTACACCTCCGCTCCCCCCTGTCTTTTGCCGATTGCATGTTTTAGAAAAACTCGCTGAATGCGGCGTCTAGGGCTATATGGTCTGTGTTTATGGCCCTTTCTCCCTAATCCATCCATAGGGAAGGCCCGTGCCCCAGCAGTGGGGACATAAAAATGAGCTGATGATGATGATGATGATGAATAAACAACTTACCTGTTATAGTACACGGGCTTCCTCTCATCATCAGAACTAAATATATCATCGTTCGGACACCGTAGCTTTATAAGAAACTCCACAAGATGATTAATATCGTCCAAGTCTTTCGTCTTCTGTTTCAACTTGAACACAACTAGTTGAGCCAACCGCGAATGTATCAACGCGAAGTCAATCTTCTGAAACCTCTCATCGTCCATGTACGTAAAGATCGTATGATGCAAATGTTTCGCTTCCGACTTTAGGGCTTCGCCCGCCACCTCGGGCTCCGCTGTCAAAGAAAACACCAAAGCATCAGCTATCCTTTTAGCGAAGACCTGGCAGGTTCTTTCAATGCACAACAATTGGCTGACTGTATGATTCATTGGTGGGGGGGTATCTCCATTCGTCAACAGTTTAGCTGTAGGTTGTCTACATAACCTTTGCCTTATCGGGTCAGTCTTCTTCCAATGGGACGGTATTTCAGAGGTTAATGTGCATGTTTTCATGGCCACACACAGTTCAGACATAGGGCTTAAAGGGTCTATGTTATGACTAGTATGCGATATTTCCAAGCTTATTCTGGATAGCGACAGTTCGTCAGCGAGCTGCGATTGCGCGCAGCTGTCGTTGTATGCGAGCGAGCAGGCGCTATCGTATTTGCTTTTGAGATAGTTCTCTAGTAGAATAAGCCCTTCAGGCGTTCGTAAGTCGGTGAACGTGTCTAGGAAAGGCCAGTACTCCTTCCAACCGATCTTGAGCTGCGTCGCGAGATCTCTGTGAAGGAAATGTGAAAATTATTTTTTACCAACAAAATGTGTAACATGAAATATAAATATCATTTTTAGGGTTCCGTAGCCAAATGGCAAAAAACGGAACCCTTATGGATTCGTCATGTCTGTCTGTCTGTCTGTCTGTCCGTCCGTCCGTATGTCACAGCCACTTTTTTCCGAAACTATAAGAACTATACTGTTGAAACTTGGTAAGTAGATGTATTCTGTGAACCGTATTTAGATTTTCACACAAAAATAGAAAAAAACCAATATATTTTGGGGGTTCCCCATACTTAGAACTGAAACTCAAAAAATTTTTTTTCATCAAACCCATACACGTTTGGAGTATCTATGGATAGTCTTTAGAAATGATATTGAGGTTTCTAATATCATTTTTTTCTAAACTGAATAGTTTACGCGAGAGACACTTCCAAAGTGGAAAAATGTATCCCCCCCCTCTAACTTCTAAAATAAGAGAATGATAAAACTAAAAAAAATATATGATGTACATTACCATGCAAACTTCCACCGAAAATTGGTTTGAACGAGATCTAGTAAGTAGTTTTTTTTTAATACGTCATATAGTAAGGAACCCTTCGTGCGCGAGTCCGACTCGCACTTGGCCGGTTATTTATACAGTAATATGACAATAAAATACAATTTCGAGAGAGTATTTATAAAACCAATCGTAATACGGTGTTATTTCTTATATTGTTTTTGAATAATGGTTTTATTTTATTATATTTTACACTAGCGGCCGCCCGCAGTTTCACCCGCGTGGTTGCCGTTCCCGTGGGAATATCTGGATAAAAAGTATCCTATGTGTTAATCCAGGTTATTAACTATCTGTATGCCGAATTTCACCCAAATTAATCCACCCGTTGCTGCGTGAAGAAGCAACAAATATACACACACACACACACAAACATTCGAATTTATAATATTAGTGTGATTTCTGCACTTGAATAATGTTGATTCACTCATTTTAAAAACATGAAATATGTTCTAACTATAATTATACAAATATGCCATTATTAAAATCTGCATCACCTATTTTATAATTTGTTGCTTTGACATATTACTAAACATGAATACTAAACTGTTTTTAAGTTTTTATTTTAAAGAGAGATAGGCAAATGACTTAGCTCTGCGTGATGTTAGGCCGAAGTAGTCCAGATGCGATAACAGCTAGTGGGCAGGATTGTGCCTCACTAGTAGCGATGAGTAGCTTGCGAGCGAGTTGTTAAAAAGAGCTAGCTCACTATTCTAGCTCAACGTATATCTAGCTCACTCGTTCAATTCATATCAGTATTCATTTTAGCTCAGTGTTTCATCGGAATATGTGGGAATCGAGCGGCTTGATAGACAAAGAGAGACATATGCGTTTCGAATGACGCGTATGAGCGATAGAAAGAGATGTACACACATTAACACTGCAGTGCCTATTGGATTGGATTGAATACGCTAGCTTTACGTGCGTATGCATTCAAATTTTATCTATATTGCTATCGTGAGAAGGTGCTTATTTAGTAGAAGTAGTAGAATTTTTACGCGCGAGTGCAATATTCTTATTACAGTTCCCATTACTAATTATTTTTATTTTGGTTGACAGTCCTAAGCCTGTCAAAGTATGAAGGAAAATCGTGACTAATTCGATGAGTCAATATAATAATAAACATTATTCTAAACTAAAAACAGTTAAATAAGTTAAGTTAGTGTTGAAAATAAACAACGGAATGTCAGTCGAGCGAGTCTGATCTGTACACGTTTAAACGACTCAAGAGCCTTCTTCATGAACTACACTGAGCTAAATGAGCTACTGAGCTAGAAGAGATATATAACTCTTGACTGGGTAAAGAGCTATATAGCTCTTATTTCTCCAAAGAGCTAAATTTTCATGACTACTCACTAGCCGTCTTCTCCTTCATCATCATCATCATCTCAGCCAAAAGACGTCCACTTCTGGACAAAGGCCTCCCCGCAATTTCTAATTCAATAAATAAATAAATAATACATTGTTAAAACACTGATGTACCAACCTGCCGACCGTCTCCAGTCCTTTAGTGATCTCTTCAAGGCGAAAGGTCGCCGGCGCAACCCTCAGCGTGGGCGAGGGCGTGGGCGTGGTCATAAGCGCGGGCGCGTGGGCTTGTCGTCGCGGCGGCGTTTTCCAGCGGCGGCGGAAGGCATCCGCGTCGGCCGGTTGCATTGGACCAGCGTAAGCGCGGATTTCGTAGCGGGGGCTTAAAGGGTCACGGTTGATGTCCTGTAAAGAAGGCATAGAGATCTTATCTTATCTTAGTGGGGCCTGCTGAGGTTTCCCTCTCCCAGTAACACTTCGACCCATCGGGATCTTTTGTGCAACCCCAGGAGGCATAGAGATAATAATTAACACAAATTCATTTGCTGGTAGCCACCTATGGCCTTTATTAGTATTGTGAGGCATTGTACACATAAATTGTTACAGATGTAAAAAAACTTAGTAATTTCTTATATGGAAGCTAAAGAAATTATAGTAATTTATGTACGGTATTGACGGATTCATAGAGACGTAGACTTTATCTGCGTCTGACAGTGAATTTGTTTGTAATTTTTTCTTTGTTAAAAGGAGGCAAATGAGCAGGCAGGTCACCTGATGGGAAGTAATCGCCGTCGCCCATGGACAAACGCAAAACCAAAGTAATCGTAGATGCGTTGCCGGCCTTGAGGAAGGAGTTAGATCGTGCGGAGAGAGTTGGAATTGGGAGAGGAGAGGGGTGAGAGATGGGCCTCCGGTACTTTCACTCACCCCACGAAACACAACAGCAACGAGTGCCATTGTTTCACGCCGATATCCTGTGGTCGGGTGGTATTACGGCGGGCGAGCCGGCCCATTTCGTGCTGCAACGCAGCGTGGCTCTACCACTCAGACAGTGTCACTCATTTAGCACCACCCAGGGGTCACGTGTAGGATCTCAAGGGTAAACCTACGGACGCGAGTAACTTTAACCCCTAAACTTTAGGTATGACTGTGACTTTGGATATGACTGACTTAAATAACTCTCGACTATGACTCACAGGCGGCGCAGCGGGTGTGAACAGCATGACAATAGTGGGTGCTCCTCTCCCATTCTCAGTATGTAACACCGTAGTGTCAATTTTTCAACATCTCGGCAATGCGCTGAGTAGTATCTAAAGTCACCTTAACCGCGCACTTGTGTGAGTTTGACTATGACTTTGTCCGTGACTTTGGATATAATTGTGTCACTTTAATTGTGTTTTTGTCTGTGGCTTTTACTGCGATTTTGATTGTTAATTTGACTGTGACTTTGATTTTAACTGTGACCGATTGTTACTTTAACCGTGACTGTATGACTATGACTTACAGGCGGCGCAGCAGGGGTGAACGGCCTCCCAATAGTGGGCGCCCCACTCCCATCCTCAGTATGTAGCACCGGCACGTAGTATCGGTCATTCAGCATCTCGGCGATGCGCTGAGCGGTCTCCGGAGTCGCCTTGGCTGCTCGCTTGCAGACCACCTATGACAAAGATGGGTTTTTTTATATATTTACGGGTAAGCAAAAGCACAGTGCCTTGATCTCACCTGATGTTAAGTGATGATAAGGCCATTTGGTGGAAGCACATTTCACCCGGGATCCTCAACTAGTGAGGCATTGGTTATCTTATCTCTAGCTGCCGGAACACAACAATGTTACAAACATTGATGTTATGGCGATATATTTAAATAAGATGGTGGTAGTTAGCCAGGCGGACAAACAATTCCTACCACCAACCAAACCGAGTACACAAAGATGTACCCCCCCCCACTGGGAATCGAACCCGAGATCTCTGGGTCTACACCGGTGGTCTTAACCACTAGACCACAGAGGCGGTTTAATTTTTTATTAATTTACACATACCTACAAAATAAAAGTTCCTAGGAACGAACTTGCAAAACCAGTCATCGCGTTACTGGCCCACTACTGGTCAAAGGCTCTATCATTGCAATCAAGTCAAAGTATAACTGCTGGGTATTAACTTAATTAGCGTCCTACAAGCCTGCAAGAGTCCATGACTACAGTGGCTATTATCAGGCGAACCACATACTTTATTGCAGGTTCAGGAATATTTAAAAAAAACATTTTGTATGGAGCAGTTGTTCTTTTGAATGGATTAATGAATGAAGGGATGGATGAATGAATTTATTTCAAATTTCTTTTTTTTTCATTATTTCAATCTTCCTTTTTTTCATATGTATATATATAAATATATATATATATATATTAGGACTTACATGCTTCGGTTGCTCCCCAAACTTGTTGACTGCCTGTCGGTTGCACTGCGGGAAGGATGTGAGCACGTCCACTGCCTCTTCAGCGCCAAACTTGGCCGCGAAGTGGAGCGGGGTCTCGTTCATAGCCTTGTCCGGGGTGTTGAGGTAACGGTCTACCAGGATCGAGGAGAACTCCTGGGAAACGTACAGTTTTCATTCTCAAAAGTTCGCATTACAATGTTTTTAATTGGTGTTAATGTTAAGGATTAAATATAGATACTTTTCTTTTATATAAGGACTAGAGATGTGCCGAGTCAGACTGACTCGAATACCTATCTATCAGGTACTGACGTACTCGAGCATAAAAAATACTGTATTCGGATCCACAATACTCGAATACAGTTTTCGAGTACTTAACGGTATTCGAATCCTAAGTCGTGTACTTTAACTTGTCATCTGCCGCGAGCACGGATCAGTTCCATTAACAATTAAAATTGTGTCTGTATGGGCGGTAGATGACAGGTTAATAGCAACCTTCTAACTTCAGGCGTACAATCGAATTTTGAATGCCCACTCCACTTTAAAGAGCATTGTGGAGGTAGTCACGCGAGAAGTGTTGGTGAATCGTTGTAGGTTTGAACGTGTTTATGTTTCCTACTTTCCTTTTTTTTGTTAAGTTAAAGGATTTTTATTTGTAACTAATGGTACAGAATTAGTAAGTACTCCGTACTAATGGCTACATTTTCGTTGATTAAGTACTAAGAATTTTGTAGAAGATTTTTACGTGTACGTGTTGAACATAATTGTTCTTTTGTTCTTCTTAAGAGTAGGTACATTCACTATTGATCAAAACTTTATTTTTCTGTAATTTCCAAGTTTTTTTAGTGAGATTATTTCAATTCCAAACTCCAAAAAGAAAAATTCTAATTGATAGTTATTTATTAGTTGCTAGCTTTAATATGCCATGCCAAAAATAATTACCAAATAATTACGATAAATGACTGATTGTGTAATAATCTGTTATTATTTACATACTTTCCTATCGTTCACATCATGATTTGTGATGAAATATTAGGATTTGTCGTCAGAAGCAAACTACAAAGTTCGATTCAAAAAGTACCGAGTTCAAAAAGTAAGTAGTCCACTGAAGTATTCGAATACTCGTGCCAGTACTCGAATACCTATCCAAATCTTCCGACTCGAGTCCTAATTTGATAATTTTTTTACGAATACCAAAAATAGCCAACTC
This sequence comes from Eudonia mercurella, assembly GCA_963082485.1. Classification (NCBI taxonomy): domain Eukaryota; kingdom Metazoa; phylum Arthropoda; class Insecta; order Lepidoptera; family Crambidae; genus Eudonia; species Eudonia mercurella. The sequence continues at coordinate 10,006,017 of OY720040.1, read as the reverse complement.
GGCACATCACTAATAAAGACTAGCTTACTAGCGGTGGCTAAACTCGCGCGGATTTTTGTTTGATGGTGTACTAACATGTGAAAAGTATGCATGATGTTTTTAGATTTATCAAACATATGCATGCATACAATATGCATGTAGTTTATAGTCTCAATAGTAAACAATATCCCCATACAAACTTCTATCCTTTATTTACCCCTATAAGGGAGAACAATCTAAACTCTTGAAACACGTCTGTTTTAATTTCTTATTTAAAAACTAAACAATTACGAACTGTAATACCAATTTTCTTGGTTTTTACTACATTGCACATAAGATCCTGATGGCTGAAAGTGCTATTGGAAGAGGGAATCCTCGGCAGGCTCACTAAGATAAGACATTAAAGATTAAAATTTGTCCCGGAATTGAAGCAACTTTTCGTTTCTTACCTTACAAGACTCGGGGTCAGCATCCGAGCCGTACAGAGCCTGGACGAAGGCAGGGTTACCGACAGTCATCAGGATCAAGTTGCACATCTCCGCGTTCATAGACTTGGCAGACACGTGCAAAGCGTTGTACCGGGAACCCTCCTGTGTAACGTAAAAAATAATGTATTTTCATACAAAAAATAACTAAGAGGGAAGTGTAACCTGGATCTTTTACTCTTCCTGTGGGAATGCTATAAAAAAATAAAAAATACTCCAGACTTAACAAAATAAGGTATTTTATTAAAAATAATTAACATAACAATACAATAAGTGTGGATTTACAGTTTTAGTAAATAAACTATGTGTAAACAACAATATTGCTAAGACAATAGAGGTCAGTTTGGTCGATAAAAGTAACTTCTTGATAAAAACAATAATAAAATGAGGGGTAAATAAAAAGGGTTGGTTAGTAGGTAAGATATCTGTAATGTTAGGGATGGATCCTTGTTGTTAGCTCGTACAGAATACCTCTAATGGGTCTGGGGGCAGAAAGGTACGGAATGTGTCTCTGTAGCAGAAGACAACATAAACACAAGAAGAAGACAAAAACAACATTACAGAAGGTAGATTTTGTCTGCTTTTAAATATCCGCCTTTCGTTTTAAATCTGGCGTTTTATCATCATCACCAGCTCATTTTATGTCCCCACTTCTAGAGCCTTCCCTATGGATGGAAAGGGAGAACAGGTTGTAACCTACCACGCGGGCCCAGTGCCGATTGGTGGTTGTTAACGACTACTAATGCAGCCGAAACCAACGGCTTCACCCATCTGCTTTCGCGAAACTTCCTTAACCTCAGCACTCACAGACCGGGCGCGTTAACCACTGGGTCATCGAGCTCCTCTCTTTATACGTGTTGTAATTGGAAGAAGCCAAATTTCTGCTCTGCCAGCCAGTAGTTACCTGCAGATGTCCACACACGGCGCAGCAGAATGATGAGAAGTAGTCCAGTTCCCATCAAGTGTCTCGATTGGAATGAGTTCGGGTTCTGCTCTGTCAGTGGGAGTCTCACCTGCATGATGGCGGGCGTGTTCCCGCTGCTGACCAGGAAGCGCGGGTTGTCCCACACGCGGTCGCGCACCGTCGCCACCAATCCCGCCTCGATCGCCTTGCGCAGTGCCACCATGTCCTGCGGCGACGGGGCTTTGAACGGGTACGGCTTCTCACCCATTACAGCTGGAATATACAGGTTAATTAATAATGCTTCATTTACTCACATAAGGAGTTTTTAAATTATATTCTGATAAAATACACACAGGGTGTACAGCGAAGAGCGACTAAAATGGTTCGCTCACTGCGTAATGAACCGTACGAACGGCGCCAGGCGCCTCAAACATCTTGGCCTGACTACTGTCGAGACAAGAAGACAAAGAGGCAGCTTGATAGAGACATACAAAATTCTCACTAGACATTATGATGTACCTGATTTACAAGAGCTCTTCATTCGATATGAAAACAAGCATCACCGTGGTCATCAGCTGAAGCTATGCCGATCAGTGGTAAATCGAGATCCCAAGAAATATTTTTTACCGAACCGAATTGTCGCTGTGTGGAATAAACTTCCTGAAGAATTCATAAGCGTTCCGTCGATAAATACATTTAAGAACAGACTGAACAAATTATCCGAATCACATGACACACACGCATCACCGCATTGAGCTGCTAGTGTGTTATCCCCCAAATAGTATAATACAAGTACAAAACATCAATATTCATTCAACCAAAATGTATAGAACAGCTGATTTTTTTTCGAGTTAGGGAGGTTGGTTGGTTGGAGCAGAATTACTTCTATGTTATAGCAGTTGTGGATTGTCCCATTGCCATATACGCATACATGAACCATGATACCACTTCAAGGAAGGATTTATTGTACAATACGTAACTATCTATATTAATATTATAAAGAGAAAAGCTTTGTATTTTTGTATGTATGTTTGCAACGAATACGAACTCAAACGAACTCAAAAACTACTGGACCGATTTAAAAAATTCTTTCACCATTAGAATGCTACATTAGCGCTGAGTAACAGTAGGCTATATTTAAAAAAAAAATGCGGTACGAAGTCCGCCGGGTCAGCTAGTAATATTTAATATTAGGACCTACATGAGCTCCTGGAAACCAGCGATTGACCAGAGATCGCGCAAAACAGGGAGCAGTGGCGTCACCTGGTGTCGGAGGCCAAGACTCACTTTCGAGTCGCTGAGTCATCGGAATAAGTAAGTAAGTATATTAATATGGGCTATTTTATAGACTTAAAAACTAACGTAAACTCATAAGCAATGCTATTACAACAGAAACTTTGTCCTGGACTGTCCAAAGTTGTAGTTACCCAAGCATACCATGACCTAACCATTGGAGACCACCCAGCCGGTTAAAAGTTAATAACGCCCTAAGTAATAGGTATTCGTTTAGGCATAGTGGGTGGCAATGTTCTAATAATGGTCGAGCCCTGAGGTCGAGCCACTCTTAATGCCGGTCGCGTCCCCATTCCACACGCGAACTCCAAATGGTATCGCATTAGCTGCTTATAGGCGATGACCACGCCTTGATACACCACTTACTGTAGTATAGATAGATAAGAAAATCTTTTTTTATATTTACAGGTAAGCACAGTGCCTTGATCTCATCTGATGTTAAGTGATGATAAGGCCATTTGGTGAAAGCGCAATTCATCCGAGATGCTCAACTAGTGAGGCACTGGCACCTTATCTCTAGCTGCCGGAACACAACACACTACAAACATTGATGTTATGGTGACATATTTAGATAAGATGATGGTAGCTATAGCTAGCCAGGCGGACAAACAAGTCCTACCACCAATCAAACCGAGTACACAAACATGTACCCCCCGCTGGGAATCGAACCCGGGACCTCTGGGTCTAAACCGATGGTCTTAACCACTAGACCACAGAGGCGGTTAAAAGTAAAAAAAACTTTCTGTTGGTTTAGATACTAAGTTATTTTATAAAAGAAGTCCCATGCTGGTTTGGGACATGAAAATAATGTATCAGCTTTAGCATCAGCCTTCCCGTGTAATCGTAACTCGTAAGAGAGGACTAAGAAACGACAAGATTCGTAATTATAAATGTTAGAGCCCAACATAGCCCGTAGGCGCTTCTAAAAGCTAGTGTACCTTGGCTTATGTCAAAAAAAAAAATTGTGATAATTAATGGTTGCTAACATAAACAACAGTCAATATTTTATTACTAAAACAATAATTCGAGAGCCAACATAGTAATCTGGAGTAGTTCATATTTTAACTTACCACGGAAATTATTCATCGCTCACGAATATAAGAAAATTGCTGAGATGTGACCTTATCAACATCTAAGTTTTACTTATATTTAGCCATGTGCCTAACATACACGAAACATCAATATGTACATGCAAGTGTGTTTACATTGCATAAAGTGTTAGTCTATCGCATCAGCTTTATTTATTTTTTGAACTGTAAATAGTACATTTACAAGCATTCAATCCATCAATCAGCCCGTACGGGCTTGGCACAGAGATTAATAATGATTTATATCTATACAAAATTGTTTACAGTAATTACTAAATTTTCTGTATAAATTATAATTTTAATTAACGCTAAGTGTATCCATAATAATTAATTACTGGTAGTTAGATAATTACCTTTTATATTAATACTAGCTGACCCGGTGGACTTCGGACCGCATTTTTTTTTTTAATATAGCCTATGTTAATCAGCGCTAATGTAGCATTCTAATGGTGAAAGATTCTTTTAAATCAGTCCAGTAGTATTTAAGTTTATTCGTTGCAAACATACATACAAAATAACAAAACTTTCCTCTTTATAATATTAGTATAGAATAACACTCTTCAAGTCTTTCTAGTGAGTGTTTTCCAAATAAAGCTCTTTTCATATAGGCAACCAAGCTATGTACAATATGTACCCCTGGTTGAATGGAACCCCGGGACCTCTCGATATAAGATAGCTACCGGTTGGTGATCTTAGCTGTGTACATTGTTTAATCGTAATAAAGCAGCCATTCCACTAATAGTTCTGATTTTAGATGCTAGTATATGAGATTTTATGTAAAATATAATTTCCAACTTGCTAATTGTTTCTTTATTTATGGCAATTACTTTTTTTATGGATGTGGTTCTAAATGGTGGACACATCAAGGAGACCCAACACATGCATCTTTTATACAAATTGACAAAGATACATAAAACAAATGTATGTATATTGTTAAGTAATATAAGTCATAATGTGTCATAATAGGTACTTTTAACAATGACAATTGTTATAAATGCGTAAGCAACAACCTCCAGGCTATGCGTAATAATTATTCAACCTTCAAATTTTTTTCTGAAAAACATACTATTCTTTTTGCATTCTCATGTCATCAAGCTGTCGTCCTGCTCACACAACAATGGAACCATATTTCTATCTCTGTCAAGTAAATTTCTTGTTGATACTCTCAAGCGACTAAAGATAATTTCATGGTTTTTTATATTATATATATATATATATATATATATATATATATATATATATATATAAAAATTTCGTCATTCATCCATGTTTGTTTTAGCTAAAGATGGGCTAACAAAAAATATTGTACACGCTGTAGCATTAATGGATTGATGGTAAACGCACCCGGTCTGCGAGTGCTGAGGTTAAGCAACTTTCGCAAAGGCCGGTCATCGGATGGGTGACCAAAAATTTATCATCTCGAGCTCCTACGTGCTTCGGAAGGCACGTAAAGCCGTTGGTCCCGGCTGCATTAGCAGTCGTTAACAACCACCAATCCGCACTGGGCCCGCGTGGTGGTTTATGGCCCGTTCTCACTATTCATCTATAAGGATGAGCTGATGATGATGATGATGATGAATTATTAACAGAGTTTAATACTTTTTAGACCGGTATCCTAGGCGTTTCGATCAACTGATTCAGCCCGTGACCGCCCCGAGGTCTACACATCGAATAAGTGAAAGTATACAAAATATATACCGATTAATACCTACTTATTTTCGAGCAAGTAAGTACTATCAGGAGTGTCTTAAAAAAAATTATAAATAACTAAACAAAACACTAGTCAATGTTTGATAACAATTATAGGCTGAAGCAATAACATAACAGGGTTATTGATCTTAGGCTAGTTGATTTTCTTATCAACTGTCTACCACTTTAAGTCATCAAATGTGTACTTACAATAATAAAATCAACTATCTTACGAACTATTCCTTATCATTTAGAACATTAATATGATATACAGTTATAAATCAGTACCGTTTCCCCATGTGTAACAAAATTTATAAATATGACAATGTTTTTTGATAGTTCAATATTATGAGCTTTTCTTTGTATTCATTGTATTAATGTAACATTGCTATTCAATTTTGCATAAATCATAACCCAAATCCCTATAACTCAAATCCGAAACCACAAAATAAGGAGACTGCAGAAAGGTAAGCTTCAGTAAGCTTCTTACAAACGCGATAGAGCAAAGCACACATAGACAACCTCTCGGGGAAAAGAAATCGTGAGATTTCTTGTCCAGCTGCACTCAGAATGTTCCATGCTGTTCTATGTGTGCATTGCCAGATCACGGTATGTATTGAGCTTTCCTTTTGGGTCTCCTTATTTTCTATCTGAAACCATGCATACAATAAGGGTGGCACGGATTTGGGATTCAGACATTACTTTTATAATTAAAAACTTACAGTTATCGTTCCCGCCGTGCGCATCAACCGGTTCAGCACCTCTCAGGGCGAAGGAGACGGCATCGTGACGGTTATGGAACGCCTTGAAACGGGCCGACTTGTATCGCTTCACCAACTCCAATGCGTCTGCCTTGTTCTTGTAAACATGCAAAGCTTCTGCAAGATGGACAGTTTGGTTCAGTGTTTTGGTTTGTTGTTCATTATTTTCATATGCTTAATAGTAATTTTACTGTCTAACACAAGACACACACCAAGCTATATAAAAAATCTAAATCAAATAATAGGTCAAATATAAATATATAGAAAAAAATTCATTTTAAGAACTAATATTTGATGTATTTCTATTTATTACTGGTGGTCGCCCAGTGGTCGAAATTCGACCGTAATATTATTAAGGCTGCACGGATTGTAGTTTTTTAATCTCTAGGCTACAGGAACACACCTAAAATGACCCGGATTTCACTCTATTGATTCAAATTGCAAACTGTGCACAAATTTTAAGTATACATTTAAAGAGCTTTGCGATTTTATGGTCATCAATTAAAAAGTATACAAGAATAAAAATGTTTAAAAGGTACAAAGATATGCTTGCAGTGTAAAAAAAATATAACTTTAAATAAACTATTTAATTTTTATTGATTTTTAATTTCTGCTCCCGGATTTCTGATCCACTGTGTTGGCAACCCTAGGTACAAATCATGGCTTTGAAACCGGTAAATAAAAGTAAGTAAAATTTGAACCGGTTTTACGAAACTATGCATGGAACTTTGTTAAAAAGGTTGTTCCATTGAACCAGTTTTTGAACCAGTTTACAAAAAATGGGTTCTTTTTATTATCCAGTTAAAATTTAAAATGATAAAGACTCGATTAACTATCAAAATGAGACTGCGCTCACGACGCAACACTGGCGCGCGCCGCACGGGTATTTACTTCAATAAATTACAACAAGCTGCAGCCAGCGATTGCTAGAAATAAACCGGTTTATTTAGGTTTGAAATATCGCTCCTACTTGGTTCCGCACCGGAACGGTACTTTACGATAATACAGGTTTTACCCTAATGGAACCGGTTAATTTTGAACCGGTATCAAGCCCTGGTACAAATTTTTTTCTTCATGTATTAATATATAGATTCTTAGATCTATTTCAGATCTTTTTCTTCTTCATAAAAATAATTTGCAGTAAGTAACATTGCAACTGCATATGACAAAATATTATTATTTTCTTGTGGAGACTTCGCCAGCCAAACGGACAATCCACCCACGTTATCTGTGGGCCACTTCATCCTTTTCCCGTTCTCCCCTTTGAGGGAGCTTAGGTTCCAGCTTTCACGGTGCCCCATTGAATCTTTTAGTCTCTTTGGTAAATCTTACTATCTTTGTAGAAATATAGTAATATAAAAACTTTTCTATTTAATATTAAATAACAATATAAAAACAATCATAATTGCATTGTTTACAATCTATAAATCATAACCAGATTGCCATAATGACCCAGATTTAAATATGATATCTGTTACAGTCTATCATAACAGATTTCTATCATCAGCTTTATCATAAGAGATTTATCAATGATTATTTTTTCATGACTTGTAATTATTTAAACAGTTCAAATGTATCAAGAAATATTGAAATAGCTACCAAGGTGCCTTGAGGACTGAGCCACAAGTATAAATATTTTTCTGTTTAATTAAAACAAGCACATACTCTCAAGGTCTATTTGACAATTTATATGGTATGCACACTAGGAAGCAAATCTTTTTATTTTATCTGTGAAATTACCTATATAGATTTCCTTATCTAATCTCACAAGACAATGTGTAAATAAACACAATGCAGAGAAAGCCTCAAACAAAGAAAACTATGACATACCTTCGTCCGGTCCTTTCTTGGTTTCGCAGGGGATATATACGCCGTAGTACGTCGTTGGAGGCTCTGTCGTTGTGGGACTCTCAGGGACACTATTCCGTTTGAGAGAATCCAGACGTAGTAATCTACTGAACAAACTAATTGCACCATCTTTCTTGTCAGACGGGGAGAGCAGAATCTCGTCTTTCGTGCCCCCTATATCCTTAGCACACTCCGGTATTAAAACAGCCTTCGACATCTCGTCTCCTAAAAATGGTAAACAATGAATTTGTTTTGTTTGGGATTTGTGACGCATTACCAAGTTTATTTTTACACCTGCACGGTGCTCACCTTATTGTAAAAGAATGTCATAAAAACATATTTGAAACTTTTAACTGAGAAATGGATTTTTAATTAGCACATGTCAAACTACACTGAAATGAGAGCACGTTTTAAATACATGCGTATTTGAAACAAAATTAAAATGCGTTGGGCGAACGGATGGATGACGTTTTGACAATTTTGACACTAATCGGCAGTGTTGTATTCTCTTTGGTTAATTTTGAAATTCTATTTTACGTCAATTGCTCTATGGTACACGTTCAAAAACATTAATTTCATAATGGTTAATAGTGTACCTAACTATAAAAAACCTCCGCTGCAAGATTGCTTCAATACTGGCAATGTGCTGCATTTATCTCTTTGTACACGTAAAGATTAGATTAGAGTAGATCTGTCAATAAAATTGTTGAAAGATTTACAAACGGACCCTGACGCATGATTTCTGATTGTTCTACCTTATTCGGCGCGCTTTTCAAAAATAATGGTTGTAGCCTTAGAATAATAACGCCCTAAGGTTGTAGCAATGATAATCGGGTTATGGGTTGTAGCACTAATACAGCATGAGTTCATTCCAGAGTACTTTTTTATAATACTTAAGTTTATTGGATTGTATTAATATGACGGACAACAATGTCTATAATTTATCACAGCAATTATATTCTACATTGACAAAAATTATATTTAAAATAAAATCCATAATACTGTAATATTCATTTTATTAAACATTCAACTTTTTCTTCTTCTTCTTCTTACTACTAGTGGTATTATTAGACATAGTAACAGGTTGCAGAGCCTTCTTCACAGAAAATGCATACAAATTGGCATTTATCTTTTTCAGTTTTTCTAACTCCTCCTTCAAAGTAATTTCTCTAAATTTGAATTCATTCTCAAGTTCCTTGGAAGGAAGACTAGATTCATATTCAAGTTCTTTAGGCTCTGGCCAGAAATTAATTTTCTTATTCATCAATACCTCAATTTCAGTCACTTCATTAGCATCCTTATCTAATGACCTTTCTAAGCTATGCAAGATAATGTTTGGAGAGAAATCTTGTTTATATATTGCTGGAAAATTTGTTGTAAAGAATGCATTGGTTACAGCACCTTTATGTCTAATAGTTCTCACTGGCTGTTTACTTGGTATATGCCATATAATAACTTGTTCATCACTTGAACCCGACATCAAAGTTTCCCCATCAAGGGATACAGACAAACATGTTACTGCTTTTGTATGAGCACTAAATGTAGGACAATTTGCTTCCATATTTACCAGAAAGTCTCTATTTCTTGGGGGGTTTGTAAGACTGAATTGATGTATTTTGCCTTCTGTAGTTCCAATAAATATATTTAATTCCAATACATCCATTGAAATAGATGAAAGTGGAACATCGAAAACTATATTAAGCAACATTTCTCCTGAAGATAAATCATATATTTTACATGTGCGGTCACTTGACGTGGTGGCTAATCGACCGTGCATGCCAGTTTTACTGATACATAAGTCAGTCACTGGTAAGGAATGATCAGAGAATATATAAACAGGATCGTGTTGTCCAGCTGTAGTCTGCATTATAAGTTCCACTTCAGGATGTGTAGAAACAGTGGCAAGGGACCACACCATGACCATTCCATCTTCAGCTGCCGATACAAAAAACTTGCCATCAGGAGTGAATTTCAATAAGACCACCTTTTGATAATGCCTGTTGATAATTGTCAACAAGTTGCCAGAGGATGTTTGCCAAAGGAATATCTTTTCATCAATGCCTGCTGCTATGAATGACCCGTCACGAGTAATCGCCAAAGCACTTGCTTTACCTGGCAGGATGAAACGAATTCCTTGCACTGTCTGTTGAGAGTTTAGTGGCCAAACATGTAGCACAGGTTTTGTTTTTTCTACAGCTGCTATGTAGTCGTTGCCAATAAATGACAAGGTTCTTGATTCAGCTGTACCTCCACCTTTATAAGTCATAAGACTTGAACCGGTGTGAGGATCCCAAATACATGAAGTCCAAAGTGTATTGTTAGAGTCACATGTTACGAGCACTTCTAATAATGTAGACATTGTGGTAGGTCTAGTATAAATGCAATTGTTCACTAATTAGAGATTACTTTAATAATTGTACAAGGTTCTGCACAATAATTCTTAATTTGATTACTGTCTCTAAATAAATTTGTGGAAACCATGTGCCGTTGGCTGGGCTGGCGACAGATTTTATTGATTTTTCAGTTACTTCGTTTTCTTCTTCCATTACGAAACCAAGGCATCTAGCCCCTACAGCCCAGTCTCCAGTTGAACTGCAGGGACAGAAATAGCAATTCTCCACAGTATGACCAACACGCAAACAATTAACACATAAGTGTTTATTCTCAATAAGCCCAAGTTTTTCTTTGGACGGTAGATTAATAAATTGACTGCACGCATAGACCGGGTGACTACCGCTGCACACTACACATGCACGATAACGCTTTGAATTCTTACTAGTACTCTGTAAAGACCCTAAGCTTTTTATATTGGGTAACGGTTTCCTAATTGGATCTTGAGACACTTTACTATTTGAATAGGAGTGATTAGCTTTTATCATTTCTAGCATGTCAGCTTTATCGCGTAAAAATTGTATGAGCGATTCTAATCTTAAGCACTTGTCTGAATTTTCTATATTACATTTAAATTGTTCCCATTCTCTTTTGAAATTACAATCTAATTTTGAAACAATTATATAGATAAGAAAAGTATCCCATGACTCTGTAGGTTCACCTAACGTTTTTAAAACGCGCAAATTCTTAAGGACTGTGTCAATAAGCTTTCTAATTTGGGCGGATGATTCTATTGACAAAGATTGCAAGGAAAAAATAGACTTAACATGATTATGAATTAACAATTTAGAATTATTATATCTACCCTCAAGTAAATCCCATTTTATTTTGTAGTTGTCGGACGAAAATTCTAATGATTTAATTACTTGTATCATGTAACCTGTAAGAGCTGACCTTAAATAATGACATTTTTAAATATTTTCAAGCTCTTCAGAGTTGTGAATCATTGATATATAAGTATCTATAAATTCAAGCCAATTCTCGTATGAACCGTCAAACCTAGGCAACGATGTAGTGGGCAACTTAACCAGAAAACCACCCGAATTTTGCTTGCTTTCAGATTACTCAAAAGACAATCTATCAAGGCCATGACACTAAAATATGCATTTTCAAAACTTTCGCGTTCTACAAGTTGCTTTTCTAACTCACTTTCGTCTACTGCTTGATCAATAATATTTTGAACCGCATTAAAATTTTGCAATATAGATGACGACGATTGGTACTTGGTACTGCCTCGCTTAAGTCGATGCGTGAGACGCAGGCCCATGCTTCACAGGCTTGATGGCTGGAGTCTATGCACCGCGCCCCGCCGTTGAGGTTGTAGTTGTCCGTGCACGAGTCTGACGGCAACTTTATGTAAACGTCGATAGTGCTTGACACTACCAATTTAATTTGTCGATGCCAATAATAATGACATAGCCCGAAAAGTTGCTAAGCTCAAGTGCCCCACATCGCATCGACCGACGATCTGGTAAAGGTCGCGGGATGCCGCTGGATTGCGGGCTGCACAAAACCGGTCGTATTGGAGATCCTTGGGAGAGGCCTTAGTCCAGCAGTGGACGCCTTTTGGCTGAGATGATGATAATGATGAATATTAATGTGATTTTTTTTTGTTTAAATCAGGCTCTTCAGTATGGTTAATTGAGAGAGAGACACTTTGCTTTTCTTTATCGTTAAAATCGACAGTTATTAATTAGGATAAGTCAAAATCTGCAAAATATACCTATATAATTTTATTCCATTCCAAGGAGAATTGTTTTTTTTAAGAAAAGCTGCATCTTATTCTTTCATTATGGAAAAATAATTTGCTACCTATCTAACCGAGACTCAAACAGGAGGAACCGAAAAACTGAACAACATGTATAGTACTTTCATGGTTCCATAACGCAGATCAATTCTTTTTTGGAGGTAATGTAGGGTCTTAATTTTTCAAATTTCCAAATGCAATTATTCGAAAGATTTTTTTCTATTTTTATATAAGTTTCCAAATAAGGCTAAATTTAAAAGCAACAGACTTAAATTAAAACAAACATATCAATATACAGGTATGTACCGAACTCCAGAATGATATCATACAAACGAACAGCGAAATATACCTACCTAATGCTGTAAAGGTTTATAATACTGCCTTCTGAGGTTAAATCTTTGGATGATGCAAAGTTCTTTAATGCATTAAAGCTACTCAAAGTGTCCATATAGTTAAAAAAAAATTGGAATAAAAAACGAAATGTTTTAGTTTTAAGTAAATTGTTATTTCTGTCAGAAATTAACTATTATTTTTATGCTTATAATGTTGTAATAATTTAATAGGTTTTTTATTTTGAATTTTTTATTTTTTTGTCATCAGTTAAGTAATCTGTAATTCACAAAGAAAACTTCTTTTGATGCATACAATAGGCCACCACGACTTTTTTGTCATTTGGCTCCCCACATAAACCCTTTATGCATGTACTGTACCTATTTAATTTTTTAGTAGAAAATACTACGAAGCCCGCTTTATATTCCACTACCTTTTTTCCAAATGGAGATAAGTATGTTTCAATCTCTAATAATTTGGTTTTTTTTGTTATTTATTTATCTATATTATTATTTTCCTTTAATAGCCAGAATAAACAATATGATGAAGTCGATATCAATATTTTGTTTTTGTACTGTCGCAGCTCTCACTTTGTTGCAGTGTGGCCAATGTAATTAAATTAAAATTTCTTATTTTCGGAATAAATGACGGGACGTAAATATAATATATTAATGAAGTAGACCGATCATAAACATACAGTTTCATAGTATTGAGAATTTTTAATGCAATTAAGTTGAAAAAAAATCTGTAAAAACAAAATAAGTTACAATTTATAAGTAGTGATCTATCATTAATTAAATAAGCATCTATAGTAAAAATACAGTTTTAACTTTATAGAACGTGAAAATTAAATTGTAATTCAACTTTAAAAGTTACGCAAAGTTGCAACTTGACGTTTTAGTGGCAACACTTTTTGATTAACAATATTTTTTCAGTTTTTTGCAAATTTAGAACATTATTCAATAATATTAAGACAAAACAATAGTTACAGATGAAAAGTAACTAGTAGTTTTGCACAATCGACGTTTCTGATCGCTTTTTACGTGAAAACACGCTGCAATTTGGCATTTTTTGCTCAGGTCTTATCGCGTGCACCGTGATTTGCAAATGACGCTGAAACACGCTGGAACTAGTTTTATATAACGGATATGATCGGCGGTCATTCATATACTTTTGGCAGAGGGAACGCCTGACAGTGGCGTCTCCGGTTGGTTTAATGCTCTAAGGGCGGATTTCACCGAGGTAGTATAAGTCTTATTCCGAGAGTAAATCACTAATTACTCGAGAGTAAACGAACTTTTCATTTCACCAACGTTTAACCCAAGGATAAATTTACTATACTAGAGTAACTTCTTATACGGCCGATTTCGGCCGAGTAAGCTGTTATTCGTAGATTAAGTTGCGTCACAATAACTGTCACGGACAAATTTTATAGATAACCTAACAAAATGTCGTTACGTTTGAATCAATTTATTGACTAATGACGATATATTATTATTTTGGCCCTCGCCCAACATGGTTTAAAGAAAGGACGTAGTACTTTTAAGATAACGACGACTACGACTTCGCATATAAGATTCCGTTTGTCAAAAGCGTCTGTGTATAATTTGCTAAAAAATTGAGCATCGTCGAGTATGTTACAAATAGGTAGGTGAGTTGTATGCGCTCGTTGTATTTACGTATGTACTATTAAAGAATTACGCTATTCATGACTTCTTATTGCTTTACAATATTCTCTGTCAACAAACAATCAACATAACAGAATATTTGAAGTTATTCAAACGTCAAGTAGACATATTACCCTGGCTAATTAAAAATACGCAGCGCCATATTGCTCAGGCATGGTATGAATGTACTTTTATGCTTGGTGGTTAATATTTTCATTCGTTTCATTCGTTCATCATCACGGAGTAACTATGCGAGAGTAACTTACCCATAGATTAATTTGGTGAAATGAAACCAAAGTTAGCCGTAGATTAAATCATAAGAGTAAAGATATACTTGGATAGCTATTCTCGTATAAATTGGATGTTGGTGAAATCCACCCTAAGAGTAATTATTATTTCGCTAATAGCTTTTATTTTTTCGTTGTTTCTGTTTAGTGTTAAAATAAAAAAAACTACACTTATGAAATTCAGAAAACATGCATCATTCAACTGAGAAACTCAATGGGTTCGAAAAGGCTATAACCAGTTGGTATTTACCAGATGCATTAAATATTTTAATTATTATTTAATTAGGTTGTATGGGCTAAATAAACATGCCTTTTCTTATTAGGATAAAACTAACAATTGTGTGTGTCACTGTCAAGTGTCAAACTTTATAGCTTGCTTGTGAGGTGTTCGCTAAAATAAATAAAGTGTTAAGTCAGTTTTAGTGAAAAAAGTCGAAGTAGAAATTTAGCATCATGTTCAAAAAGTAAGTCGCCTACTATTTAATATTTAATTTATATTATTAATTAGTACTGTATTTTTTGTAGAGGTTATGCCAGACAGACGTCAATTATTGGTTATTGACGTTACATTTAAGGGCCAATGGGAAAGCAGTGCAGTATTCGCTGTCGTAATGGAAAACTGTACGTAGTGATGAGACACAAACAATTGCAGTCCTTGATTAGAATGTTAATCGATATCGTCTATTATAAAATTCGTATAAGAAACCAACTCAGAACGTTCCAAAGTTCTCAACACTTAAAACATTTTTTTCCAGTTGCTATGACATTAACGACATTGCCTTTTGAATGACTTATACACAACATTCTTCAATCACATTAATGCTGACTGCTGCTTCTTGACGAAACAGTAAAAAAAAATATGATGAGTAAAAAAATTTGGTTTATTATGATTTATTTTGAGTATATTCGAATTATTGGTGTTTATATTATGTTTACTAACAATATTTGTAAAGCTAAAAAGTAAAAAGCAATAGCTTTTATTTAATTGATAACAAATTATTTGTTCATAGTTGTAGACAAACACCCATATCATTTAGAGTTATTTTCAATCAGTCAGTTTCAAAGAATTTTCCCAAGATTTTGGGAAATTGATGATAAATCTTCGCGTTTATTCTTATAATTAAATCAATAGACCCTAACGCTATTTATCTTTTAAATGGAGCTTGATTTAAAAGACTAGAGATTAAGATTTATTATAGCCGTTACAGATTTATAAAATGTAATCCTTTATATGGAGAGAGGGTAGGGAGGCCTTTGCCCTACAGTGGGACACTAAAGGCTTATAATAATAATAATACTTGGTTTGTACCCGTAATTACAGAGAAAACCAGTTTCTAGCAGAGAAAAAAAACACTTACAAATAATAATAATAATCCTTTAAAACTGGCAGCTACAAGAATTGACATGATGCTCCATTATTCCATATAAACCTTTATAATTCTGCATGCTTATTACGACAATATATTTCATGGAATAAGTGCCTTACAAATAAACAATGAGTAAGGTCCGAATAGTAATTCCGTGTTTTGTTTCTTTTACTCTAATTTGAAATGACGTTTAGATAACAGGAACAAAACACGAAATAACTATTCGGACCTTATTCTTTGTTTATTTGTAAGGGGCTTAATGTTTTAAACTTATAAAACAATAATTATGAAAATGAACTAATTTTAGAAGGAAAACTTGTCACAGAAGTATAAGCACCAAAAATTGTGAAACATTTATTGTTACACATTAACACAAATACCTATCGTTCACTTTTTAAAGTAGGAAAAAGAAAAAAAATACTGCAACAAATGCTGAGTGTAGGTAGACTCAGCATTTTTTCAGCATACAATTTCAATTGTTATAAAACTACATTAAACTAAAACAACCTATGTTATAATAAAAAAAAGATTATTTCTTCAACTGTAATTTTTTTTTACTGTAGATGACGTCATGTTAATAGAAAGAGAGACACGTTGGTCGAATGAGGAAAAGATGTATTTTGTTCAAGTTAAGCTACGATAAAGCATGAAGATCTTACTAGAAATTTGAAAATAGCTTCTTTTTTTTTCACTTCATTGATTTCGACAATCGGCCATATTATAAGTATTTTTAGTCTTTATAGTCATAATCGATATTTAGCACATCACTACGCTGTGTGTGACGGTGACACGCGATTATAATAAAAACGAGATAGAAGACAGACACGTTTGAGAAATGTTGAATGGTGGACGTGTGACAGTTCTGTGCAGCTGTTCGTAATTGATTGTTCATTGCGCCGTGAATTTTCGATATTGCGATTCATTTGTTTAAATTCTTGTGTTTAGTGCATCAAAAACGAACAAATTGAACTTCCGAACATTCAATACAAGTGTGGTTGCTGAAAATATCCGTAACGCGTGTGGCGGAGTTATCCGTGACGTAACTGGATTTCTCGGAATAACAGTGTTTGAAGATCTAGTCCATTGTCCATCCGATGTTGTCTGGGCGTGTATCTCGTGAGCTGTGACGGCTTCACGATGTGGGAAGTGGATTCGGATGCGGGTTCGCGGAGCGCGTCCTCGGACGGGCTCCGTCGACGCCAAGGATGGGACCCCGAGGCCGAGAGTTTGGCGTCCCAATTGGATGAACTCGACGAGGTTCTCGCAGAAGAAGAGGAAGGATGCGCTTTACCATCCACGCCTGAAGATCAGCATTTGCTCGACGCGGAAATGGCCGAAGTGTTAAAAGCTGGCGTGTTGTCCGATGAGATCGATCTTGGGGCTCTGGCGCACAATGCCGCGGAGCAGGCAGAGGAGTTCGTCCGCAAGGTGTGGGAGGCTTCGTGGAACGTGTGCCACTTCAGACATCTGCCGCGATGGCTGCAAGACAATGACTACTTGCACAAAGGTCACCGACCGCCGCTTCCCTCGTTCAGCGCGTGTTTTGCCTCTATCTTTCGCATCCACACTGAAACGGGCAACATCTGGACCCACCTGCTCGGCTGCATCGCGTTCATCGGTGTAGCTATCTACTTTTTGACTCGCCCATCCATTGAAATTCAAATGCAGGAGAAAATGATATTTGGCGTGTTCTTTATCGGTGCCATCATATGCTTGGGCTTTTCGTTTGCTTATCACACCCTGTACTGCCATTCGGAGATGGTCGGAAAACTATTTTCAAAATTAGACTACTGTGGCATAGCACTGTTGATCATGGGCTCATTTGTTCCATGGTTGTACTATAGTTTCTATTGCCACTACAGACCTAAGATAATATACCTATCTGTAGTGGTTGTGCTAGGGGTTTTGTCTATTATAGTGTCTTTGTGGGACAAGTTCTCTGAGCCTCGGTTGAGACCCCTTCGAGCAGGAGTCTTCATGGGTTTTGGTTTGTCAGGCATTGTGCCTGCAATTCATTATGGGATAACCGAGGGTTGGTTTAGTCAGGTTAGTAAGGCATCTCTTGGATGGTTGGTGTTAATGGGTTTGTTGTATATCTTGGGTGCTATGTTCTACGCCCTGCGCGTACCTGAAAGGTGGTTCCCTGGAAAATGTGACATCTGGTTCCAGTCTCACCAGATCTTCCACGTCCTTGTGATTGTGGCAGCTTTTGTGCATTACCACGGTATCAGTGAGCTTGCATCGTACCGTGTGACTGTCGGGGAATGCTCTATGCCTCCATCATCAATTGCGTTCTAGCCCCTCACTGTACCAAATGTGATAATAGACCATAGATAAATTGTAAGTAGTATACAAACATTCTCAATAGCTTCACTGTATATTTTTAAAATTATATTTTTAAACATGTAATTTTAATGCATTTTGTAAGTTTTTAATCAAAGACAAGTATTGTTGATTAAGTACAGTAATGTTCAAACCTCATGAGTCTGAAAACACAAAGTTTAAGTTGAGAACTGATTGGTCTGTTTGGAGACACACTATGTTCATTTTCCCATTAAAATTACTGTTCATTTATTTTATTATTAGGCTAATTTGATTGTTTTTTTAGACCTAATGCACATTATGATTCTTTCAATCACTAAAGAGTTCTTTTGCTTATCCCCTTGTGTGTCGAACAACCGGCCACCAGCCAATAACAATTACAATTCGATTGTGTCTGGTATTCACGCAGACGAGCTCCTATACTATTGTAATCATTTACTATTAATATTCAATGTTAAAATCATCAAAATATGTTGTACTTAAACTTTATTTTGTCTCAGTTCATTGCACTATATTTAAAACCAGTGTATATAGAAGTACATACCTACCATTATTAAACCTGAAATGCCCATTATGTTCTTCCAAATTTTGTATACATAATAGGTTCTTACTGGGGCATTTGCTTTTACACATGATCACCTAACTCTTGAATCTTGTGATATCACATTATGCTATTTTCTTAACATTTTTATTGTTCTGCTTATCTTTATCATTCATTTGAGATTATTTAAGTCAATGTGGCAAACATTGAATCTCAGATTTTTCAATTATATTTTGTATTTGCTTTATTTTCTTTACAAAGTTATTTTTCAACACACTTTATTATTTTAGTTAATATTCTATTGTAACGGGTTTTGTAGTGTTTAATCATTGAAGTCCATATTATTTAATGCAGTAAAATTACATTCCATCTATTTTTTCGAGTATTCATTGTAGTTATAATAATAGAATCTATATTCATTCTATTGATCAATCATCAACATTAATTGGGCATAGCAAGGAGATTACATTTTATATTTGGTTGGTATTCATTGTAAAAAAATAAATAATTCAAAGTATATTCTAAATTGATGTAAGTGTTCATACTAATGCATAAAGATTTTATGAGATAGAATGTAAACAAAAATATGAGGAAATTAAGATAATATTGCAAATTGAAGTCTCATGTTTGTAATAAAATGTTGAAAAAGTCATAAAAATGCTTAAGATAACCATAGAGACTTTGTAAAAAATATATGGAATAAATAACTAAAAATTTCATAAAAATATTGTAAAGACAATGTCTTAGCATACCATTTAATAAGTAGGTATAGAAGTAAGTCTTTATAATAAAATAATTGTTTTTCTTTAAATTCAAATAGTTGATGATTGAGAAATGCATCAAAAAAATTAGCATATCATAATATGAGTAGTGTCTGTAATTGGACTGATCATGAAAGACAATATTTATTGTTTTTTTTTTTAATTCATGTTTATTTTGAGTATGTGTTTTATAAAAATTTTTGCTTGACTGTCATTGGTTGAATCTATATTTGATGCTATGTTATTAACACCCACTAAAATTTTATGAATGAGCAATATTTTTATATACTGAAGGCACAAAATTAGCATCAAATATGATTGTAACACCTTGAGTTGTTTGATTGCATACATTAGATAACTAAATTACTAATTCATTATTATTAAGTACCTATCTTTAAATGAATAAGCAAGTATCATATTACATCGACATGACCTGCTTTTACTGTTTTTGTTTTTTGGTGGGATTTTATGATTATGCAATAAATTATAATAAAATGAATTTGTTTTTTCCTCTCTATCCCCACAACGTGTACTATTTTCTAGCATCTGAAATAGTATTCTGTGATTGGGGGTGATTGTATCCTAATGATATTAGTGTACAGACGCCTGCATATCAAACTATCCAAAACTGTCAAATTTCTTCAACACATTTTCAACCCTAGGTATGTCTTTTAAAAAGTTCAAAGTCGATTGAAGAAAGACAGCTTGTGGCAGTGTGCAGTCGTGTGTACCACCTATAGGTGTGTGTGGGTATCAAAGTGGGTCATCTTTATACACTTATTTTGTAGTTTAATTAAGTAGGTGGGTAATTAAAAATGTTCTTGTTGGCAACGCATTTTGAGAGATTATTTAAAGGTAGTAGTAGAAAACAGGTGAATTTCTATTTTTGTCATTACAAATTACTAACTACTTATCATTAAATATATAACTCACTTGTCATTAATTTTACCTACGTACCTATTTTAGTTCTAGTTATTAGATAACCTCGGTTTACGTGAAATAAGCTTCCTACCTAATTTAGTACCTAGGTAGGCTTACCAAATTGTTACTTTAATTACGATAAGTATTATTTATCAGATTAAATTGAAAATGAAGGTGATACTTAAAAGATTGTTAGCCTCAATATCTTTCTTTATAGGTAACTAGTTACCTACCTAAGTCGTACCTATTCAAGTTGACGATCTAGGTATCAATCAGAATTTGAGAATAAAAAAGAATCTGATAGATAAGTCTATTCTCTGTGTGACCTTGAAAGTTACTAGGTTTCTCATCCACCAACACACTTACAAAAATGTACATACATGATAAATGTGAGTAACACAGATCGATCAATATAATTAATTTATCAGTAGATATTGGGGTTGTTCCGTATTCATCCCACGAATAAATTTTTCCTTACTCATCCCATTTCTATTCCTTACTCAACCCACAGCAATATTTTTATTTTTTATTCCTTATTCATCCCATAAGCATTCCTTACTCAACCCACGTCGAAATTATAAAGGAAAATCTTTATTTTTGTACGACCAAAAAACTTACTAGTGTCTATTACTATTTTGTTATACCTACATACATTTTACTGTTCATAAGAGATCATGTAGGTATATTATATATTCCGTTAAAAATGAAATTTCTAAAAGTGGGACATAATCATTATATCATTATCTATCTATCTAGGTATATCTTCATTCATTGTCATGGTAGGTAAGGCAGGTACATCATCATCATCATCATCATCATCAGCTCATTTATATGTCCCTACTGCTGGGGCACGAGCCTTCCCTATGAATGGATAGGGAGAACGGGCCTTAAACCATCACGCGGGCCCAGTGCGGATTGGTGGTTGTTAACGACTGTTAAATGCAGCCGGGACCAACGGCTTCACGTGCCTTCCGAAGCACGGAGGAGCTCGAGATGATAAAGTTTTGGTCACTTATCCGATGACCGGCCTTTGCGGAAGTTGCTTTACCTCGGCACTCGCAGACCGGGCGCGTTGACCACTGCGCCATCGACACAGTCTGTAAACTTCGCATTAAGTCGTCTTCTGTTTGTTTCTGTTTGGCGGCGCGCGGCACGCATAAATCAAATCTATCAAAGCCTACGGCCGCGCCGCGACCACAGAAATTATAACTAGATACATAGGTATTTGCACTATTTGACAGACATCCATTATCCGGCGTTTGTCATTTGTCCTATGAAATAACTTAGCAAAGGTCATCCATTTCTATATCGATCCTTCGTGACCTTGTCCGGAAAGTAAATGCCGCGTTCGTTTTTCATAATACGAGAAGATATTATGACTTAATTTCATTTGTTTTGAATCTTTTGTTTAGTAGTAGTTTAAATGTAGGTCATTTTTTAAATAGGTATTAATGATACCATATTGAATGTTAAACGTGTGTAGACACAAAATTCATGACAGCTAATTGAATAGGTAATAGGCATAACATTAGTTAACGTAAAAGTTTAACTAGAAGAAGTGTTTAAAAACTTCTACGAGCGGGATTCGAACACGCACCCCATGACATGCTAGGTCAGGTATACTAACAACTTTTAATATATTTTTTTTCAACACTGTCTTTTTTCAAATAGAAATAACTCTTAGCTTCATTCTATGCGACAGTACATTATTTCCAACGATTTGTTAAGTACAATTTTGCTTTAAATAACTTAAATACACAACACAGTAAGCATCTAACCTCAAAACCAGATCAAAACAATAAATTTTTTTTTTTACTGCACCCACAAATTCGATAGGCAAAGAGTCTGTTGTGTGAAAATATACTATCCGGGATTCCCAACCAAAATTACCCGGGTAGAGGAAAGGTAGTTTCCCGGGAGTTCCCGTACGGGTAGACGGGAAATAAACCCTATTGTAGGGTGACCATGATCATATCGATAAAGCGTCAACGTTTGATGATATGCCCGTCCACGTTTGGCAATATCGTTAATGTAGGAAATCTTACTGATGGTTAGGTTAAGGGGGTGCAGCGCGGACGCAAAACTGCGAGTTTCAAGTTATTATGATAGCGAGCGAGCGGCGCGTGGCAGTGGTGTGACAACGGCGCACGACTACGAATACGAACGCACACTAATAACTGCACAGAGTAGGCTGGTGACTTAATTAGAGCAATGTTTACTTTCGTAAAATCATAGGCGTTTGGGTAAAAAATAAGAAAAGTCTTCATATTTTCATATTCATGTTTTTTAATTGAAAAACAAGACAACAGTGGCCTGCGGAATATCAATACAAACATTTTGATGTTGGATCATTGTTTCATTTTTGCTATATTTACAAAGTTACTGAAGAAATAAGTTTTTAGATATCATACTTTTACGTACTGTTTATGCAGTTTCTGGGTATTTGTTTTAAATTCCAAGACAACCATGGCCTTGTGAAAGGATCAAACTAACCTACACTAGTCCTTTTAATGTATATGACCTATTCAGCGCCTAGCACCAGTGACTTAAAAACACGTAAATTTACGAAATTCCGCGCGGCACCCCCTTAAGTGATTTTTTTTTCCCGAGCGAAGTTTGACCATTTCATGAAGTAGCCGCGCGTTTAGTTGCCCATATCCAGAAACGATTTCTTATCATTGATCTGCCCAAACCACATCATGATGTGGCCAATAGATAGTGATGAAACATTTCATGAAATAAAAATTGTCAAAGCGGCGGCTAATGACTCGCATATTACATTACGGCTAGCCGTGTTGAAGAACGTATGGCGCCGAATACATTCCGGCGGATTTTCATTCAGCCGCATTCTAGCTAGCCGTAATGTAATGCGGCGGATTATACAATCCAACTGCGACATTGACACTACGTCACGTCATCAAAATCCGCAACAACATTTGCTCATAACAAAATTTGCGTAACATTATATATAACCAACCATATCCTGTTAAAATTGATATTATAATCATCGTCGTCATCATCAGTGACATACCACATGAACATAGCTCATAGGGAGGCCAACACCACAGACAAGATATAGAAAATCCTCTATACTTGCCCAATGCACGTTGGTGGGATTAACCCTGTACGGTTTGTACGTTTTGAGAAGTTTGGTAAGACAAATTAAAGTCACTGGTAAGAAAGGTTTAAACTGTATTGACAAATAACTAAGAAACTGGAATGGTAAAATGGTAATGAATGATTAATGGTAGGAGTACGCGCGATTTATGGTGATCGGTCGTGTGCTTGGTAGCAACTACTGGTGACGACGTCTGAGTAATAAATAAATTAAAGATATTTAAATTAACCTAATCAATAAATATAAAGTGATGACGGCGCGGCGGGCGCGTCTCCGATTACCCAATGTACGTAAACCGTACAAACCCTTTAATAAGGTAGAGGGAAAAATTACGACATTAGGTATTTCCTGAACAACCTAAACCTTTTCAAGACCACTTGTCTAGGCCCTCTCTTCAACCTATTTGTAAGTTATTGCTTTGGTTAAAGTCAGTTGATTTTGTGTAAGTCTAACGGAGCTAAGGGATTAAACGTTTTCTCCATAGAATAGTAACGGATTTCTCGCATTTTACCCGAGCATCTTTTCATTCGGCTTCCGAGCGAGCTTCAAATTATCATGAAGTTTGTTTTGTTTCATAGTTTGGTCATAGTAGAATTGGTCGTGTTGTTTACCGAGGACAAGGACACAAAATAAGGAGACTGCAGAAAATAAGCTTCAAACAAACGCGCTTGCAACTCACACATAGCTCTCAAAGTGAAAACTACCTGCGCTTACCACCCGCGCTGATTACAATTCAAACGCGGTTAGTCGGCGCGTCTCAACCGCGCGCTGTCGAGGAGTCTCTGTGTCCAGTGTGCGTTACACAGTCACGCTGATCGCACGCGCTGGCATAGGTAATAAATAAGAAATATACAAGGTGTTGCAAAATTACCCGTTATACGTAAAGGTTGTTAAAGTACATCCTATCAAGAGTCCTCTGTAAATTTCTTAAAACCTTTGCATTAAGATTTAGTTTTCAGTAAAAACAGTTATTTTAATGATTAATAAAAATATCGACTATGTTAAGGCACATGACTATTTCAGGTTCATGACGTTATGTTACCTACCAGGAGTAACGACTCCTGTCTACTCTGTACCTCCCACAGAGTAGCCTATACCTAATCTTCAGACACTGTATTCTGTGCTCCTAGTACATACACACTGGATATTAATATCCCAGATTTGGTGAACGTTGCATCGTCCGTCCAAATGACCCGGTTCACATAGCTGCGGTCAGCTTCTAGCTGCCGCAGATACCACTCGCAGAAGTTTCTTCGGAGAGCGAAATCACCTGGTGTTAACTCCTGTGTACGCCGGTAGTGGTAAGGGTGTTGACCGTCAGCTCGAAAAATCCGCCAAACTGTGACATGGTTCATGCCAAACCTCGCCGCGGCACGCCTCGTCCTGATGGTTGGTTCGTCTTCGAAGATTTCCAGCACCTCTTCTTCTCGCCTTGCATCTAACGTATTCAGACGTCCACTGCCACGTGAACGATGAAAGGATCCCGTGGAATGCAAACGTGTTGTCATTTCACGAAAACATTGGTAAGATGGTAACCGTCGCTGGTCAGCAGGTGCTCTGCCTTCAATGAAACGTTCATGGTACAAGTCACGAGCGCGAGCTAAGTTTCCATCAGCTCGTCCCACGCACATCATCTCGTAGTAATCGGAATTGGAGAACATAGCCATTTTCGCAATTAAAGAAACACACGAAAAACACACATATGGACGACTGAATGAAATAAAAAGAAACTCAAAAATTATGACACCGGCCGGCCTGTCAAAATTCAGGTACTTTAGAAAAAACCATGGTACGCTTTGTTTTACACGGATATTATTTCGTCTGCGATGAGAGTTTTATTCTGAGGTTTTAATGCTAGATGTCAAAATTACGGTATTTTTGCGTATTTTAATCTTCTTAGAGCATTATACCAACATAATGGTACATGGTACGAAGGCCTGTTGAAATGTTGCATATGAAATTTAAATCTTACAATTAAATAATAATAACAATAATAAAATTATGTGTTCAATCATCATCAACAAGGTTTTTACGTCTATTACAGACGATTCATGGCGTAGTAGTACATTACATAAAATTACAATTTACTTCATTGACAATCAAATTTTATTAATAACTAATTCACAACATCAGATAGTAATTTTTTATCGGATGTGTATTTATTTATCATTTTTAGTGTAAAACATAAAAAATACACATACACATTGATTCATGCGCAAATACCACTATGCAATTTCCTTCTGCTCGTCGCTCGGCTCGGCGGCCGGGGCGGCTAGGCGACAGCTCTCGAAAGAAGTGTCTATGCTTCTGACTAGTTCTGACCGCCTAGTAAGTAGTACGAGGTGGTCAACATTTTGTACGGATTTAATAATCTAATTTGGGTTTTTAATCTTAAAGGACACCGGCCTAATTAATCATAAAAGACTGATTACTATTTTGATATTGTTTAATTTTGATTATTGTTAGTTGTTTGTTTAGTGTAGGTAATCTACTTGTGTAAAAATAAAACATAATGTTTATTTCTGAGTTGGGCTTAAAATAAGTAAAATAGCAAACGAAAGATAATTCGGTGTGGTGTTTTGTATTATTTGTAATATTTTTAACCTGTAGTATTACACGGCTCAGCTTCAGCAGCTTGATCAAATTGATTTGTACAAAATAAAAAGCAAACTGCTTTCAAAGCACGTGTTAGAAAAAATGTTGTCAATCTATGCGGTAAAAATCTAAGTTTTCTGTATTTGGAGTTCCGTAAAAACATTGAAAAGCCAAAATCTGCAGTCACTGCTTTCCTAGTACTACTGCTGTGTAGTTTCTGTTTGTTGGGAAACCACTCCGCATTAAAATTAGGATATGATTTACATTTCCAGAATTAACTGTTTATGTGTTGTAATAACTTGTTTTACATCCTAAACCTTAGTGTAAGTTTGTAAAAGTGCAAACGTTACTATCGCGTTTGCTTTAACAGATTGAATTCTCGATCCTATTTACATACCATTACGATCTATCTGTTAAAACTTAACTTAAACGCGATAGTAACGTTTGCACATTTTTACAAACTTACATCCTAATGTAATGATAGATAGAACCCCTAGGTTCTGACGTCTGTTGAAGGCGGCACAATACGACACGTGATCGGTAGCCGATTATTGAAATGAAACCTTTTGCATGGATCTACTCGCGTTTATTGTTACTTGGTTTACAAAAAATATTTCATTTCAATGTGTAGTGTTCGCGTAAACTTTAGAAAACAATGTCAGGTAATCAAAAGAAAGGAACAAACAAGTGCGAAAAGGCAACTCCTCTCTCTTGCATCTTGGGATGATCCTACTGTTAGCATGGTAAGTGAAAACTCACCCACATATCCCATCTATCAACCGATATGTTGCGACGCTATAAAAGACTGTGTAATAATAAATAGCTATCCATCTTTTGTTCCGTTAGAGTAAAATGATTTAATTTCAATTATTATTATGCGGAACCCACTAAATAAATATTACCAAAAGTACCAGGTCAACATGATTTCTAAAAAAAGGAGGTGGGAAAATTCAATTTCAAAGATCAAACTACAGAAAGGTTTTGCGCATAAGTTATGTAAGTACCTACTTAGCTAACAGCTACGATTCTTGTTCCCGTACCTACCTATTAAACTCTCTTTTACTTCTTAGGTCGGCTTGCACCAAAACTCACTAAATACGTTTAGCGCTAAACATGTTTAGAGTATCATTCTGTCTCTTTCAACTTCCAACAGACGTCAGAAATGGAATGATATTTTAAACGTGTTTAGCGCTAAATGTATTTAGGGTAGATTTTACCAAAATCCAATTTATACGAGAATATCTACTACACGAGAGCTATCCCAGTATAACTTTACTCTTATGATTTAATCTATGGATAAGTTACTCTCGCTTAGTTACTCTGTGCTGTGACGGAAACGGAAACGAACGAAAATATTAAATTAACCACCAAGCATAAAAGCACATTCATACCATGCGTGAGCAATGGCGCTGCGTATTTTTAATTAACCAGGGTAATATGTCTGCTTGACGTTTTGAATAACTTCAATCAAATATTCTGTCTGTTGTGTTGATTGTTTGTTGACAGATAATATTGTAAAAATAAGAAGTCATGAATAGCGTAATTCTTTAATACATACAAGCTCGTAAATACAACGAGCGCATACAACTCACCTACCTATTTGTTGCATACTCCAGACGATGCTCAATTTTTGTTAGCAAATTATACACAGATGCTTTTGACAAACGGAATCTTATATGGCGAAGTCGTAGACGTCGTTATCTTCAAAGTAAGTACTATGTCCTTTCTTTAAACCATGTAGGGCGAGAGCCAAAATATTCTATATCGTCATTAGTCAATAAATTGATTCAAACGTAACGACATTTTGTTAGGTTATCTATAAAATTTGTAACAGACAGCTGTTATTGTGAATTATAAAGCAAATCTGAATAAGTATAAATTTAACTATCAAGTATTTAATTTGGAAAATCTTTTAAAAGGGACTTTAACTAGATTAAAGGTCCCTGTACTGTTACACACACAATGCACAAATACCGATAGATGACTAGTCTGAAAAAAATAATAATCTTTGATTTAGAAGCTAATGACTTCAACAGCTGATCAGTAGTGTTGGGGGTCTCTTAAAAATCTTAGCGATGTTTTTGCTGAACTTCGATATTGTTTTTTTCGGAAACTACTGTGCCTACAACTTAAAGAACAGCACCCACCACTTCAGTTTTATGTATAGCTACTGACATTTCAGGCCTAACGGGTTTTTTTGAAACAAGTTGTATATGTATTATAAGAAAGGGATCATCGCGACTGTCCGAGCCGATGAACCGCGTCATACTAAACTCGTTTCTAAGTTGTGCGCTTGCGCGCGTGTCATCACCAGCGCGCTGACGAGACGCGTTTGCCACCCGCCGGTCGCGCGGGCGGTCGGCGGCGCACACTGGAACGGTTCGGATTTGCGGACGTAGGACTTTTTTGTTACATATCATTATTTTCGTTATGCCAATCGATAGCCCTAATTAAGGCGATCAGGTTTTATTAGGGCAACTTTTCTGTAAACATAATTAATATTATACGAGAAAATTGAATATAAAAAAAAATTGTATGGGACGATATCTAACATGCTCTATAAGTACCAAGTCTTGGTAGATCCCAGCTTGATATTTTGTAGGGTTAATCTATGGGTGTTTATATATAGCGCCACATACATAGCATTGTCCCGGACTTCCCCGTTTTC
Source organism: Eudonia mercurella (assembly GCA_963082485.1). NCBI lineage: Eukaryota > Metazoa > Arthropoda > Insecta > Lepidoptera > Crambidae > Eudonia > Eudonia mercurella. The sequence continues at coordinate 9,977,255 of OY720040.1, read as the reverse complement.
CAGATATATGAAGCTGAACTTTGGTACTTTTTCTAATTTTTCTTAGGAATTATTTTAATTACTAAACTTCAAATAGTTATTAAAAAACTGAACAAGCGGCGGCCGGCGTGCCTCTGAAGCCAGCCTCCGAGCGCAGCTGTTGCGAGATTTCGTGTCTGTGAGAGCACTCGAGAGATGATGTGCGTTGCTCGAGCGCGTCTGTATGAAGCTTACCTTCTGCAGTTTTATTTATTTTGTGTTGACAAGGAGTTGTATCTACTTTTTAATACTTATATACCTTATTCAGAAAAACTATTTAAACATTAAGTATTTAGTTAAATATTGTTTTGTCAACGTCACATATACGTCATTTTGAATTTGAGAAAAAGAGACAAAACAATGATTAACTAACTTATGCTTAAATCGTTTTTATGAATATGGGGGATAGTTTTTTGGTGTGGTAAATAAAATAATTAAATGTGTTATAGGTATAGGTCGCGCCCACAGACCGGCTATATGGTCTGTGGTCGCGCCAAACTTCTAGTCCCCTCTGAAGTTGGCGCGATTCGCGTCGCAGTAGTAAAAAATAGGCGTCAGTAGGGCGAAGGCGGGGACGAGCGGTAGGGCCTGACTGTACAGCTGCGCAACTAAGCAACTTCAGAGTGGACTAGAAGCTTGGCGCGATCTATACCTATTACTGTATACCTGCGCGCCAAAATATTCACTATTTCATCAAAATCGTAAGAATCTGGGCATCGGGGTTAATCTTCGTCAACCTGTAATTTACATACCTACCTAGGTACTAATCGTTCAAAAGTCACGTGCGTGTCATATCAGAAAATATTTGATGAAATACCCAGTTGCATACCAAGCTATCGAAAGTTAAGTTTTATCTTTAAAGATAGCGTTGTTAGAGTGATGGACGCGTTCGGTCGGACCGATTGCCTTCGGTAACACGCACGAGACCGTTATTTGGGTTATCCGGTAGGGTTGGCAACGTCCGGATTTATTGCTCTCCATAAATATACATGAGTATATATATAAGGTCACATTTTATCAACTGCAAATATTTTGAGGATAAATTCAACAACATATGTAATATATTTTTATGAATAAACCTTAAATTTTTATACGCTAGTTTTCAAGAAAAACGCCAAAATACATTTCGATTTAAAGAAAAATAAAGTACTTTCGCTAGTTTCAATTTAAAGGAGCCGAAACACAGAGGCCGCATTGCCTTCACCGCTTACACGTGCCCCTAGTTTCATTCAAAAGAGCCGACAGAGAGGCCGCTCTTAAAAATATTACAATTTTTGTATCATTTATTCATTTGAGCTACAAAAGTAAAATACAGTGAAAGACTTCCTGATTGGATAAAAAAATGTTTTGGACTATTCAAACGGCTCTACTTATAAAATACTAGCGACCCGCCCCCGGCTTCGCATGGTTGCAATGCTGATATTATCAGTGTAGCTCTACTATATGCATGTATTATACATATAAACCTTCCTCTTGAATCACTCTATCTATTAAAAAAAACCGCATCAAAATCCGTTGCGTAGTTTTAAAGATCTAAGCACACAAAGGGACATAGGGACAGAGAAAGCGACTTTGTTTTATACTATGTAGTGAAGTTTATTTGATTAAAGATGGTTTGACTTGTACTACGGAGAATTCAGTGCTATATTACAGATCATCGTCATCACCAGCTCATTTATGTCTCCACTGCTGGAGCACGAGCCTGGATGATAGGGAGAATGGACCATAAACCACCACGCGGACCCAGTGCGGCTTGGTGGTTGCTAACGACTGCTAAAGCCGGGACCAACGGCTTTACGTGCCTTCCGAAGCACGGACCGAACGGATATTACAGATACATATTTACTATTGACATGCTGTGGCGTCCCTGATCTGATAGAACCCTCGTGGGACGATGTGCGGCATTCGTTAATGGATCGCGTAGTCTGTCAGTGATGTGATGATACCGTCATATTCTGAACCGTGAATACGGTAACATAAATAAATTGTTATTTTTTTATTCACAATCACAGTGCTGGACTTTTATTAAAAATAGCCGTGAGTTTTTATAAAAAAGGTGTAGGTAGATACCTTTGACAGGAATTTAAAAGTTATGATATGTTATCTTGATGGCAATGATATGAGTCGTCAAGGTTGTATGTAGCTGGTCAAAAAACAAGTGATTACCTATTATTATTGTTACCAATCAGTTTGTGTAGGGCATGGCATGGCAGTGGAGAAGAAACTGCACATGCGGCTCGTACTACACTCAGGGGCACATCTAACCAGGGCTTGGAAACCGGTAAATTTTTTGAACCGGTTTCACGAAACTATGCATGGGACTTTATTGAAAAGGTTACGTTTCATTGAACTGGTTTTTGAACCGGTTCAAATTTAAAATGATAAATACTTAATTTACGTTTTCGACCCATGTTGATAGGATGCGCGCAACTATCAAAATGAGTCTGCTGACTGCGCTCGCGACGCAAAACTGGCGCGCGCCGCGCGGATATTTCATTCAACAAGTTACAAACAACAAGTCGCAGCCAGCGATCACTACAAATAAACCGGTTTATTTAGGTTCGAAATATCGCTCCCATTTGGTTCCGCACTGGAACGGTACTTTACGATAGTACAGGTTTTACATACAAACATGCTCACTTTGCGACTTTAAAATGTCAATACATTTCTGCAAAGGTCTAGCTGTATGCTAATGTTTAGGTTAAGCGTTCGACTGTCCAATTAGCATTTTGAAAGAGTACAGAAACTATTGCATTTGTCCATAGAGGCAGAACAATGAATGCTTCATCACATTCCATACAATATGATATGGCATTAAAGTAATGCTTTGCTTAACTGTTAAAACTGTTCAAAGTGCTAATTGGACAGTCGAACGCTTAACCTAAACATTAGCATACAGATCTTTTCAGAAATATATTGACATTTTTATGTATAGAGTCGAAAAGTGAGCCTGTTTGTATGAAAATAACGAGGTGGGCGGTTAGATGTACCCTTGAGTGTATTTGACTATGTATGAGCCAGAAAATGGCTAGGAGAATAAAATAATGGGTCATCAGGGATCGCCCTTTGGGAAAGAGCTCCTCATTCTCAAAGACATCGTCAAATTAATGGCAGCTGTCTTCAGATGAGTAAGGGTCAAAGGATGGAGTGACACAAAAAATAAGTGGACTAAGAAAGGTAGGCGTCCACGGATTCGTTGCCGTCTCGAAAGATCCGGAGAATCTAGTATTTCTCCAATACTAGATTCAAGAAGAATTGAGGACATACATTTTTCCTCCGCAAACAAACCCGGATGTGCTGTGTATGTCCAAAAGGCAATGGACTGCAGTGCCAATAGTCCTAGTTAGGTATACAAAAAACTTTTTCCTGAAACAATGCTTTTTCCTACAGTTCATCTCTATCTCATTTCTAAAACCACTGTTGACATTATAAACACTGTGCCACGTAATAATAAGTGACAAATTACGTTAGCTTAACTAGATGACACACAAAGAGTGTTTGAAACACAGACTACCGATTGACTATTTGTCTACCAACGCACAGTTTCAATGCCAAGCTGTTGCCTAGTAATGCACATTTATTGATCCAATGACTTTATGCATCGCTACCGACGATATAATATTTAACGTGTTTTAGGCCGGCACTTTCTGCTTTATATTTATAACCTAAAATACTATTTGTATTCTATAATTTATTGTCGAAAACATTCACCTACAAGTCACTGTCAATTAACAACACTATAAAATCCGGCTCTGTTGACAAAACACCACCCGGTCGCTCCCCGGACACCGGACACCCTCTAAACTAGGCCACATCCGGGTTACGCAGATGGAAGGATGTCATTTTGAATATAATTATTTTGTTTTCATTATACTCCTGTAAGAAGCTGTTGTCTATCTAGCCAGTTATATGCTATAATTCTAGCTTGTCACCACCTTCTTTTGGAAATATTACATTATTTTCTGTAAGACGAAGAACTATAAAATAAACGGACCCTCCATGAGGATGATTGATTTAAAAGTATGCGCTGCTTCTAGCTCACCTTCACCAAGCCTGTGTATGTCACCCACGAGCCACCTCCACGTCCTTTTTCTGTGGCTGCTTCTGAGCGGTTCCGGGTTCTTGCCCAGAACCAACTGTATCAAGATGATACTCACTAACGGCCAGGGGACTCTTGCTTCTCTTAGCAATGGCGATCCGCGCGATTGAATGCAGCTAGTCGTCAAATCGATGGAAATCGATGCAGTCGCAAAATCGTCGCGCCCATGTGCTAAAAGTATCGAGTTTAGTAAGCCTACAAGGGCGGATCATACAGCGATGCGTCGTATCGGTATGGCCTCTTTGCGTTGGCGTTTCGTCACAAAATACCTCACAAACCTAGAAGGTAAGCTTCATACGGGTACAATCGCGCTCGAGCAACACAGAACAAGCATTTCGGAACCAGGGCTTGGAAACCGGAAAAATTTTGAACCGGTTTCACGAAACTATGCATGGAACTTTATTGAAAAGGTTACGTTCCATTGAACCGGTTTTTGAACCGGTTTACAAAAAGTTTTTTTTAAATTAACCGGTTAAAATTAAAAATGATAAATACTTGATTTACGTTTTCGACCCATGTTGATAGGATTTGCGCAACTATCAAAATGAGACTGCGCTCGCGACGCAACACTGGTGCGCGCGCAGGTGTTTCATTCAACAAGTTACAATAAGTCGCAGCTAGCAATCGCTAAAAATAAACCGGTTTAGTCTCCTTATTTTGTGGTTTCGTAACGATGCTGTTAATCATTATCAGTCTGTAAACGTCCCACTGTAGGCCTTCTTACACAGACAATAGCATATAGAGAGAAACCGTGACAAAAGGGATGTTAAGAATAAAAATCGATATCACCCAACAGTATTTCGAAACGTTTCATTTGACCTAAACATGAACCTTGTATTCACACACACACACGACGCTACGTTAGATAAGTCCTCGCCTTTGGACTCAAGTCAAGTGGGTCATTTGCCTCCCATATTTATAATAAAAACAAAATCGTGACGTAATACTTACCTAGCTATCGTCATACAACTTTAATTTTGTGACAGAGATGAAATCAGCACGTTGTTGACCCAATGCATGTTGGTAGGCGTTTATGAATGCTTGATTAGCATTTAACGACAACGCCTTATACGAGTAACACTTACGTGCCTATCGAAGCACGGACATGCAGAGTTCACAGTGCGTGTTTACTCGATCAAGTTATTAAAACGAAACATTTTTGGGATTTTTTTTAACTCCTCATATGTCGCTAGGAGTCGCTGCTTCAATGCCATACAAATTCTCTTTTAAATTTACGTAATGAAATGAATCAAGTGTAGGAAAACTCGCATTTAGCATTCGACGTGCACATATAGTGCTTAGTATTAAATAGCCCACTATCGCTTCTACTCTGCCTTAACCTTGGCAAAGGCTTTATAGGAGAAAGTCGATGTACCTATCTATAAACCTAGTATTGTGTGTGTCTATGCTAGATAACTCAACAACTATAGTAGTTCGTTTACACTCTTTTGTTGTCGATAGTGTGTAATGGCGAGTTTCTTTATTGTCCAAAAGGGCTGGGTCGACAATGGAAAAATAAAGTCATTTATATCGATTGACCAGCCATGCGGCCTAGACGGTCGTCAGTAGTCACTATCAGATCTACAGATTACACCAACAACGTGTATACTGAATGGTGTAGGTAGATTGATTTCAACACGCGACTTTTTTCATCGACCTTGTCGAACTAAGAAGTTAGCTACTGATTTAAAACCACTAATTCCAAGTAATAAATCCACATTCTGAACACAGAACCATTGTCTAATTTCAACCTCGAACACAACACCTTTCAAAGGTACAGTATTTACGCTTGTAATATTTTGCATAGACGATTCCAAATAAATGTCAAATTGACGATGTCGTGCATTCAACATCATTCAAAAATGCGTCGCGATCACAATCACTGACACTTGTCAATTAGTTTGAAGTCCTTGAATAGCTTTCAAAAGTCAAATTTAAATTAGTATTACGATAGGTGTTAGAGTTAGACAATAAGCCCCCTGGTTGGCTTTAGCCATCCATATAATTTCTGAAGGTTTATTCCTTCATACCTGCTGTTTTTGCTGATAAGCAGCAGTGCCCTGCATTGATGTGTTCAGGTTCTAAGAGTATTGAGATCGTGGTACATGAATGACCCGCTAAAGTTGAAATATCTCTAGCTGTCGCAGTTCCATCCTGTCGAAGCGAATCCCGATCTTATCCGAACCCCCCAGAGAATCTATCAAAGAACGGGGACACGCTTCTGTGATGACATTCTCTCTAGGAACACTGACGGTGTTTCGATCACACGCCTTGAGGAACGCTTAAAATTTCTAGCCGCCCCAACAAAGTCCGATGGTTAAGACAATTTGACAAAAGCAAACTATCAAAAGTAAATGTTTGTCGCAGTTCCGACCCGACCGTCGTCGCGTCGCGTCGATATCTGTAGAACTTCAGTCTTACATAGTTAATTTGTATGGGTTCGTGCAAACTGTCCTTAATATTAATTCGATCGAATAACGCACACAGCACTGTGTATAAATAGTCAATAGATATATTATTACTTTATCGACTATCGTTTCATTAACATAGACTCGATAGATAAACTCTTTAACGTACGCTTCAAAGGCCTCGCCTGTATTTTTCCCGGATTCGAACAAGGTCAACTAAATAAATAAAATACTGTTATTGTTATCATTTTTCTTATCATTTTTGTATATTGGTTGTTGTTACCAATGTGGGTTGTTCCGTTGTTTATCAATTCTAGGAAAATTACTAAATGTTTTGGAATATCCGTATTATTATTTGCCACAACTTTTATTTCCGATATTTTAGATAATAATTGGTAAGTCCAAACCCAGAATTGTTTACCTCCTTGGTTTTTATCTTTCAATAAAAAAATTGGTTTACTACAGAATTGAGCAATATAGTCGCTTTAAAGTACCAGTTACATAACTCTTACAATTATGCTGCGCAAGCTGCATTGCAGTTGGATCTCTAACTATATGTAATAAAGTTCGAATCAGCATTAGCTTACTGAACATCGGTTATCGCATAGCAATTGCTTCATAGATAATATCCCCGCATGTGACAATTTTCACAACTCTTTAGGTAAGTAGAGTTTCGCTAGTTACTAGTTGAGAAAGCTTATTCCACTATGCTCATTATAAATTTTTAGAAATACGTTAATGTCGTCATATATATTAATTAATATCTGTACTATTAATAAAGGGGTAAAAGTAAAGTTTGTAACTTTGTTTGTTTGAAGAAGGTAATCTCTGGAACTACTGGTCCAATTCCAAAAGTTTTTTCTCTGATAGAATGCAAAATTTTTTGCGGGTAACATAGGCAATATTTTATTTTTAAAAAGAGTTTCTTTATAAAATTTAAAATCCACGCGAACGAAGTCGCGAGTAAAGTGCTAGTTAAGAATAGAAGTGTTACAAGTCGAATTTGATGATTATCTACGTTACGTACCTACTTATCTTATTTATCTCTTCCACTTTAGTTATGAATGTGAGTCGTTAAAGGAAATCGATAATCCTGTAAACATAATGTTGATGCCAAATCGAGAACTAAAAACAAAGCGACACGCGTTTCTGTCTTTTTAAAGAGTTTACTAGAATGGAGTCCTAAATTTTGTATTCCGATATGGCTCTACTAAATATGGCGAGAGAGTTACTTCCAGTTAGGGTTGCCAACTTATATCAAGGTATATAAGCGATTTGAACTTATGCACTCCGATATTTATATAAACAAAAAAGTAGTAGGTGTTCAAATTCAAAGTCCATTTCACTCAAATCCGTCCGAGTGAAATCGCGTTTTCCCAAAAATATTGTATGTTTGCCTCTTGTCTTAAATCGTTTTCAAAATAACAGTAAGTCTACTATACTATACAGTATATTATACTATACTATACTATATATATAACAGACAGCCTAAATATAGGATACTACGATTTTATTGTATAGTAGGGATGGTATAACCCTACTTATATTCCAATGCTCATTGTGCTAGGATTGAAAAGAATGTGGCATAGACTTAATACCTATATGGCATAGCTTTTTGTTATATCTATTTATGTGTTGTTAGCTCTTGTAACTGTTTCTGTATGACCACAGTTGTTAACAATGCAGAACGTTTGGTACGTAACGGTCAAGATAAATTTTAGTCTGACCAAATTAGTTTTCACTAGACTAGCGTGAATATTCGCAATAGCGTTATTTGTTAGTTTCGGCGCCAAAAACATTCTTATATTAAAATCGTTTATCCCATAGTTTTTCTCTTTTGTAAAATTCAAGCTAACGAAACATTATAAGTATTGTGATGTTCTTGAATTAGCAGTTTTCGGGCTCTTTTTATAGCGTCTACAATAGGGTTTCAATTTTGCCATTTTTACTTTAGGGAAAATGTGATTAATCTGGCTAAGTTTTTATTAATCTAATACCTTTAAATTAGCAATTCTTGTATATATATATATGTATGTATATAATCTGAATCTCGGAAACGGCTCCAACGATCTTCATGAAATTTAGTATGCCTCCGAATCCCGGGGGGATTATCGATTATCGATAAATCGATCTAGCTAGGTTTCATTTTTAGAAAACGTCGTTTTATCCGTAAAAAAATACCGAGCAAAGCTAGGTCATATAGGTACTGTTAATAAACATTACTAATTATGTGGTGTGCCCTTGGAGAGACCTATGGCCAGCAAAGAACTAATATTAGTATATTAGTTCTTTGCAGGTCATAGGCTTTGCAGGGCATAGCCTATAGTTAGGCTGAGTTGATGATGATGATGATGATGAGGAAACGTCTCTGAATGCGGCAGCAAATCTTGTAATAAGTAGGTACATGGATCTTCCGAATTTGTGAAATTATGAAAGTGGCCATGGCCTATGATTGATGCGGACGGAATCTTGTTCCTCGATAATTTAAAATTAGGGTATATGAGTATTTTTGCATAGCAGGCAGACTGCCAAGTGTCGAGTGAATATTCACATTTGCCACCACTGGCCTTGTCCGTATTTTCTTCAGAGTTCTTAATGTGAGTGTTATTGTCTATTTCAGCGCTTCTTAATTTTATAGGCTTCGGACCACTCAAAAAATCTCTTTTAATCAAATGACAACAAATTAAAGACATTGCAATTTAAAACGAGAGTTTAAAAATAAATGATATGCAGAACCTTTCTGACATTCCCACGGTATCCTTGGGAAGCAACAGAACCCACTTTAGGAATCTCTCTCTCTAACGTTAACAAAAATTTCATTAAAGCGCCACCTGGTGACAAAGAATAAGAATTAAAAATCCATACAAATTCTCGTTTTTGTTAATGTGAACAAATGCACAAAAGCTTACACAGGCAGTACTTTGGCGCCCTGGCGAGTTCGCGACACTCGTTCGTACAGCACTATCCATATATTATATATCCAATATTACGCGGACGGAGAAGTATGAAATTTCGCATACTTATAGTTTATATAGAGAAGGTTATCCGAATGTTAATATTTAAAAAAAATTATGCATAAAAATACATTAAATCAACAAAAACAACATTACACACACTACCATGTATTTGACACACACGTATTGTTTGTCTTTAAGGCGGCCGACATCTGTCATGCCAATCCAAACACATTCTATCTTTTTTAATTTTTCATTGCTTAGGATACAATCCGTGCAGCCTTAATAAATTACGGTCGAATTTCGACCACTGGGCGACCATTAGTATTGATTAATACTCCAATAGCATACTCGTATCTGCTGTGATATCTGCGATATCGGCGTTGTTATAATATCTTTCTTTCTACTATTATCTAACTGTTGAACAAAAGGAACTATTTTATTGTACCGGTGGTGTCTAGTTGTCGTGTGTCAATGAGGTGACTTTCTCTTTTCTAATGTTCACCTTTACACCACGAAAGACAGGCTAAAAACGTATAAAGCACAAGAATATTTCAGTGAAAGTGCATTTTATACTCATCCGCAATGATGCAAGGACAGATAATGTACTTTCTCTATTCACAGCACTGTAACTGTCTTTTGTACTCTGAATTTTATCAGATCATTTGTTACTTTCTAACCCTCCTATTTCTAAACATATACCTGATTTTAGATTTATCGCCATTGTGTTTATGCCTATACAGGATGCAGGATGGTAATCGGTGTATAATCCCAAAACATACAGGATACAGGATGGTAATCGGTGTATAATTCCAAAACATAGCCATGCAACCCAATATAAGGAACACCCGTGATAACATGCAAAATCATATTTCCGTAGATTTACTTTTCTTTTTAAGCATAAATTTTGTTTAACCCTGATATGTTTAACATCTGTTTTAGTTGGACCATGAGATTGACGGCTAAGATCGTATTAGCTTGTCCTCGGGTTGAAACTTTGCAATTTGACTCAAAACAAACAACCTCATTATCTCGACTATATGGTGCTTTTCAGGAATGTTTACAATTTTTGCGGGGTTTATGCACGGTACCCTATCTGCCAAATTCGGGATTATTATACAGGCATTACCAACCATCCTGTATACATTAATAGTACTAGGGCGAGTTTTTTTTCTATTTTTATTATTTCGATTTTATGCACACAACTAGGCACATAGCTGGTTATGTTCCATATTTGACTCTCTCAACAGTAAGTCAAAAATGAAGGCCCCAGGCAGCTAGCCGCGACTCCTACTTGGCAGACGACTACAGTTATATTTGCAATGTCTCGTGTTTGACACAGAAAAGTTAGCTGTTTACTGTTATATGAACATGTTTTTTTGGAAAATCATACATTTATGTAACAGTATTACACAATCTGTTATGAACTGTGGGTGTGCCGAACAACTTACACCAGTCATTGTCTTACAACTTAAAAGGTTTTTGCGTAGTTATGTGTCTTATCTCTGCTGAAGGTCATGCTTTTGTATGTGTTAAAACGAATGTTCTTTTGTTGGTCCCGGCGGCACATAATGAGAGACTGCGGGTGTGAGTTTTGTTTAGGTAATATCCGTATTGATTCGATTACGTTTACGAAAACGAAAATTAGCATGGCATTGCCATACAAATTCTCGTTTTCGTTAACGTGATCGAATGGCGAATGAAACTCGCAATAGGCACCCAGAAGGTAACCTTATTACGTATCGCGCTCGGCAACGCACAAATGGTTTAATAATGTTTGCCCGAATTTCTTGTTGTTGAGTGAGTTGAGTTGAGTTGTTTGCCATAACTTTGTTTTTACATATTTTCATTAGAAATAACGTTTCATTTGCCATAATTATCAAATGACATAAACCTACTTTCACTAATTTCATTGGTCATAATAATCAAGTGCCATAATATTTTAAATCCATAATTTGATTTCGCACGTTTCTTACTACGAATTTCTATCGTTTGGTCGGTCGGCCCGCACGGCGCTCTTATCATTCATTCCGTCTGAACTTCGTTTGACGTTTGACGCATTCCGTGTCCGTGACGTGAGAAGGTTGTCTGTTCTGGATCTCCTTAGAATAATTGGGTCTCCGTTCCTACACCATTGAGCGAAATCACTGTCAGGGGCTGGGGATGTTCATGCAGACGAAGAAATTATACTTTTTAAAGATCTGAGTAACTAGTGCTCGAAAGTTTTCTCTTTGAAGCATACCAATCGTGGTGACAAACGAGCACAATAAAAATGTTGCCACATTAATCTCGTTTTCGTTAACGTGATCGAATGGTAAATAAAGATTCGCGTTAAGCACCCAAGATTAGATAATCAGTTCTTCAATAGTTGAGGAGTTCGGGCTAAGTACCTCTCTGCCTTCGGCCTTATCACCACTTAACATCAAGTGAGATGAGGCAAAGTGCTTACCTGTAAGAAATTACAAAAAAAAAACCCTGTATTACCATTCAGTGAAACTTAAGGAATTCTCGTTGCATAGAGAAGTTTTGCATCAGAAGCGCGTCAGCAATGCAGTTACTGTAAATAGACTGTGAAATGTATGCGAAGAATCAGCGGAGCGTGATAATCTTGAATAAAAAAATATCATAATTATCGTGTTGTGTGTGGATGTGGTGTAAGTCCGTTTGTGTGATTGTTGGGTGCTGCAATAATGAATTGGGAAAGATAAACGATAACCTTAAAGAAATCTATACCTATATTGTTACGTGAAGGAAAGGTGGTTACCCCTTTGGTACTTGGTTCTAATGAAAAAGGAGTGCAGAAAGAAAAACAAGCAAAAAAGATGATCAAACGGAAATAATGTGTGTGTTGTTTAACTTAGCCTCGAATTTGCTCTTTTAATACTTTCAAATTCGTGTCCCAGTGTCCTGATTCTGCCATTTTCTAGTCTAAATGTCAAAATCAGGCTTATTTACTCCCTCCGCTGGCTTAGCGACCCGTAGTGCATCTTGACCTACAGCGACGCCTTTCTTCCTTAATTTGTGCAATCACACAGTAAGTAAGAAGGGTCACTTGTCGTTCTGGACTAGAAAGATTTACATCTTTCTCTACTCGTCCTTTCAGCGGTATCTAGGACGCCCAACTCTCCTCTTTCATTTTGTATTTCTCTCTTATTCCGATATCCTAAGCCGATATCTGTCTGGCTGATTTGATTTCTCCAATCATGTTAGCCACGGTCACTAGCTCTTGGATCTCTCTGTCCAAAATCAAGCTTCCGACACAATACTAAAACGTTTCTACATAATACAGCTGAATACGTTTTGCTGTGCTGTGAGTTTTTCATAATTAAATACATAAATAAAGCTACAGCTGATTCAATAAATAGTACCTACAGTTAGGTACGAAATAATAATCTCCACTTACTCCGTCGCGTCTGTACTGTAAGGTTTCATGCGATTAGCTTTCTGTAACGAAAATAACTACGCTACAGTTCTCCCGGAAGTAAGAAAGGTACGTAAACGTATTTATTCAAAGTTTTTGATTAGAATAATTCTAAACAGGTCTTTTCACTATATCGTGAGAGCAATAAGTTTAAAATGTTTGAAATAGTTCATCATCTCAGCCAAAAGACGTCCACTGCTGGACAAAGGCCTCCCCCAAGGATCTCCACAACGACCGGTTTTGTGCTGCTCGCACCCAGCGGCTTCCCGCTGAAATAGTTTAGTTGAAAATGTTAATGATAAAAAATGGTAGACATAAAATACAATATATGTCCCGTTTTTTACGTGTATGGTGAAATCCAAAACTATCTACAAATAGCGAAAAGTACTCAATGAAGTATCAGACCCGATTCTGATCAAAATGAAACTAAAACTGCAAAAGTTACGGATTCTCGAAAGTTTCGGGTTTAGTTAGCCTACGCACACTTGGAAATTTCTCCCTGTATAATAAATAACAAACCATAGGTAGTAGACGAACAAGATACACACATTTCACATTTCACAAAAGAACTACCTATAGTGGCTCTAGTGATAATACCAGTCTGATGACTGGCACTCTCTCTGATACGATGATTCGTAATCAATCACCCTTTAAACGTCCCACTGCTGGTGAGCCCAGCATTTAACACATAAACAATAGCATTTGGCAAGGTCGGGACCGGGGCAAAATCCCCAACATCATAATGTTGGGGCACGAACCTTCCCTATGGATGGATAGGGAGAACGCGGGCCCAGTGCGGTGCCCATTGGTGGTTGTTAACGACTGCTAATGCAGCCGGGACCAACGGCTTTACGTGCCTCCCGAAATACGGAGGAGCTCGAGATGATACGTTTTTGGTCATCAATCGGATGATCGGCCTTTTTTGTATAGTTAGAATAAAAACAAAAACAAAAACAAATTCAACAATCGCCCACACTGGCGATGTTGCTTGATATTTGATAGGTAATGTAGGTTTCCCATATCGATACTAAATTATTATATCAATTCGCGCTTCTAAATTAAAGTGTAAGTCATGCAAGATTACATAGAAGTCAACAATCTTGTAAATCTCTTCTTTGATGTTAATCAGTGGCGGTAAAATCTGCAGATTAACTAAATGCTAGATTGTGTTATAATTACCTGATTGCTATAGGTATTTGAAGTAAAAAACAAAATTGTTTATGTTAATCGAGTACGTTTGCCGTCGGGCGGGCGTCTGGTCGAATGACGTCATAGGTATGTCAATACAGCACTGAGCTTAGAACTGTATATTTATTTGGTTTTACCCTCTTTTCCCCCTTTCACGTTTCAAGAGACCGCTAATTTTATCTAGCTAACAGTATGTATGTATGTATGTATGTATCTATATATTTTTTCTTTGTTTAATTTAGATACTTTGTTCACTGAATCAATTGGTATTAGGCATGTCAGCCTCATCATGAGCTATTCAATTATGTATAAAAAAGTTTATTTTTATCAGTCAACGTGGATAATGAGTAATGACTGATTCATTGTTAGACACTTTTGTTTATTTTTAATAAAAAATGGGTTTGCTCTTGATGTCAATCAAGGCTGGCAGGACCAGATAAGGTCTACGACATAAGGAGACCAAGCCTAGCTAGCCCAGAAGATGCCTGTTCACTCTTACCTTAAATGAACTGGTGCTGATACTGGAGCAGTTCACTCATTTTGGCAGTGCCAGCAGTTCGTATCAAAAACTGTGTCACGACGACGACGCACAGTATATTTTTGAAGTGAAAACTTCTTTAGCGGCGTTGTGCATTTTTTTTGGAATGGGTAAAAAATGTTAAACTCGCGTCAGGACACGTGACAGTCAGGACACGTGACCTGATCGAAAATTCGTAAGACGGATGGAGAGTAGAGGAATGGGTAAAAAATGTTAAACTCGCGTCAGGACACGTGACCTGATCGAAAATTCGTAAGACGGATGGAGAGTAGGTAGACAGCTGGCGCGGCGTAATATAATTTTTTAATATAACTTAATATAACTTTTTAATGTAATATAAATTGTCATGTTGTGTACGATAGCCCAATAAATAAATATTGTATTTTACCACATAAATGAGAGTACTTTTATACTGATAATTAAAGCAATTCGTGCAAAATTATTCCTTAACCATTCCAAAATATCAAAAATGCACAACGTTAATATTCAAGTTTTCACTTCTGCCGGCACTCCCAGAGTGCAACCCGTCGTTTTTTTTTAACCTAAAAATCGGACATGGTATTTTTTTAAAGCCAGGCAATAGAATATTCTCCAACAAATGCCTGAGTAAAATTCCCGCGCGGATAACTTGTATAGCTTTTTAGAAATATCTGAAAAAAAAATTCCCGCTAAGCTCAAAAACACAATATTTTTTTTAACTTTGAATTCTTACATATGAAATATAAATTTCTTTATTAAGTTGAAAGACCTAAGGCTTAGCTAAATTACAAGCGTTTCTTGGATACCCTACGACTTACCAGTGACGAATAATCGCGATCAAGGGATTCTTGTTTTTATTTTTTTCTGGCTCTGTTTTATGATTTGGGAATTTGCAATCAGCACAGATCAGTCGGTTACTTGTATGCGCTATTAACAATAAAAAAACCAATTCCCTATTCCGTTTTAAATTATAAAGGCATCGTTAACAAACAAAGTTCTTTGGTGCAAAAAGGAATGGTGTCAAGCAACAATGTGTGTCCCATCAATCTTTTGCCGTTGAAGAAAACGAAGAAAAATCATATTTTGATCGAAAGTACACCTTTATGATGATATACACTTCTCATCAGAAAAATCGAAACACTTCCCCGTTTTTATGGTTTCTGTCCTAATTTTATACAAAAGAGTTTTCACTCCATGAAAAAAATCACATGATTGTATAGCTGGCAGTTTGGCCATTACATGACAAGCGAAAATTCAAATCGATGAAGAATCGTATGGAAGCAGTAATAAAAATGTGTTGTTTTATCAATTTCTTTTATACTTCATACAGGGTTAATTTATTTTTTTAAATATAAGAGGGAGGCAGACGAGCAGGCGGGTGTGGACCTGATGGAGAGTAATCACCGCTTCCTATGGACACCCGCAAAACCAGAGGAATCGCAGACGCGTTGCCGGCCTTTGACTTGTTGAACAAAATACGAAACCTATGAAAATTTAATTTGAATTTAGAACATTAACATTAGGATTTGAAAACCTTATATTATATACTATTAAACGACATTTGGCATATATTCCTAAATATACACATTTTTCTGATAATCCTTACAAAACATAAACTTGCAAGGTGTTTCGATTTTTCTGATGAGAAGTGTATATGAAAGCGTCCGAAACTAGACTTTGGTGTATTTGATTAGATACTATTACTCTTTGCGACATTTTGTCCTTTAGGTCAAGTTATAATGGCTATATGTATGAGCCTAGTTAATTTTAAACGTCGCAAACTGATCGATCTACGCCGCTCAAGGTGAAACTTTCTGACGTATCATCGTTATGGTGTTCAATGACTTTAAATTACTCGGCACCTTCTGTTTTTGGTGTAAATTCTATTAACACTATATATTTTATTTATTCTATTTTTGTTACAAAAGATTCGAAATGTTCGCTTTTATAAGCAATCTTTCTTCTTTCAAGTTTATTTTTACTTGATCGGTTATATTTATGTCAAGCTACATAGGAATTGCATTAGCGGTAATTAGTGCTAAAGTTATCATTTTACTTAGGTACTAAGTAGAAAAGTGTTTCTAAACTTCTACTTTGTATTACAGAAATAAAAATTGAATAGTACCATACCATGATTGTTAGTCTTGGTAATTCCTCGTTCGCTCGCCTCTTATTAAAGCTAGTTCTAAATTGGTTCAATTACATAACATCAGTTCTAGGTTTGTATTTAGCTCTATCGGCATCCATAGCGATGTTTTGTTCTATGTAGGTCGTCGACGTAGAATTATGGTGTAATAGGTATTAGAAACAAGACCATCATTAACGTAACACCTTATACCTAGGTGATTGATAAAATATATTTTTAAGATAATTATCCTCTTTGGAACTAATTTTGGCACCGATGTTTTTTAAGTTCGGTACACATGTAGGTATTTTACACCAAGGTATCCTCAGAAGCTGTTGACTGGTTGAAAAGTCTGGTGGTGGTTGATGAGCGTTGAAAAAAGTTCCACTGTTGGGATATTAAATCCGCATTTTCCGGCACCAATGTTTTTAGGGTTCCGTAGCCAAATGGCAAAAAACGGAACCCTTATGGATTCGTCATGTCTGTCTGTCCGTCCGTATGTCACAGCCACTTTTTTCCGAAACTATAAGAACTATGCTGTTGAAACTTGGTAAGTAGATGTATTCTGTGAACCGCATTAATGCGCGAAAATCTTAAGATTTTCACACAAAAATAGAAATAAATAAATTTTGGGGGTTCCCCCCATACTTAGAACTGAAACTCAAAAAATTTTTTTTCATCATACCCATACGTGTAGGGTATCTATGGATAGGTCTTCAAAAATGATATTAAGTTTCGAATATATTTTTTTTCTAAACTGAATAGTTTACGCGAGAGACACTTCCAAAGTGGAAAAATGTGTCCCCCTCCCCCTGTAACTATTTTATGAGGTTACCCTATGTTTTAGTCATAGAATATGGCTGTCGAAATCAAAAAGGCCCTTATGGTGAAAAGGGGAAAAGTCTCGTTTTTTAATATTTGTGTATAAAAATTAAATGCTCTGGGCGTATGCTCCTGCCGCCAGAAGTATTTAGACGGCCACATATTTCACATATGAATGGAATATTCAGATTGACATCATGTTATTTACTACAAACAGTTTTTCAAATGTGTGGGTGTTAGGAATATAAAAGATGAGTCTTTTATGTTTGAAAAAAACTGTTTCAAAAGAGGCTTTTATAAGTAATCTCCTAAGGTATAGTATACTGCGATACCTACACAGTATTTCAATTCGGTCTGTGTATTTCAATATACTGTGTCTGCGTAAGTGATATTGAAACGACCTGGCAACCTCCCCCCTCATTACATGTTTTTAGTGACACGTAGGTGGTATACGTAATATTTTTCAAACAAAGAGCTCAATGCTGTCATGACTACTAAAGTAAACAATGGATACAAAAGGTTGTTTACGTTCGAAACAATTCACTAAGGTTTCTGTTGCTTTACGGATTAATAATACCCATTTATATGAAAGCAATTTCTTTAAATCACCACAGACCAACTATTTTAATTACCTATACGGTTTTTATAATCTATGAGTGGTTTTAATTTAAAAAAATTAAGATTCAGAGATGTTTTATTACTACTTAGTATAAGCTATTCGAGGAGCTCGATGGCGCAGCGGTTAACGCGCCCGGTCTGCGAGTGCTGAGGTTAAGCAACTTTCGCAAAAGCGGTTCATCGGATGGATGACCAAAAATTTATCATCTCGAGCTCCTCCGTGCTTCGGAAGGCACGTAAAGCCGTGGGTTCCGGCTGCATTAACAGTCGTTAACAACCACCAACCTGTACTGGGTCCTTGTGGTGGTTTATGGCCCGTTCTGCCTATCCATCGATAGGGAAGGCTCGTGCAACAGCAGTGGGGACAAAAATGAGCTGATGATGATGATGATAAGCCATTTATACGACTTTTTTCATAGTAAAAAGTTTTAGAATATTGATTAGCTACGCTTCGTATTGTATTCGGAATGAACTAAAATTAAAGTAAGTATGGGCTAAGTATCTGAATGACAAGTGTGTCGGAAGCGGTTGCTAATGTCGCTAATGTCGCTAAGTATACTACTATATCTTATGACACTACCTAAGGCAAATGGGTTCGGATATTAGGATATTAGTCAATGTGACGCTATAAAGAAGTCGACAATGATTGATACTTACAGAAAAGTGTTTTCAAAAATCATCATCATTATCATAATCTCAGCCAAAAGACGTCCACTGCTGGACAAAGGCCTCCCCCACGGATCTCCATGAGGGGTATTTGCCGTAATCGCCACGCTTGGCAGGCGGGTTGGCGATCGCAGTTGATTAAGAGTAACCTCAGAGAGATGCTGCTGCCCATCCTCTGGAATGATCCCTTAGTCGGCTTTTACGACACCCTCGGGAAGATATGGGGTGGTGCAATTCTTTATCCCCGGCACCACACAGGGGCATTACAAAAATGCAATTTAAATAATTCCCGTAAATTATTTGGTCATCAAGCGTACGAAAGCACGCGTCCTCCCGGCCGCAATAAGCACATGCGGAAGGATCAATGGATGCAAGCGTTTGCTTGCGTTTACACGCACACACCACCAAACCGATAACCCTACACGTAGGTATTTCACCCCAAGGCATCCTCAGAAGCTTTGACTGGTCGAAAAGTCTGGTGGTGGTTGATGAGCGTTGAAAAAAGTTCCACTGTTGGGATATTAAATCCACATTTTCTTGCACATCCGGGTCAGACACCCTACCAATTAGGCTATCGTGATTATCGATCCGTATCTGTCCCGCTCCCGTCCAAATGGTCAACACTATTTGTATACTAGGTATATCAAACAAACTGAGCCCGAATAATGATGTTCGAAATTTTAAAAACATTCAAAGCGTTGTGAAAAATGCACAGATTTCGCAGTCCCCGCAAGAATCGGAGCATTGAAAATGAATACAACAATTTACGAAAAAAAACCATTTTATTTTAAATATACAATTCCAACTTGAATGCACTTCTCGCCACCATTACCATGACGATCGGTCAATAATCAAAGAAGCTACATCACTTTTTATATACGGAAATAGGTACCCATTTTTCTACAATACCAAATCTAAAAGGACCACCTTACAGGTCACAATTATTAACCGATTTTCAAAAATGTTTTGCCATTTTGTAGCTAAACTAATAGCCTAGGACCCTTTTTTTCATTTTTTCTTAAGACGGTTTTTTTTTGAGATATTTACAATTTAGTATACAAACACCCCCCAAAAAACACGATTTTTTTTTAAATTTTTCAAAATTCCAAAAAAGTTTTAAGCCGATTTTCAAAATTAAAACGCTTACACGTGTCTTGATAAATTCCTCAACTCTTGGTACTATTTTCTTTTCGATTCTCCCAAAATCCTCGGAGCTATGGCCAAAAATACGTCTCAGGCGATTTGCATCTGATAACCATTTTTAATGGTAAAAAGCAGAGGTCTGAAGTAAATGTCATGTTTGGCCTTTCGCCTTCTGCCATAAACTTCCAGCAATGCGAGAAACGTGTTTAGGTATATTGTTTTTCTCAAGCATCGTTAGTTAAGCCTTTTAGATGAAAGTAAGAAATAATTATCACGTTTTGATACATAACGCGTTTTGCAATGACGTCTTTGTGCGGATGCTTCTGAGAGTGGTTTAACATTTTAGTGAATAAATCATGGTTATGTTAAATAGTTTGTGTCGTCTTTGAATGTCAGCTTAGTTCGATAAAAAATACAACACACCGTAGGTAGAGGCACAGAATATGTAATAGTAGGTACTAATAGGTAGGTACCTATAGTGGTCTAACTTGTCTAACTTAACTTATTTATAAGACTAGATATAAAAACCAAACCTTTGTCTAATCATTTCCACAATTGATAGGTATAAGTTGTTTGTGATTGATTATAATATGATGATGTGATTATAATTATGTTTTGGTACATACCTACGTGAGAAATATGAAATGTACACCTATTTTTACCACATGAATTGCAATAAATATTACATTTGTGTTTTTGTAATTTGTTCGCAACAAAATTTGCGTTAAAAATTATTTGAACAAATATTAAATACCTTTGACTTTTACTTTAACTTTAATAGGTGTTGCTTGCTTTAAAGCGATAAGTAATACACTGTAACTTTGTTTTTGATTTAAGTTTTGTGTTCAATGTTAATTAGGTATATTGAACTGCAATAACAGAATTATTTATCTATCAATCTCTATAATATTTATGAAATCGAGCAAAGAGCGCAATCGCGATTTATTGGTTTGTTAAATCATAAACATAGATAAAAAACGTGACCATACGCAACAAGTATGTAAAAATGTAACTGTATTTATAGCGATAAATACGATACCAGAAGTATCAATTGACGTAAGGGACATTTTAGCCAAAATGAGTTTTATATATATTAGGATTCAGAATTTTCCGCTCTATCGATTGGTATACTTAGAATTGCTCTATCGTTAAAAAATTTCTGGCAACCTAAAATGATTTTCGCACATTTTTATGCATTTACATTAAATTTCACAACTAAAATTATCCTTTACAGTAAAATAACGTATATTTTTCGAAAACTTCTAGCCGCTACACCTTACATTTCAGTAATGTAAGAAGCATGTTATTTTTAAATATAAACATTTATTTTTAATGTAAGGGACATGCTATCTTTGAAACTACTAAGTTTTATGAAACTTAACAACAATGATAAGAAAGAGATGATACTAAGAAACTTTGTCCTGTACTTCAATAAAATTTGATAAAACGCTAAAAAGTTACAGATAGATATCGAAAAACAAAACGTTTTTTGGCTCTCCTGTAAAATCTTAGTTTGTATACTTACTTCCGGTATCGAATAATGTTGTAACAATTTGCGAATGTACCTACCTGTACCTACATTAGTTAAGTTACTTACTTTAGTTACTCATTTATTAGTTACTTACTCCTATCTTAAGTCCTAGCAAACACAAACAAAAGAATATGAATTTTAAAAACAGCAAAAAAAATATTTTTCCTCAATGATTATTTTTTACTACTCTGTTCATTGATACGTTTAGTTCTTACTACAACAGGTAGATATGTATATGTAGTAAAATATACCTAATCATAAAGATCATAGTGTCACCGAAATGCTAGGCACATTCAAGCGTGAATAAGCATGAAGATATTACATATCGTACCTACCTAGGTATTCTATAAATATAATTTAGATATATGCACACTTTAAAATTGCAGTGATTTGGTTTATTTAATAAAGGTAACCAAAATAACCGGCTCACACACAAATGGGTAGTTAACAGTATTTTGCATCTTGCGTTTCGGGCTACATACCTACATCAATTTTTTTATAATTATTGAAACGATTCCCGTTCTTTTTATATTTCATTGCCCGCCATACAATGTTTGTTGTACAACGATACTGAAGCGTGCAGGCGATGTATACGTCACGCAAAGCTGATAAGTCGATTATATAAATAGTATTGACAAACGAACGCAACGAGGTTGTCGCACGTGTGCTGGTGTAGTGACATTGGCCGCCATCTTGTTTGCCTACGCGCAGGGTTGACGGTTCCCGTTGCAAGTATTTTTAGTATGCAATCTGTAAACACATACTTTTGTTACATTGTACTGGATGCTATTTTGTATTTGAATAAGGAGGTGTTAATTAACATTGTAAATAAATTGGACGTCGTTGTTACCATTTATATTATTTATGTAAGTAGGTACCTATTAGAGATGCGCCGAATATTCGGTAATTATTCGGTAAGTATTCGGTATGTTCGGCGTATTCTTCCATGTTCGTATTCGGCCGAATATTCGGTTCAATTGCCGAATAACTACCGAATATAAAATTGGTACAATTTTAAGACCTAAGGCTTGTAAAAAGACTATTATAAGTACCATAGATGATTCTAACATTATTATCAATGAATCAAAAAAAATCATTATTAAATTAATTTTTATGAGATTACTTATTTAAAAAAATAATAATTGAATAAAAATATACATAATATATTTTAATATAAAATTCATCCATTCATTTAACTAACATTGATTAAGTTTTGTGTTTAAAAACTCAAGTATGATTTACTTCAATTATTATTATGATTGTTTTCATGATAAACAACGGCACATAACTTACTTTGACCTACCTGTTTGGCTAAGAAAAGCGCGCGTAAATGAACCGAATTATTCGGCCGAATATTCGTATTCGGCCAAACCAATATTCGGCCCATTTCTAGTACCTATTTATTTTTATATTTGTAGCAGGATGCATAGTTTCGAATGTCAACCGACTGCCACGAATTTCATATTATGTCGCTTAAGTTTAACTTCAAACCACAAAATAAGAAGACTGTATACAAACGCGCTCGTTGCAACGCACACATACAGGACTTCTGACGGACACGGAATCTTGCAAAAGCTACGCTCGGACTGGTCCGAGCTGTTCCGAGATCCGCGACCGTGATAGGGTTTATGTGTGCGTTGCTCGAGCGCGGTGTCTTAAGCTTACCATCTGGGTCTACTTATTTTGTGTTTAATCTAACACCGCGAAAGTCAAAATACGGTACTTTTAGAAGAGCAAAAAAACCATACCATTTTATATTTGACTTTGCAATAATTGTTTTTTACAATCTTCTTTAAAAATGCTTATCTATCGATTAAAGTAGTTTTTCTACCAAAATGTACCTTGTACCTAGGGTTACCACCTCTGATTAGTCTAAATCCGGGAGAATAAAAAAACCAGCGACTTTTCATAACTTTTTATTTATTTTTGAACTTATTATCATACTTTTCATTTGAACGCACGACTTCAAAATATCTGGCCTAGAACTAACATTAAAAAAAAACTTAGCAGTCTTTTAAGACTTGCATTTTAAAATTGAAGATCGTTTGGATTTCTGCCTTGATGTCATGTTCCTCATTTAAGCCGACGACGCAAAGACCAGCATACCGCTGGCTGCCACGCGCGCTCCTATGATTTTCGCACTCTCAAACCTTCCGCCAGCACGCGTAAATTTGAAATTCCGGGAGAAATTTGTTTATTTTAATTTTCTTCCGGAGAATTAAATTTTCATTGCTGAATTCAGAGAGACTTCCGGGATTCCGGGAGAGGTGGGAACCCTACTTGTACCTTCTGATTTTTTTACCCAAATCTCAATACCGCCATTTTTTAACTTACGCGGTGTTCGAACTTAAGCGATAATTTTCCCCGTAATCCAAAATGCCAAAATAATTGTAACGTCATAGTTCACCATTCCCATACAATTACTATTAAAAAAATCATTTTGACAGTTGCAAAAAAGTTTCACTATTGACCAAAGAGATTTAATAGGTAATAGAGCGGCTATTAGAGACTATTTCATACAAAGACTTTGAGCTGGGGCGCTAGTAACGCCATCTAACGTTGAGAAGCAAAACAGCGTATTAAAATTAATTAGAATTAGTTTCAGCTACCTCACGGTAGGTGTCGCTCTGCAGTAGGGACATGTAGGGATGTCCGTTATGATTTCGACGTATCGATAATTTTTATAAAGGTGAACCAAAATCGGTATAAAAAATACACAGAACAACCAATAACCAGACACAATTGAAAACCAATTGTTATAGGTTCACATGTGAACCTGCAGGGCGTCAGACATCTAAGTTTAATATAAGTAGTAATATTCTGATTCAATGATCACCGCGTCGGGGGACCGCTGAGGTATCACTTAGTTTTACTGTTCCAGTGCATAACAGTCCTCCAACACAATGATCATTGTATCAGAATATTACTACTTATATTTAACTTACAATATAAAATATTATCTATAATATAATCGACAAATAAAATGACATCACTTGAACATCACTAAATCATCTACAAAGTCGACATCTTTCCTAAAAGTAGTGCTTTTGCTTTTTACCACTAGAGGGCGGTATAGAACATAGGCAAATGTTCTAGAATACTTTATTGGAAATTATTATATAGGCTGATTATTGGGTAAATATACAAAATACTTACGAAAATAAACTGTAATCACGTTCAGCCGTTTTACCATATCGGAATTTGCAATATCGCAATACGCAATTTGGCATATTTTCTGTAGATTTTGTCAAATCTATTCGCGCACAAACACGATTGCATTAGAGGTCGTATCACATCAAACTGAGCGACTTATTACCACTTGGTAATAAGTTGTGGATTACAGTGTCGATCTCTATGTCCTGTCTATAGTAAGTAGTTAAATGTCTTTGCTATTGACTAACCAGTCAACTTACCTAATTATTGCAGGTATGTAGGATAGTAGAAGAGTATTAAATAGTTGGAAAACCACCTATATAGGTATGTACTTAAACTTTTATTGAATCGTTAAACAAGATAATGCTGTGTGCATCATCGTTATACCTACCTACCTACGGACATTTAACATGATCGAATGAACGCGATGCAAAGTGACGGACGGTACGTCTATTTTCTAGGTAGACTTAAATAACACGTTACGACTTAACGAGACAGGCAATAAGACTTTAGAAAACAACAGGTAATTTAAAAACAGCCAGTGCACCCATGCATGTTACTAAGTGTCTCTTTATTTTGCACGCGATTTCGTTCGCGTTGATTCCATATTTTTCCGCACAAAAATTAATGCTTACTTCATTTTTTAACAGAGTAAAATACAATCTATGTTACTTGCAAAGAATGTGATGAGGATGTCCTCTAAAACGATTCGTCGACGGCGACACCCCGCCAAATAAAATGCCATGCAAAGGCCTTCGCCTCGCTTTCTAATATTATATCGAAATATAATATCAAATAATATCGAAAGCTATAGCCTATAGCTTTCGATATTGCTTTCATATTGCTTTCGGAATGACAAGATGACGCCTCCTCCTCGCCTCGCCTTCAAAGCGATCGAAAGCGAGAGCGTTAGGCGGTCGACCCCCTGCTCATGCGCACGGACATGTGAGGCAAATCCAAAGGATATCAGGTACATTTGACCCGAAAATTTATAAACTTATTTCTATTATCTCTCTATAGCACTATGTGTCATTATTATTTAGAAAACAAAACTACGACTATGAAACGGACACTTTTGTGGCCGCCATCACATTTTTTTTGCTTAAGAACACTCTGAATACTTATACTTCAGAGTAAGAACAAAGCGCATTACACCAGATGACAATGACATTGACAGAAGTTGGTTGGATTTCTCAGAAATGTCAGCTAGCCTGTCACTGACAATGTCAATCACTGTCAACTGAAGCGTTTGGTTACAACCACACATGATTAAATGAACGGAACAGAATTCTGCACGCTCCATCCCTATCATGTTTTATATTTTAGATCTTTGTATACAACAAGAAAGCATAATAAATAATTTTAATTTGAATCGGTACGACCACTTTTAGTCCATTTTTTCGAGAACACTGGTGTTCATTCAGCAGTTTGAGTTACTAGTGTTGCTATACTAGTGTCATTGTTACCAAAGAAAAATAATTCAAACGTGAATAACTCTAATAAAAATCTTTGATTAACTCTGAATAGTTTCCACGATTCACTATTTACATACCTACATTGTTGTACAAACAGAAATGCTTATACATTCTTGGGTCTATTGTCAATGGAATTTGCCTGATGTACTACGGTCACAGATAGTGCATTAAGTTGACCGTATGAAATTAAACAACTTTTACGGATCTACTCGCGTTGATTTTATACTTACATTACTTTTATTTAATGTTAAACTTTAACCCCCTTATTCATAAAAACTATTTAAGCATTATTTAGTTAAATATTGTTTTGTCAACGTCACACAAACGTCATTTTGAATTTGAGAAAAAGAGACAAAACAATGATTAACTAAATAATGCTTAGATAGTTTTTATGAATAAGGGGGTATTTTCACATTTCAACAATTTCAACATTAGTTTAATTTCAATGTGTAGTGTTCGCGTAACTGCCTTAAAACACCTGAACTATCTATCCGTATAAAGTATTTAATATCAATGAGAACACTTTCTGTAAGTGGATTGATAATTGTTTCGCGTAATTAACTTGGTTCGAATTATGTAGTTTCCAGAATACATACGTCAAATATTATGTGGGTTAATGCAGTTTTTCCGACTCTTGTATACGTCTGACACCTAGTTTTTAGGAACTGTGATACTCTTTCGCTACTTACTTAATTTATAACACTATAGTATTTGACAAGGGAAACAAAGTCGCTATATATTCGGAAATATCGTAGCTGACTTTTAACGAGTCTTTTAGGAAAGCTTTGACCCGGTTGCCCCCAACGGGAAGTGATTAGACATTTACCGTGCACTTACCGGTTAAAATTTAAAAATACTTCCGTCATGGTTATCATCATCAATTTTGAAATTTGTACGAGTATAATCCGCAGTTTTGGTGATATTACGCAAAATTGTTGTCTAATTGCCTTCATTTTCAATTATGTTCCTACATCCTACAGTATTTGTACAAAATTATACCTATTTCCTATAGGAGCTCGATGGTGCAGTGGTTAACGCGCCCGGTCTGCGAGTGCTGAGGTTAAGTAACTTTTGCAAAGTCCGGTCATTGGATGGGTGACCAAAAATTTATCATCTCGAGCTCCTCCGTGCTTCGGAAGGCAAGTAAAGCCATTGGTCCCGGCTGCATTAGCAGTCGTTAACAACCACCAATCTGCACTGGGCCCGCGTGGTGATTTATGGCCCGTTCTCCCTATCCATCCATAGGGAAGGGTCGTGCCCCAGCAGTGGGGACAAAATGAGCTGATGATGACGATGATGATGATACCTATTTAATCTAATATGTATAATTCTAATTGTGTCATTAATAAATAAATAAATAAACAAATGTTTGGAATGATGTGTCAAAAAAAATACTGGCTTACTAGTAACTGCCTATGTTACGTCCGTTAACTATGTTATGTGACGAGCCTACTATTGTATATATAAATGTGACGCAATCTCTTGAGACATATGTGACGCCAATTTATTTTGGCACTTCCACTTCTGTCTTGTGAGCCAATTAAACTGATGTTACCACATACATACATACATAATCATGATAACATAAGCCTAACTGGGCAACTTGGCACAGTTGAAGATGATTTCAAAAGGTCCTACTTTTAGATACAGCTCAAATATGAATTCTGTTTTTAGATTTCAGACGAATAATAAATGTCGCTATGTAGTTACGTTGTAATTGAAAATACTAAATATTTAACGGTGCTTCAAATAAAAGTGTGTGGTGTGGTGTGGTGTGGCGTGGCGTCGCGTGGCACTTTGTAGTGTGGTGTGGCGTGGCGCCTTTGTCGGTTTGTCGCAGTCTGCTCTATTTGTGCTACGAATGAGGGCACTGACTGACTGTAGCTAGACTAGATCCTGTGGTTCTGTCGACATAATACCACAAGCAAGGTGAACATGATATAAAAAACGTTTGTGAGAAGACGGTGGATTTGTTTTATTTTAACTTTATGAACACCCCAAGTTCAGTTAACCTGCAGTTGCTTATTTAATCAGAAGAAGAAAATTACGAGTATAATTAAATAAAACTGATACTTTTGCTGTCGATTATAATTAAAATAGCTACCCGCCCCGACTTCGCACAGGTGCAATGCTGATACTAAATGCATGTATTTATACATGTAAACCTTCCTCTTGAACCACTCTATCTATTAAAAAAACCGCATCAAAATCCGTTGCGTAGTTTTAAAGATCTAAGCATACATGGGGACAGAACAGACAGACAGCGGGAAGCGACTTTGTTTTATAATAACTATGTAAGTGATAATGTTTACCAATATCGAATGTTGTTGGTATTGCGTTTACATATTATCTTTGCACTGTAAGGCCGTAGGATATATTCGCAATTCGCAATTCAGCGTAGAACCGTGTATTGACCTCGTGTAACTGAATGTAAGGTAACCTTAAGCTAGTGCTACACTGCTGTATCACACTGTGCTCGCTGTGGCGTATCGTACCGAATCTGGGTGCCAACCAAGTGCGAGTTTCATTCGCCATTCGTTAACGTTTACGTAAACGAGAATTTGTATGGCATAATGATAACTCTTCTCATATGCCGCCAGGAGGCGCTGCTTCAATGCCATACTAATTTTCGTTTTCGTAATCATAATCGAATGAATACGGATATTAAACAAAACTCAAACTAGACACTCTGGGTCTATTGTGCGAGTTTTTTTTTACATTCGATCTATTCGAAAATGAAAATTTGTATGGCATCGGCATGGCATTGAAGCAATCTGTATTACACAGGGTGGAGTGTGTGGAGTTAAGTAGTGGACTACAGACAATAGACCTCGCTCTGAGGTCTTTGTTCGATTGGATTTGATTAGTTTTTTTTTTAATGTCTCTCTTTACACATTAATAATAGTTAATATGCTTGTGGGAGAAATTGGTTCACATCGGGGTGCCTAGTGTGAGTTTTGTTTACTATCCGTATTCATTCGATTACGCTTATAAAAAAACGAAAATTAGTATGGCATTAAAGCAGCGCCTTCTGGTGGTATACGAGAAGAGTTAAAAATTGGCCAAACAAACTCTCGTTTTCGTTAACGTGATCGCATGTCAAAAATAATTCACACTTGGCCCTCAGTAATATAACGACGCAATGGGAATGATTGGACGAATGGGACTATTTCTTGTAATTAATCCGAGCATCAAAATAGTTGTGAACATCCCTTTATATTCCGTTGTACAGACGCCTGCCCATCAACCTATCCCCGCCCGATCCTCTAAATGTCACTACACATTTTCAGAATACACTAAACATGCACACTAGCTTAGGTCCAAGACACCGTACTCGTAGAGCAAGGGTACGAAGAACCGGTTCACACGCGCTCTATACCAGGTACAGACATGTACCTGGCCGCTTCTCTCCTCCTCCACGACCCGGTCTACCCGAGCCGAGGTCCGAGCCTTTAGAGGCGCCCTCGGGTGGTTCCGCCCCCCGATCCGATCCGAACCCTTCGGAGAATCTAGTAGGGCACGGGGACGCGCACTAGTGCGCGATGCCGTTCTCTCTAGAAAACCTCCGAAGGTGATTCGTTTCACACGGCTTGAGGGACCCTTTACGTTCCTCGCCGCCCCCAAAAAAGCCCGGTCAAGCTGAAAATGCCGTCTGAGGCAATCAGCAAACTCTCAAAAAAAAAAAAACATCAACCTATTCAAAACTGTCAAATTTCTTCAATACAATTTCAACCATAATCATAAAGCCTTAAAGTTCAAAGTCAAAGAAATTTGACAGTTTGTGATAGGTTGACGTGCAGGCGTGTGTACCACTGTGAATGTGGCGTGCGTGTCGCAATGAAACCCGTATCTAGTTTAAACAGACACCCGGTTTTACTTCGCGGTATCACTGCTATGGATGGATGGCGTGTCGAAGAGAGGTCCAAGTCTGTGGTGTCCGATTCCTTATATTCCGCGTCGCTTCTTCAGAATTTACAAGATGGCATCTTGGTTCTCATGAAAATGGTTTGAGGTACACCACGCGTAATGGAAGCTGAAAATGTTGATGTTGTTCAGATAAAAATATCATTTCTACCTAAATTAATATTGATAATTACCGTATCAGAGGAGCAAAACTCGTTTCATCATCATCATCAGCTCATTTTTATGTCCCCACTGCTGGGGCACGAGCCTTCCCTATGGATGGATAGGGAGAACAGGCCATAAACCACCACGCGGGCCCAGTGCGGATTGGCGGTTGTTAACGACTGCTAATGCAGCCGGGACCAACGGTTTAACGTGCCTTCCGAAGCACGGAGGAGCTCGAGATGATACATTTTTGGTCACCCATCCGATGACCGGCCTTTGCGAAAGTTGCTTAACCTCAGCACTCGCAGACCGGGCGCGTTAACCACTGCGCCATCGAGCTCCTCTCTCGTTTACGATTTTAGTATAGCACGTGTTGGTTGGTGATGTTACGGAATACGGACTGAGAAAATCTACACACAGTGTAGACCTAGCTTTAGAAAGCGTTATTGCACTGCTTAAGTCGAAGCTAGTGCAGCGACCTACTAACGAAATTACGGTTAGGCCACGCGACGCGGCGCGAATAGCGAAGTAAGCAATAGTATTAGGACAGAGCGGATTGAGTTAAGGCTGCTCGATCTAGTATAATATCTTCTAAATATTACTCGTAAAAAGGAAAACTGACTTAATGACTGACTGACTGACATATCAAAGCACAGCCCAAACTACTAGGGTTAGAAACATGAAATTTTGTATCATGCTTCCTTTTATAATGTAAGTGAGCACTAAGAGTTTTGCGTCCACGTTTTTCTTACGTCCCGCAAAGCTGTGGAACTCCTTGCCTCAGTCTGTTTCCTATCAAATATAATATTGGGGTCTTCAAATCACGAGTGAATCGGTACCTTCTAGGCAAGCATGTTACATCATCGTAGGCTACATCATCACTTACCATCAGGTGAGATAGTAGTCAAATGCAAGCCTATCGAATTATAAAAAAAAAAGAAAGGATATCTGGAAATTCGCCCTTTAAGAAGTTTTTAAGAGGTTTTACCCAAGTTTGTATGAAACTCCGTCAGTTTTGAAGCTAAATCGATAAAAAATAATATTTAGCTATTTAGTTAGAAATTAAGAATGACGTATTTCAGGATTTTTGATAATTCACCTCTAAATGGGTGAAAAAAGGTGGCAAAGTTTGTATGGCCCATTTTTTACATCAGATTTATTTGATTTTCACCCTCCTATACCTACGAATAGAACGTTATATGGCAGAACGTTTGCGGGGTTAGCTAGTAATATACATATATGCTGAGGACGTTAGTATGAAATTGCTCCCGCGGCCCAGCTCCAAAATCAATGAGGCAAGAATATCCTTGCTTGTGTTTTGTATAGTAGACCCCAAATTTCTGTGGTAGACCCTATAATATGAGGATGGGAATCCCACATAACCGCCCGCCCGCGTGTCACCCCGGGCGGTTGCGGCCGCCGGCGCGGCGCGCGGCGGCGGCGGGCGTGAACGACAAAGTAAAACGTGCAGTGACTTTCTTGGCTGACTGTACCAATACAGGCCGTTTTAACAATTTGTGTTGGTTTTTATACATATGTATAATAAATAAGGATAAAATTGCAATACTTTTATGACGACCTGAGCCCATAGCCAAAGTAACATTACAAAAACGATAGCGAAACGATAGCGAAGTTAGAAACAAATAAATGTATGGGATTGACATGACGTTGGTTGACCACGTGATTTAGGGCCCTGGCCCTGGGCCCTGCCCCCCAACCGCCTAACACTCTCGCTTTCGATCGCTTTGAAAGCGAGGGTTAGTTCCGCTATGGTATGGTTCCGCTATGGCATCATCACAAAATACCTACCAAAAAGTCCCGCTTTGGTACCCTTCAGTTTCTGGGACTGACGAAAAGAACAGTCTTACGATGTTTTATGAAAATACACACCACCTACTCATTAAAAGCAGAAAATTTTGATAACCTGCACATAACTATATAATCTGTGACCTGAAGTTATCAATATTTAATCATAACTCTTCTAATTACTGTTATCGCAAAGTTGCAACTGCAATTCGGACACTAAAACGGCAATCATACTGCCTCTCTCTATTTACACAAAAACAAAAGAAAAGGACTAGATAAGAATTTGAGGAAGAGCTTGTTCCTATTGTTTTCCCGAAAAAACCGGTTGGTCAGGTTGTGTTAATAGAAGAAATAATATTAAATGCAGTGGATATGTAACTCTTGACAATATAAATCATATAATATTTAAAGAAAATAAACACAGTCATCAACGCGTGCCAAATTTTGAAGACAATGAAGTTCAAATAACCATAAGTGAGTGCAAAACAGAAGTTAGTTCAAATTACACATCGGTACAGAATATTTTTGAAAAACATATGCGAAGCATAAAAGACAAAAGCCTTACAGGAAATGTTCCTGACTACAAAACATTAAAAACAATATTATACAAACATATCAAAATTAACTTTTCATTCCGAACTTTAAAAACAATAGGTTTAATGTTTAGTTTTATTTCGTAGTTTTAATTTGCAATTTTTAATACTTTTTCTCGGTTGTTGAGTTTTGTAATTAATATTTTTTTCCAGTTGTTGATTATTTATATTAGTAATAAATATTTTTGATTTGTTTTTTTAAAGTTTACATTGTAATTAATATTTCTTTCCAATTGTTGATTATTTATATTGATAATTAATATTGTTGATTTGTTTTTTAAAGTTTACATTGTAATTAATATTTGTTTCCAGTTGTTGATTATTTATATTGCTAATTAATATTTTTGATTTGTTTTTTAAAGTAAACTTTGTAATTAATATTTCTTTCCAGTTATTGATTATTTGTAATAAATATTTTGAATGAATACAAGACTGATTCAACATTGCAAACAGATTTTATTTATTTACACTCCTAAAAGACTGTCCGGTAAAGACTAAAAAGTTATAGATGCACTTTTCCTTTCAATTGTACCTTCTATTGTTTGACGTAGATCTAATAGATAAGTACCATAGTGGGACTTTTTGGTAGGCATTTTGCGAGGGTGCCATAGCGGAACCATACCATAGCGGAACTAACCCGAAAGCGAGGCCCTCGCCTCGCTCTCTAATATAATATCGAAATATAATATCGAATAATATCGAAAGCTATAGCCTATAGCTTTCGATATTGCTTTCTTATAGCTTTCGAAATGACAAGATGACGTCTCCTCCTCGCCTCGCCTTCAAAGCAATCGAAAGCGAGAGAGTTAGGCGGTCGACCCCCTGGGCCCTTAGCCAAAGTAGCCATAAGCTGCGCTAAATCACGTGGTCAACGTAATGTCAATCCCATATATTTATTCTTTTCTAACTTCGCTATCGTTTCGCTATCGTTTTTGTAATGTTACTTTGGCTACGGGCTCTGTTTGTTGTGTTACCAGGTTATCCAGGAAAATTTAATATTGACCTAATTTAATGTAAAACATAAAATACATTGAAGCGGGGCAACATTACATTGCCGTGATGTGCTAGTTATATGCTTTATAAGCACAAAGGAAGCAGGTGACTAAGCTATAATTAATTATACAATGCTTTTGTGACTAACCATGGATTATAATGGTTATATAAAATAATATAAACAAATTAGTTTTTAAAAACCTTTAGGTTCAATGACCTATCAGTTTCTATTGTGTAGTAGTTAAATACATCATCATCATCATCATCATCATCAGCTCATTTTTGTCCCCACTGCTGGGGCACGAGCCTTCCCTATGGATGGATAGGGAGAACGGGCCATAAACCACCACGCGGGCCCAGTGCGGGTTGGTGGTTGTTAACGACTGCTAATGCAGCCGGGACCAACGGCTTTACGTGCCTTCTGAAGCACAGAGGAGCTCGAGATGATAAATTTTTGGTCTACCATCCGATGACCGGCCTTTGCGAAAGTTGCTTAACCTCAGCACTCGCAGACCGGGCGCGTTAACCACCATCGAGCCCTATCTAAAAATCATAGGGAGGTAAGTACGTTCCTACGAAGGAAATAATACTATAAATAAATAAGTTTTGATTACTCTCTTAATGATTTTTAGGATAGTTTAACTGATTAAATGGTACCATAGAATAAATAATAGTACTGACGTTACCAGAAAATAAGGAGGCTGCTAAAGGCAAGCTTTATACCTACAAATGCACTCAAGCAACACCCACATAGACCCACTCTCGGACACAGAATCTCGGATGTATTAAGCATACTTTCTGGGCTCTCCTTATTTTGTGGTGGTTCTTAGTAATTGCCATAATATATAGTCCATGGTAATTACTATACGCAATACCGAGCCACCCCTGCAACAGTGTTTAGATAGTACCGTTGCCGTTGGCTTTTAGTGGATAGCCCCCTCCCTCTCGCTCAATATAATGGAAAAGATCAACGCAAGCAGTCTTATGTCACGAACGAAATGCGTCACGCACGCATATTCCATTGTTAACAAAATATCTCTTTTGTCTGTATATAGTTAAACAGCGCCCCTAGTGATTAAGGAGAGTTTAAATTTTGCCATAGGTACTTTACATATGGAAAACCATATGTAGGTACCAATGTTTAATAAAACACACACTAGACATTGTATATTTAATAAGTTCTGTCTTCTATGCCTAAACTCTTTCTATTGTAGTATCAGTAAACACTTTACTCTCCGTGAACAAAGCTTATTTGTTTCTGTCACCAGCAGAGTTCACATTTTAGTATTTATCTAAATTTCAGGCGGCAAATGTTCGTTTCATGATAATTGTAGCACAGTTTTAAAAGCAAGTAATACTGGGATTGTAGTAACATCTTTTTTAGGGTTCCGTTGTCAACAAGGAACCCTTATAGTTTCGCCATGTCTCTCTGTCTGTCTGTCGACCAACTTATAAAATGTACTTGGCGCAGTACAAATTCCTCATTGGGAACTACTTAAATAACGTTGTTAGGTGTGTGATACCGGTATCGGTAGTATCTAAATTTAAGTATATGAGCCATCGTTAAATAAATGTTCATAGAAGCCCTCTTCTCAGAGTCCGCATTATTGAAATGGGCTACGGAATCCTACACTGCGCGTGGCCCGACACGCACTTGGCCGGGTTTTTTTTGTATAATAATAATAAGGGCACAACGATACACAACTGCGTTTCCGTTCAGCGAAAGCACAGCCACAAAATAATCTCCTTATTTTGTGGCTCCACAGGAGACAGGACACATTAACCGAGTTGATCTGATTCACCAATGGCTGTTTGTAATGGGGTCGCAAATTAGGGTCAGAACTAGAAGCCATTGCCAAGTATTGCTTACGCCTGGAATGGGCTTAATAATCGATAAAGTATATTGAATTGCTTTACTGAAAAACACTTTATATTAACGACGTACAGCAAAGGCATTGGTTTTAAACTTCCGCGCGGCCGGAGGCCTGTCGCTGTTACAACAATGTTATTATAAATAATAGGCTACCGATTATGCTGTTTCAAAACTTCTGTTTTAATCGTCTGTGTCGTTGGCCTGATTTTGAAAATGGTCCCATAGTCCCAATCCTAATGTCAAAATCAGACTATACCGACATACTTACTTACTTGCTTACTTACTTTTACTTACTTACTATTGAGACGTGATTGAATTGAAACCCAATATTAGTTAGTTCCTCCGGCGAAGAGGGCTACAATCGTCGGCTTTATGGTCATTCTCGTGATCAAAGTAAACGATATTATTTACGTTGTAAAATAAAAAGATATGTACACGCGCTGGGTGCATTTTTAAACAGCATTATGTCAACTGAGGCAATCGTCCATTAATTACGTCATGCTTCCCGGCGGAACCACTTTCGATTTAACTTGTATAAGTTACTCAAAAATATCTATGAAATGTCTATAAAATTCTAGTCTTATTTAAAAAAAATCTATGTCTCCGGTTTCGTCGTATTTTGTTATTAAAAGTGGTTGCGCTGCGGAGTATCCTTCCAGCGAAACCACCACGATATATCTATTACTATGCAAAGTATAATCAAATATATGGTATCAAATAATTCTATAACAATTCTATATTGAATTAGAACCCCCAAATCTACACTAGAATTTGAATATACGGACAAATCTGTGCCTCAAATTTTCTCTTCGAAATAGTTAGTAAGTACCTTACAAATAAACAGAGAATATAAATTAAAATAAATAAAAATAAAAAAATAAAAAAATAAATAAAAATAAAAATATAGCGCTTTGGGAGTCATACAAGCACATAATAATCTACTTATTTCTTTGTACACAACACTGCATGAACGAGGCAATTTTAGGAAAACACTCTTTTGTTCTTCTAAACTCACTGATAGTCTCTCTTTCCACGCTTCATTTTAAACATACACTCGTAAGATGTTGATGTTTAAATGTTCAATTCACAACTAAAAATTATTTCGTTATGATGTGGGTAGTTAGGAACTTTAATGAAAGGTTCCTCAAGTAGGTAAGATGTAAATTTAATTGTTTAACATAAACATATTTATTCGTTACAGGAAAATGTAAGATAACTATACTATTAATATTCTACAATAATAATAAAACACAACAAGTATATTATTTGTGTGCTAATAAATTTTACCTCTGAAAGATATGTAATGTTAATGTTGCTAAGAACTTTACTCTAGCTAGGCGTTTAGAAACTATTTCTAAGAGAAAATTTGAGGCATTTGTCCGTATATTTGAATTCTAGTGGGGATCTGGGGGTCTTAATTCAATATAGAATTATTATAGAATTATTTGATACCATATTTGATTATACTATGCATAGTTATAGATATATAGTGGTGGTTTCGCTGAAAGGATACTCCGCAGCGCAACCACTTTCAATAACAAAATACGACGAAACCGGAGACATAGATTTTTTTTAAATAGGACTAGAATTTTATAGACATTTCATAGATTTTTTTGAGTAACTTATAAAAGTTAAATCGAAAGTGGTTCCGCCGGGAAGCATGACGTCATTAATTCTTGAAGTCTGACTGCATAGTACTATCATACTTATTATGTAGGTATCTATATAACCTTCTTTAACTAAATACCAAAAATTCAAAGTCGGTTAGTCGGCAGACGCTAAGTACTTACATGTTTCTTTTGTTTACTTTCTATTTTACAATGTGCCTCCAACCGAATCCTCCAATATTTACAAACCGGCATAGAAACCACGCAAAAATTAATACCTATGTCCATCTCACTCTATACCAGGTTCGATGAGAAGGAGAGCATATCCGGTGTGCAGCAGCTGAAATCTTCAGTGCAGAAGGGCATAAGAGCGCGCCTGCTGGAGCTGTACCCTCATCTGGATAACTACATCGATCAAGTCCTGCCCAAGAAGGATACCTTCAGGATTGTCAAATGGTGAGGTTATTTAAAATATTGATTTTTTTTTGTTTTGGAAAGAGGTACTGATGCCTGCTTACGTACTTTACAGCGTAACTGGCGTTGACGACCTCCGTAGCCGAATTGGCTTGCATGCGCTACTTTAGGCGGGCGCTAACTCTAAGGTCCCGGGTTCGATTCCCGGTCGGATCAATATCGAAAACGAACTTTTCGATATTGTGTCGGGTCTGAATGGTTGTGGTACCGTCGTTCTTTCTGATTTCCATAATACGAGTGCTTTAGCTACTTATATTGGGATCTGAACAATGTATGCATGTGATGTTGTCTAATATTTATAAGTATTTATTTAATTTAACTGGACTCTTAGGGGCGAAAAAGGTCCCTCAAGCCGTAGTGATTGAACATCCTCAGATGGTTTCTAGAGGGGATGGCGTGATGCCAACCCCTCTAGAAAGCAAGCCTATTCCCGTCCCCTGCAGATTCTTGCTAGGCGTTCGAATAGCAATCAACAGCGAAACAACATAAGGGTGCCTTTCAAGGCTATGCATAGGCTAGGGTTTATCAAGTCATGAACATATGGATGGAAATAGAAGCGTTATAGATCTGCTCCTTAGACCATGCTCTTTTAGTGCGATCAGTCACAGTATGGTAGTCGAAGCCGTCAACTGGCAAGAGACTGCAATGGACCCTGTTTCCCCTGAAAGTGGCAAGTTCTCGTTTCGGAGGCCAAGACTCACTTTGGGTCCCTGCGCCAATGGAGTAAGTGTAAGTCACAATATTTGTAAACTGGTGGCTGGAGGTAAAAAGTTTGATTATTGGTTGATGATTCGATTCTAAGTGTCTTTCCACCTTCACCAGTATTGTTTTAACACAATTTTCTACTAACAAACAATGCTTGAAGGCAGATAACGGGTTGGGGGTGGTAGCTACCCAGATGTAACTTGTAATCAAGTTCTGGGTTCGAAGCGTGATGTGATGTACTACATTTTTAATCTTAAATGATAATCAAAAGTAGGTACCTATGTTGGCTCATCACGGAAAGTGTCCTTCTTTGATATCGAGAGCATTATACGTACATAATAATAACATTCATCATTTATGCACTGGGTCAAATGCCAATGGGTCAAGAGGTCTAAACGCCATTCTAAAGACGTTCGTTCTTAGCTCAGGATAACTCTTTGACCAAGTTTTGTTACCTAAGAGTTTTCGTGGCTTGCTCTGCTTTATATGCTATAATAATGATGAAAAAACTAGGTTTTGAGGTCGAAAAGTACTTTTTTAAGAAATTTTTAATTCAGCGAGGAGTCAACCCTAATTTAATTTGGGTTTTTACCTTATACCCAAATAACATTTACTTTCCGTCATAGAATGCTTAATAGTGAGAAAATAATATTACCTAAAGTAAATTGTTGGCTTTGACTAAAATGGCTACTTTTTGTTTATTAACTTCAAAGTGTTGTTTTGATAAAGTGTTTCCTGCATCGATATTACGTCACAGTAGATGTTATTGTAATTGATACTAACACATACGACCTTTGCAATTCCACTGTGTTGTTAGTTGTTACAAGAAAATTGTACTTGGAATGCTTTGTGTATCAAACTAGCGAATATGAGTGCTAACATCGACTGAAATAAAGTCGCTTTTGAGTTTGATTAGATTTAATGATAGCTTCCTTTCTCTTGAAATAATGAGAGAGGTTAAGTTATCTTTATTCTGTGGTTATAGTGAACATAACAACGTTGAGGTATCTTTTACCATTGTGCCTACTTCTGCTGCCTAGCGACAGGATTCTTAATTGCTGAGTTTTGATTTGTAAGGTAGAACTAATAAAATCATGACCATGATCCGTTAAGTTAAGGTGTTATTAGTTATCGAGATTCAGTTCTATTTACGTAATAATTTTTTTTAAGTAAAAATATTCTCCCCCAATAAAAAATTTAAATGACAAAACTTTCATAGCAATACCACAGTATTACTATTTCATAAAACTGTGCTATAGTTAATGGTCAATTGGTTTCCAATTGGAGGCGGGTACCCCGTCTTGCCCCCCTTCCCCTAGTACCTACCTACGAAGACGATGTGCATCTCAGATCTAATCAAAGGCAAAGAAAGTACCTACCTATTCCAAAGTTTCTTTTCTACAAAAAATAACTGGTGTCCTTATTGTTTTTCCAGCCACGACCACATCGAGATCATGGTGAACAGCGCCGGGGAGCTGCTCTTCTTCCGCCAGCGCGAGGGTCCGTGGATGCCGACCCTGAGGCTCTTGCACAAATGTAAGCATCCAGTTCCATTCAGGGTGCCTAGTGTGAGTTTTGTTCACTATCCGTATTCATTTGATTACGTTTACGAAAAGGAAAATGAGTATGGCATTGAAGCAGCGCCTCCTGGCGGCATACGAGAAGAGTTAAATGTTTTGATATACAAATTCTCGTTTTCGTTAACGTGATCGAATGGCGAATGAAACTCGCACAAGGCACCCAAGCTAGGACAGTGTGAAAAAAAATACACGAGCGGGTTCGAGTAATGCTCTTGGAAATATTTTTTTTTCAATAAACGGCAAAATAACAAATTAATATGAGATAAATATTTGTTCATGGCGCAGTGGTTAACGCGCCCGGTCTGCGAGTGCTGGGGTTAAGCAACTTTCGCAAAGGCCGGTCATCGGATGGGTGACCAAAAATTTATCATCTTGAGCTCCTCCGTGCTTCGGAAGGCACGTAAAGCCGTTGGTCCCGGCTGCATTAGCAGACGTTAACAACCACCAATCCGCACTGAGCCCGCGTGGTGGTTTATGGCCCGTTCTCCCTATCCATCCATAGGGAAGGCTCGTGCCCCAGCAGTGATGATATAAAAATGAGCTGATGATGATGATGATGAAATATTTGTAAAATTATCTTTGAAAGTTAAGAATAAATGTAAACTATTTGTTTTGTATGTTAAAGGCACTTCAAGGTGTGTGCGTAAACATTGATTATACAACGCCTGGCTAATAGAAACTAATCTAATGCCTTAGTATTAGTAGCTCAGATAGAAGTCTGGGCCTAGCCACGATTGCGAGAGGTCGTGGGTTCAAGTCCCAGCTGATGCACGACGTTTTTCTCTCCGCTATCGATACAGCTAGGGGTGTGTAGGTTCACCATGCAATAGACTTGAGAGTGTTAGCCGGAACAATAATAATAATAATAATAATAATAGAGGCTCTCGCTGAAAGGTTGTGTTAAGGGTCAGATGCAAAAGGCAGTACTCCTTGACACGGCACGTATTGTCAGAAGGTTCCTCACTCTGCAGCCCTGACCACAGGTAGCTTGGGCCCTGCCCCGCTGCTGGTGGTACTCTAGGATTAGGTTTTTATAATGTTTTATTGTTTTTATATTAAAATATTGTAAAAATCTAGATCTAAGAAATAAAATAAATAAAGGAGATAATAATAATAATAATAAACTTTCCTACACTCACACCAATTATCTAGCCCAAGAGAAGCTTCGTTATGAAACTCGTTCCATGGTTACTAGACAACGGATAAACATACTTAAAATACTTAGGGTGGATTTCACCAACATCCAATTTATACGAGA
Source organism: Eudonia mercurella (assembly GCA_963082485.1). NCBI lineage: Eukaryota > Metazoa > Arthropoda > Insecta > Lepidoptera > Crambidae > Eudonia > Eudonia mercurella. The sequence continues at coordinate 9,936,160 of OY720040.1, read as the reverse complement.
GTAGCTATCCAAGTATATCTTTACTCTTATGATTTAATCTACGGCTAACTTTGGTTTCATTTCACCAGATTAATCTATGGGTAAGTTACTCTCGCATAGTTACTCCCTGATGATGAACGAATGAAACGAACGAAAATATTAACCACCAAGCATAAAAGTACATTCATACCATGCCTGAGCAATATGACGCTGCGTATTTTTAATTAGCCAGGGTAATACGTCTACTTGACGTTTTGAATAACTTCAAATATTCTGTTATGTTGATTGTTTGTTGACAGAGAATATTGTAAAGCAATAAGAAGTCATGAATAGCGTAATTCTTTAATACGTACCTGTTGGTACGTACATACGTAAATACAACGAGCGCATACAACTCACCTACCTATTTGTAACATACTCCAGACGATGCTCAATTTTTTAGCAAATTATACACAGACGCTTTTGACAAACGGAATCTTATATGGCGAAGTCGTAGACGTCGTTATTTTCAAAGTACTATGTCCTTTCTTTAAACCATGTTGGGTGACGGTCAAAATAATAATATATCGTCATTAGTCAATAAATTGATTCAAACGTAACGACATTTTGTTAGGTTATCTATAAAATTTGTCCGTGACAGTTATTGTGACGCAACTTAATCTACGAATAACAGCTTACTCGGCCGAAATCGGCCGTATAAGAAGTTACTCTAGTATAGTAAATTTATCCTTGGGTTAAAGGTTGGTGGAATGAAAAGTTCGTTTACTCTCGAGTAATTAGCGATTTACTCTCGGAATAAGACTTATACTACCTTGGTGAAATCCGCCCTTAAATACATATTTATTATACATAGAAAACACCCAGACCTGAGACAATCTAAAAAAACAGTAACGTCTAAATTGACCCGACCGGGGATCGAACCCGGGACCTCAGAGATGGCGACACCATGAAAACCGGTGTACAAACCACTCGACCAAGGAGGCCGTCAATGTAGGTGTAATAAGGCTTTTATTAACAAAGTTCGATTTGAGATATAAAATGTTTTTGATTGTTTTATTGAGGGCTAGTTATCGATTAACAGTTTAAAATAAGTTCTGTGTTTCATCATGACAATTCATGATTGACTGTGTATGACTGTATGTGCCGTTTTGATTGGTTTGGCTTATCCTCCAATTGCGGCAACAAACAAAAAAACACATTTTGTTATCGTTATCCTTAGTTAACAAGAGTTAAATAACAAATTGTTATCATTTTATCACATATTTAGGTCATTATTTTTCCATTTTTAATTAACAATAGTAAAATTCAGTTGTTTAACTTTTTATGAAGTACAACGCATACTAGAATGACCAATAATTCTATTTATAACTATAGTTATTTATAATAACATAAATATTATGTAGGTACCTATGTGGTTAAAAAAGAGTGCCGCCTGCGCCTCACGTGGCCTCACACTGTATAAAGAATGAAAGAATCCTTCAAAAATCATCTCGTGATTTCTACCACAAACATTAAAAAAAGGTTCAAATAACCGTAAATATCTACAGATGAATTCTTCCTCTTTTAGAATTGGTTAAAATATATAAATTCGTTTAGTTGCCATTTAAAGTTCACTGGATTTACCCGCCCTGAGCCCGTAGCCAAAGTAACATTACAAAAACGATAGCGAAACGATAGCGAAGTTAGAAAAGAATAAATATGTATATGGGATTGACATTACGTTGACCACGTGATTTAGCGCGGCTTATGTCAATCCCATACATTTTGTTCTTTTCGAACTTCGCTACCTATCGTTTTTGTAATGTTACTTTGGCTAAGGGCCCTGCACCTACAGTCAAATTGATTAAAAGGCATAGGTACCAAACGGTCAAAAATAAAGAAAGAAGACAAGAAAGAAAAATCATTTATTCAAAGACCAAAGACAGAAGAAGAGGTCAAAGACAAACTTCTACGACTGTAAACTCTTTTTCTAAATAAAAAAAACAACTGTCACCTGATTTTTTTTTATTTTTTATTATTTCCAGATCCGTTCTTCCTACCGCTGCAGCAGGTAGACAAAGGCGCGATCCGCTTCGTGCTCAGCGGCGCTAACATCATGTGCCCGGGGCTGACTTCACCCGGCGCCCGCATGTCGGCCGTCGACAAGGGGCAGGTGGTAGCCGTCATGGCGGAGGGCAAAGAACACGCCCTGGCTGTGGGCTATACGGCGCTGTCCACCGGGGACATGTGAGTTGAAAAATGACAACTGAAAATGGCTAGTCATCGGATGGGTGACAAAAAATTAAGCTACTTACGGTAGGCAAGTAAAGCCATCGGTCCTGACATATGTCTGTGGTCCTGACTGCATTAGCAGTCGTAAACAACCACCAATCTTCTCTGGGCCTGCTTGGTGGTGACCCGATCTCCCTGTGGTATTTACATCCATAGGGATGACTCGTACCCCAGCAGTGGGGGACATAAAATAAGCTGGTGACACGGTGACAAGTTGACAAATGAAGAGTTTTTTCTTTCTTTGATGGCTTCGTGCGATTAGCACATTTAGCCAGTGTTAAAGTAATTCTTCTTACAAGTAATAATGATAATGAAATGAAAAGTGAGAAATGACATACCCCCTATCCAACCTCTCGAGTATCTCAGTAAAGATGTGGATGTTTAATTTGTTGCTTGATGTGTTTGTTTAATTTGCCAACACTCATGCACACTTACGAACACTTAACGGTTAATGATCCACCATTATTTCACATTAATATTCGACATAACACAAATTTAAGAAAATAAAACAAAACCGCAGACATGGCTTCACTTTCCCGTCAAGAAGTCCCAGAAGCCCTGTTTTATTTTGTTTTTTTTTGTTACAGTGCTAAAGTGAATAAAGGCGTTGGAATAGAGAACTGCCACTATCTCAACGACGGTCTGTGGCAAATGAAACCAGTGAAATAAATTGTATTAGACATTATTCTTAACTGTAACTTATTGTAAGCTTTTTATTAAATAAATGTTCTTAAGTAACCGTATTATTGTTTTTATATGACCGACACTATCCTACATATCTGTTTATCTATTTATTTAGTGTGAATTATTAACTTAGCCAGAGTTTTGAAGTTTTACTTTGAGTAAATCAATCTGATCCGAGTGCCGAGTGTAGAAATGCTTCTGGCTGTTAAGCAATAATAATGTAAAACATCAGTTTGAAGAGTTCGATAATAAGGTTTAGCATTAACTCCATAACGGATGGTATCGTGGTGTTAATTTAAATTATAAATTGTACTAGTTTATTAACATCATAAGATGATGAGCATCGTAAGTAGAAACAGCTGCAAAGAATGCAAAATATAAACACACGGTCATTATCATTGACCGAAGGACGATCAACATTGCACACCCCAAACTGTTCCAAAATAATTATAAATCCCAAAATAAAGATAAAAATACCAGCTTTACCACTAGACCTTTATTTTTATCTCCATCGTGTATATAAATTTTACATAAATCTAATAACTTTGTATTGTAAACGTTATTATCTTCTGTGTACTTATTGATTTTTAATTATTATTAACATTGCCTAAACACAGACAGAATAGAAATGTTTTTGTTTGTCAGTCGTGGATGGTTTTTAATAAAATTCAAATAAATTTTGATTTTATTATACGCTATTGTTAACGCAAATCTGTAAATTGCAACGTCATTCTATGGTATGTTTTTACTCTGTAGGTTGTGTGTATCGGTGGTGGAAGTGTCAGTATGTGTTGTGGTGTGTGTTGTTGTCTAGTCTGCAGTGTGACCATATGTGGCAGGATCCTGCCTTTTCGGCAGGTTTAGCTCTTTATTTTACTCTCTGGCATATTTGTTTGACGTTTTAGAAATCTGGCAGTATTTGGCAGGTTATAGCAATAATATAAGATGTTTTTTTATTTGGCAATACAACCTTTGAAATGAGTAGGGTGCAGTATCGACAAAAGAAAAAACAGTAGGTAGGAATTTTAAAATGCCAATGGCAACATTGGCAGCGATAATACTTTTGTTTCGGGGATTTCCCTTAACATCTTTAGTTGAATTTGTAGTTCATAATTTGTGGTTCACAAGAACCTTAAAGTGCGGAGCATAATGTTTATATTACCTGTATCTTTATTTGTCAGTTGTTTATCTAATTAGAAAATATGTATAAAAAAATCATAAAAATCTATAAAAATATAAAAAAATCATGTGACTATTTATTTTAAATTTTAAAATTGTATTGGCATTATTTCGGCATTTTGTGCATAAAAGTTTGGCAGGATTTGTCAGTTTTTTTGCCTGGGCAGGATCTCTAATTTAAAGTTGGTCACACTGCTAGTCTGTCACGTCAGTTGTCAAAAAAATGGCGGTGGCGCTTGTTAGTTCGGCTCGTCAGGGTAAATAAATTGATTTAATTACTATTTATGTGTAAAGACCTAGTAACGTGATACCAAAATGTGCTCCAAATAAGTAAAGGTCAAAGTAACGCCTCAAAAAAGGAACTGTTTTAACGAAATTGTAGATTTTGTGGGACGTTGCATATCAGCTGTTTGCCAATGTTAAGCCTAAATATTTTGGATTCTAACTTATTTTCGTATAAAATATATGATTATTAATTTGTTTTTTTAAAGTAAAACAGATTTGTAACAAAGTGCTGTTTGTTGAAGGTTATGCAATTGACCAACAAGTAGTAGAGTTCAAAGTTCAAACTTCATTTGTTTTGGTTTTGTAAAAGTTATTTTATTGAAACTTTTTGCAGTGGGGAGGCTAACAAATGCCGCACGGAGGTTGTATTCAGATGTTTATCCTAAAATAACAACCCATTACACAATACATCCAAGAGATAAGGACCCAAGATGGAAAGGTAATTATTGATAACCTTCAGTATTACCAAAACATTTTCTTTAATCACACATTCAATGTTTACATAGTTTCTTATTTATTTAAATAATAGCTGTCTGGAAACGTGTTTTAAATATTATCTAGTAACCTTGTTGCTACAATTAGTATACATTCTAGAATTACTAATTGTAAGAAATAAGTAGGAATTTATTTGAATATTTCTATGGAAGACCAAAAATGTCTAAGTATAAACAGACAGACAGAAAATTTGTTAGTTTAGTTTAATGTACAACTATTAGTCCACATAGCATGCCGTGGCTGTCTATAATTGAAAACTGTACTTAGGATAAGTTTGGCATTTACCTTATACCTACTGTTTGTTTGGTGGTACATGTTTTTGTTGACTGCCCAATAAAAAAAATAGACATAAAAAGAGATTTCTTTTTTAAAATTTTTATATTTTACTGTAACTTGAAACTTTTTCTTTTATATGTATAAAGTAAATTGCCCAAATGCTTATGTAGTTGACTACATAGTCATGATTATATCCTATATTTGATGATTATATGATTATAGCCTTTATGATATTTGAATATCATAAAGGCTTACAAAAAATATTCATAAACTACTTTCTAACTTCGCTTTTTGTGTCAGATTTAGTATGTTCCTTTGTTTCCACCTTAAAATATGTTGCTCCAGATATAAGTATGGAGCGTGTGGCAGAGGAGACAGACATCCTCATCATCGGGGGAGGTCCGGGTGGAATGGCAGCTGCTATCAGGGCTCGACAGATTGCAGCAGAGAAGGGGGCTGTAAGTTTTATGTTTATTTAAGTTTTAATTGCAGTAAGTAGTATGTTTTTGAGCTGATTGCAAGGTTGATTCTAGCATGAACCTTGCAAAAGTGAAGTGAAGATAAAATTAATGATAAAAATACATTTTTCTTCAATAGTTATAAAGACAAATAATTAGCTATACTAAAAGGCTAAAAATAACTTTGTCTTCAATTCACGCATACCATAATTTTTACAAATCTTCCTAAACAATGTTACAGGAAGTTCGAGTGACTCTTTTAGAGAAAGCCGCAGAGACTGGTGGACATATTCTATCAGGTGCTTGTGTGGATCCCATTGCTCTGAACGAGCTCATCCCCGACTGGAAGGAAAAGGGTGCTCCAATGAACACGGTAGTCAACGCAGATAAGTTCGGTCTACTAACGAAGAGTGGGAGAATACCAATACCTATATTCCCAGGTAAAAACATTTAATTTGGCAAAAACAAAATTGTTATTTTTTACATTATACATATTCAGTATCACTATTGTAACAAATAAGTACCTTTTTAAAATAAGTACCTAAACACAAATGTTAAAATATTGAATGGGAAAGGAATGTAACGGGAAGAGGCATTTGCCCAGCAATGGGATAATACAAGCTAACTGTATCTGTAAATCTATATTATCGCTTTTGCTTGCAGGTTTTGTTATACATAGATGCTTTAATAACTATTTGTTTTTGTATTTTAGAAGTCATTTTCTTTAAAATAACTGTAGACTTAACAGTTTGAATAGTAAAATACCAAAAGGTACTACCCAAAAATTTTATAATATTGTATATTTACAAGAATTTTAAGATATTTATAAATTGCAGGTCTTCCTATGTACAATCATGGCAATTATGTTGTGCGACTGGGACATCTAGTTCGATGGATGGGTGAGCAAGCAGAGGAAGCTGGTGCTGAGGTAATAGCTTTATTCAACAAAAAATTTAATTCTTTATAAATCTTTGTAATTCTATACTAATGCTTGATTTCACCGACTCTCAGCTTAGGTTAAACTCAGTTTAGGTAACCCTTATGCTATAACCCCTATGCATGCTATGTTAAATGATAATTGCTGGAGAAAATGGACAACTCATTAAATAGTAATCAATTAGAGTCTAACAAGACCCGACTTTTAAAACTACTTAAATCATCAGTTGGACAATGGTTTTTTTTTAACTGCTATTGCTATATTTTGTCCACAGCGAAAACTCTTTTAATTTTAACAATGTATGTATAGGGAGAACTAACATCACATCACTCACACATAAATTCAATAAAATATTATCTAACTAAACTATAAAAATAATCTCAAAACAATTAAAATCAAGACTCTTCTAGTAAAACAGTGAGCGAGGCTGCGACGTACATCGTTGACCGCTGTTTTTTTTGGTTCATAGCACAACTACGCCGGATGCTGTGACTGTTAAATTTTTATCTTTCTACCCCCGACTTCTGCTCTTCTCCAATATTGTTTTACTATAATTTTTTATTACTATTTCATTATTTTTATGTTCTCATGATAAGCAAACTGTTGTAATTCTAAATGAGAATATGGATCTAAAACCTTAATTACTTAAATAAAAACTTATAATAGTTTTTATAACACTCAATAAAGGATCTAAGTAAAATCTAATCGACATAGCTCATATTCCGTGATAGGTGTGGCCGGGCTGCGCGGGCGCCGACCTGATATACCGCGATGATGGCTCCCTAAAGGGCGTGGCTACCGGAGACGTGGGGATCGCGAAAGACGGAAGCCCTAAAGACATGTTTGAGCGGGGCATGGAGTTCCACTCTAAGATCACGATATTTGCTGAAGGTAAGTAAATTTTTTTTATATAAATCTTTAAATCTTAAAGTGTGGGGAGGCCTTTGCCCAGGAGTGGGACAGCTATGGCTGATATAATAATAATAATAATAATAAATCTTTTTTAATTTTGTACTCCTATCAATGCGCATCACAAAGCGCTCGGCCCGATTTCAATGTCCCGGGTTCAATTCCCAGGTTGGACAAAGAGTGTTTCCGATTTTTCGATGAATAGCCCGGGTTTGTGATCTCCGACCCCCATCAATTGTAGTGATGACTTGATTTCAATGATGGAGGCCTTTGCCCAGCAGCGAGACAGTTATAGAGTATTTACTTTAATTTCACTTTACACCTGTAAGTTAAAGGCTAATGAAGTTCGGTCATTATTAATCTAACAACAATTTGTACCATATCTATGCAAATAATCTTTTGCCTTTTTGTTAGTGACTTTTTGTAGCCAAAATAGTTTGTTATAAAAAAATTGCAATAAAATATAAATTTGATATGTATCCCAATATATAATTAAAAAAAATACAATATTTGAAGTAATCCACATAGCTTAGAAGTAAAGCCAAAAAGGTCTATGACTCAGAGACTACAGGACCCCAGCCTCTCTTGTTCTGCCATAAGCCATAACCCAACAAATTGAATCAGTATTTGTAGCACTTATTTCTGAAACACGCAAATAAATTAATATAGAGGTGTTGTATACCTCGCAATAGGAAAATAACTTAACTAACAAACTTATAATCATAAAAAAGAATGACTTGATATAATTTAGACTTGTTTCAGGTTGTCATGGACATTTGACTAAGATGCTTTCAAAGAAATACAACCTTAGAGATAAAAGTGAACCTCAGTCATACGGTATTGGATTGAAAGAACTGTGGGAAATCAAACCGGAGGTATGTATTATATATAACATGCTAAATATAAACACAAGATACCTGCTAACGGTCCAACCTGTTAGCAAGGAAAAAGAGATAAACACTGTATTAACAAACGGTTATAATTTAGTAAATTCTAAAATATGACTAGGGTATTTGACTACAATGAAAATATAGATCAAACTGTTGTTAACTTAACAGTAAACATTTATTTACAGCAATTTATCCAGCACATAATTTTAAAATAAGTATAATTTTTATAAAAAAATAATTATAAAATAATTAAATTTTTATGATTGACCACGTGATCGAAAACGTACAGGATTGGTCACGTGATGTCGTGACGTCATTTGCAAGCAAATCATAGATGTCACTCGAAGTTTTGTACGGTGTGATTTGACAGCTAACAGTTTGTTTACATGCAACTGACGACACGACATCACGTGACCTGCATCCATCGTTTTGGCGGCTACTTTATTCATTTGAATTTTAATAGCGATTTTCATAAAAAATAAAGAAATTCACAACGAATTAATCAAATTGCAAATATATAATGCTATAATGAACCATTAGACATATTTTTCTAAAACCTGTCAAATACCCTATTGAGAAAATGGTTAACACGGTTCAAAATAACACAATTCAGCAAATTAGTTATTTATTTATTTAAATAAACCAACAGAGCGTAATCTTAAAAATAGTTCTTATTGTAATAACTAATAGTAAGGGTAATAATAGGTTTACCTTAAACTAATTGTTAGTATTAATTATTGTGATCGTAGACAGTGACAAAATAAAATATAGTAAAATTAAGTAATCAGCGAAGTTACAAACCTATGCAAAACAATCTTTCAGCTGAGTAATAAAGAGAAAAAAAAAAAGTTAGCTACATTATATAAATTTTGTAAGTTACGGCACAATTTGAACATTATAAAAAAATAACAATATAAAAAAATATATTTAAAACTTAAAAAAAATTAAAACTTATGAAAATAGATGTGTTTCTCAAGCTATTTGCTTGAGATGCTGTACAACTCGCTGTTTAAAACTATGTTTAGAGATACCAAATAGTTCCAATACATTAAACTTAGTATTATATGTGTGAGAACGTTATTGCCAGTTAAATGACATATTTTTTAAGATTTACCATTTCTGAGAAAAAGCCATTCCAAAGTTAGCTGGAACTATAATCTCCATAAAATGCACGTTTCTACGACACCTAATTGAGGTAGTGTACGAAGCATGTTTTTTACCGTGGGTGGTTTCCCCGGTAGGCATACTCCACGGTCTGTTTTAGTGTTAAATCAGGTCTTATTAAGCTTTTTTTTTTCTTCATTTCTTCTTCCATAAGTATCTTCTTCTTCTTTTTCCTCCTGAGTCGATGTAAATTGTTGTAGTAGCGATACATCATCTTCTGGTTCGTCGTTGATGTTGGTATGTTCTTCTGTTGAAAGCTCAACGTTTGAACACGGCTGGACTTGACAAGTGATGCATATTGTTGAACACTAAATAAGCCCACTTTTTTGCAGCTGTATTTTGAACTACACCTTTTTTTGCAATCGTTTTACCTACTTCGATCACTGATCATCATTGTCATCATCAGCTCAATTTATGTCCCCACTGCTGGGGCACGAGCCTTCCCTCAGGATGGAGTTAGAATGCGCCGTAATAAACAACCACGCGGGCCCAGTGCGGATTGGTGGTTGTTAACGACTGCTAACGCAGCCGGGAACAACGGCTTTAACGTGCCTTCCGAAGCACGGAAGAGCTCGATATGATAAATTTTTGGTCACCCATCGGATGACCGGCATATGCGAAAGTTACTTAATCTTAGCAATCGCAGACCGGGCGCGTTAACCACTGCGCCACCAAACTCCTCAATCCGCTATGTTAAAAATAAATTTTTAATTCTTCTTCCAGAACCACAAGCCTGGCCTAGTAGAACATACCATAGGGTGGCCTTTAGACAAGAACACGTACGGTGGTTCATTCATCTACCACCTGACCGTGCCTGAGGGTGAACCGCCTCTAGTAGCGGCTGGCTTTGTCGTGGGCCTGGATTACTCCAACCCTTACCTCAGCCCCTTCAAGGAGTTCCAGCGGTTCAAGCTACATCCGTACATCAAGCCGTTGTTTGAAGGTCAGTGGCTGTGGTTAACTATAAGAGAAAGGCAATAATACACTAAAACCCAGGGGTGTTGTTTCATTATAGTTGCAGGCTTGGTGTAACGGAAGGAGGCGAAAGGGAAAAAGTTGACTGTATTAGGGGGGTGCCGCGCGGAATTTCGAAAATGTACGTGTTTTTAAGTCACTGGTGTTAGGCGCTGAATAGGTCATATACATTAAAAAGACTAGTGTAGGTTAGCTTGATCCTTTCACAAGGCCATGGTTGTCGTGGAATTTGAAACAAATACCCAGAAACTATCTAAAAACTTATTTCTTCAGAAACTTTGTAAATATAACACAAATGAAACAATGATCCGACATAAAATTGTTTATATTGATATTCCGCAGGCCACTGTTGTCTTATTTTCCAATGAAAAATATGAATATGAAAATATTAAGACTTTTATTATTTTTTACCCAAACACCTATGATTTAACGAAAGTAAACATTGCTCTAATTAAATCACCAGCCTACTCTGTACAGATATTAGTGCGCGAGCGTATTCGTAGTCGTGCGCAGTTGTCACACCACTGCCACGCGCCGCTCGCTCGCTATCATAAAGAAACTTGAAACTCGCAGTTTTGCGTCCGCGCTGCACCCCCTTAAGAGAAAGGAGATAATACACTAAAACCCAGGGGTGTTGTTTCATTATAGTTGTAGGCTTGGTGTAACGGTAGGAGGCGAAAGGGAAAAAGTGAACTGTATTAAGGAGTAACAAGCAAAGTAAACCAGTATATAATAGAAATAATAAAATAAAACATACCAAGACAGCAACCACAATGACAATTCAAAAGGAAAAAAGAACAAAAAAAAATGACACTTAGAAAAGAAGAAAAAGTATAAAACCTAAAAAGTATTTACTCGGACTTCTTGGCGGGAAGGTGAAGAGTCATGTCTGCGGTTTTGTTTTATTTTCTAAAATTTGTGTTATTTCGAATATTAATGTGAAATAATGGTGGATTATTAACCGTTAAGTGTTCGTGAGTGTGCATGAGTGTTGGCAAATGAAACAAAACAGTGCAACGTCACTTTTCAAATTCTCTCAAGAAGTCCGCCCGAGGACTTAAAGCCCCACATCTTTACTGAGATACTCGAGGGGTTGGAGGGTATATCATTTCTCACTTCTCATTTCTATTATCATTCATCATCATTATACAAGATGGAAATATTGTTTGTTTAAATTTGTATTACTTGTAAGAAAAAATACTTTGACACTGCTAACCGCACGAAGCCATCAACTAAAGAAAAGAAAAGTATTTACTCCTTAACACTTGGATAACTCCAACCCTTATATCAGCCCATTTAGGTAGTTTCAGTTGCCTCCTTAGATCAAGCTGGTTAGAGGCTGTAGATAGTAAGTGAGATCTTTCTCCTTCTAAAACTAACTAACCTACTAAAACTGGTCGACTGGTAGCGAATGCCTCAGGGCATTAAGTCCGCCTTTTGCCCTTTTTTTTGCAATAAAGAAAATAAAAACCCTTCGACGTCACTTTTTTAAAAATTCATACAATGACTGCTTTTTTGTACTAAAAACTCCTTAAGTTATCTTAAAGAGTAAAATACTAATATAATTTAAAGTTCACTTTGTCAAGTTTCAAATCGCATTAATTCAGTTATCTAAGGTTTTGTTTGCTTTATCCGCCTCCAATGCTTGATTAGGGGGTTTTGTCTCATTATAGTTGGCTTGAAAAGCCTTAACTTTGTCGCTGTCTCTTAAATCCAAAGACGGTCAACAGTAAACCCTTTACACCTTTCCTCAAAAAACACTGTTTTCTAGTATCAGTTTACAAATAAAGCTTAATATATTTCGTTTCCAGGTGGCACCCGAGTAGCGTATGGAGCGCGAGCTTTGGTGGAAGGTGGCTGGCAGTGCCTGCCCGTGCCCGCATTCCCGGGGGGTATGCTGATCGGGGATACCGCGGGCTTCCTCAACGTGCCCAAGATTAAAGGCACCCACAACGCCATGAAGAGCGGTCAGTATACTCGTCCCAAGTAGCACACAAGCGTTTACAACATCAATTTAACAGCTCATTTAGTAACTTAATGTCCTTTTAATAACTTACAAGAGTGTCAAAAGATGCTTAGGGTGTTAAAACAGAGAGTCAAAACTCAACTGTACAGCTTTAAGCTTAATGTGAGAATTTAAGCTACCTTTATCGTTAAAGCTGTATATAGGCTGGTTTTTGTATGCGGTCGCTTACTTACTACTGCACTAAGTGTTATTATGGTATCACTCGATACTTGTTTCTGTACAATGGTGTACGCGACCCCCATTATAGAACTTAATCTTTAAGCGTAATTAGGCACTCTCGTGAATACAGTGGTTTTATAACTACTGCCTACAAGAGTGATTTAAAACTAAAAAAATAAACTACAGCAATAGTACAGCTTTAGTACCCTCCAAATATCATCTAAGCTGTAAACAAAATGTCGCCATTTTAGACCGAATGAAAAAAAATTTCAAATATAATTAAACCAATGTTAGTTAATTAGATTGAAATTTTATAATAGCTTGAACCGTTTTATGATTATCAGCTAAAATAATGATCGCTGTGTCCTTAAATCTATTATTTTAAATATAATTTGTATAATTATAACCTTAAAAACAAACACTTTCTTACCCGTCTTTAATAATTCTCTTTATATTTTTATGATTGTTTTACTGGCGCGTTAAAATATTGCCAATAACCAACCACACATTAACAATAAAATTTGATTTGCACTTTGTTTTAACAATGAACACCATCAGATTTCTAAGATTTTACTTGTACTTGTGATTTCACTTTGAAATATAAACATGCGTCACCATTTTATTCTTGTACGAAATGTTTCTCGTTTATTTTCATAGTTTTCTAATTCACTTCAAACTCATATTAAAAACTTTTGTCATTATAAAATATTATTTGGAGTGTAGTTGCTTTCCCTGACACCGATTAACAGCTCTAAACCAGCTAATAAACAGCTAATGCTCTCTTTTACAGCTAATATACAGCTATACTAACGATAAAAGTTTTATAATGTGGGCCCTTTTTTAACTTATAAGGGCTGTATATCCGGATATACAGCCTTTGTACAGCCTCGATATGCAGCTATAAGTATAAAAATAAGTTCAAATACAGCTTTTATACAGCTTGTGATGCTACTTGGGGTCTGGTTAGAACCACGATAGCTCAATTGGAAGAGCACCTGACCCGGAATGTCAGAAGGGTGTAGGTTCAAATCCTGCTCGTGGAAATATTTTCAACATTTGTGTTTTTGTAATATTTTGTTCGCAACAAAATTTGCGTTAAAAATTATTTGAACATTTATAAATGCGAGTCTTGTTACGACGCGATACAGTGGAATTTAGCTCGCACAGCACTACGTACTTGCAATTTTATAAACCTACAAGTTTTGCCTTTTTCTATCGCGTGCCTCTTATATCTTCTTACGCTGTTAGGGTTGCTGTCTAGTGAAGAATAATTAATCTACTTATTTGTAATTAAGTATGTACTTATGCAGGTGTTCTACCTTTGTAAAAAAAATAACATTTCAAATATTTTAATACAATGTCTTCATATCTATTTTATCATAAGACGATTAAGCATACTATTACACATAGTGTTTATACTAAACTGAACATATTTAAGTATTAGGTGTTTAGTTACATACGTATCAAATCTGGTATGACGTACGTACCTATAACCGTAACACAAAACGGCTTCAACCTAGTTCGAGAGCCGCCACCCAAAAATCATGTTGGTAAATTATTTGGATTTGCGCAAGCTAACTCTAAAGTTACTCGCTGCACTTTGGCAACAATTTATATTTCCCTGAATATTGTTGTATAGATACTTATAGTAAAAGAGCTAGCCGTGATATGGTTTCCGGCTTTTACGCTTTATCGGCTAACGGCTCCCGCATACTACCGATATTTTTCATCGATTATCGGATCACTTATTCAGTAGGTCATATATGCAATTAGTCCGATCCCTCAAAAATGTAATAACTTACATTTCTAACGAACTGTAAACAAATAATAGCACAAAACCAAAGTCTCATCGATTTCATTGTTATTTAATTTAATAAGTGATCGCGATCATAGAATAAGTAGGCACTGTGCTATTACAATGCGAGCGTCTCGACGTGCGCGCACGTGAAGTGAGCCAGGCCTGCCTGCATTACCGGTACCAAATTACCTTTATAGAAATAACGTTACTTAACGGTACTTATAGTGGGAATTTGGTAACGGTATCAAGCCCAGCTCACTGGTCAGTAGATATTTAAAACACACTTATAGTCGCCCAGGTAGGCTACTCTTGACGCAAACTCAATCTCAATACAATTCCAATGCGATTAATATGTATCAATATTTGGATAAGTTTCGCAATTTCGGAACGCCCCATCTCGATAATAATTTGTTCACTCAATTTCCACGCAATTTAATTCCAATGTGGCGCTATTATCGCTTTTAAGTCCTCGCGCGCCCTGTGAACGCACGGTCGTACACAAGGTGGCCCGCTAATTATACCTACAGCGCGGGACGGGTAAGAGTGCCATTTGAATTTTTTAGATTTGTGATTGGAAATTAATTATTGCAATTGTGTTTCAAGAGTAACGCTACAGTGATTAAATTTAGACCGTAATAATAAAATAATCTGTTTATTATCTCAGCTGAAAGGCTTGTACTCATGGCCATAAAAAAACAAATAATATGTTTGGTATGTCTCGGTAACTCAGCGGTCAGAGCATTCGACCGGAACTAAGGTCGTGAGTTCGTTTCGCACTCGAGCTTCCGTTGATTTTTTCTAGTAAAATTTTATCTTGTAATGTGTTTGACATTGACAGATTTAAATCACCCGCAATTTGTATTTTACTTCGAAGATTATTTTTTGTAACACATGACAATATCTTACATAAATTTTATCTTCGCACCTCCCTAATGGAAAACATCATTAAAAAAATCAACAAATAAACGTTTTTTAATGTTTTCTACTTACTATTATATCTGTATTTTCTTAAAGGAAAGATTTTTTAAATTTTGGCTTCATCATCATCAGCCCATTTTATGTCCCCACTGCTGGGGCACGAGCCTTCCCTATGGATGGATAGGGAGAAGGGGCCATAAACCACCACGCGGGCCCAGTGCGGATTGGTGGTTGGCTTGTTGGTGGTTGGAAACCAATATTGGCTTGTTGGTTTAAAAAAATATATTTATGTCATAGTGTGAATACTATTACCGTATTATACTCCGCATTATTCTCTATACTCCGTATTTATTAACAATATCGTGTTTACTACAGGCATGCTAGCCGCTGAAACAGCGATGGATCTCATACTGTCAGGAGAAGCGACACACGACAAAGGAGTTGTGCCGACTGCTTACGAAGAGAGCTTGCGGAACTCATACGTCTACAAAGATCTTAAGGTAATGTGTATGATAAGTTTGTAATGTATGTTATGTATGTAAAAGGCTTTGTAGTTATGTTTTGTAGATTGTGAAATGAGGTAGACGATTCTAGTTTAGTTTTATATCTCTTGTTGTACTATTTGTTTCTCAATAGGGAAGTTGATAACAACAATAATTAATTCCAGAACTTATACTTTTTTTCCATCCAGCCATCGGTTGCAATAATCGTTGGATAGATGGCACTACGCCGCTAAAAGCACTCAAAAATTAAAAAGGAGAAATAATAAATTGATCCACAAAAAAATAGTAAGCTAGCACCTAAAATGGTAAGTTAGCATCTAAATGTAGTTTTAGGTGCTAACTTTGTATTTTTAGGTGCTAACTTAGTATTTTTGTGGGTTACGTTAGGTTACTTTGGTGATCGATTAAATACAACCCATTAAAAAGCAGTGTAAAAATTCTGTGCTTACGTCAGCCTTCCTCCAGCATAATGGTCAGTGCAACCGCCCGGATTGCGGAAGACCCAGGTTCGATTCCTGGCTGGGTCGGGTAGGCATTTAAATTTTTCACTGTATTTTGTAAATATATATATATATATTTTATTTTTTTATTTTATTTTATTACATAGTATGTTTTTGCTTAATCTTGCTGCAAAACTACTACTACTGCTATTCGAATTCGGTAGGTCTGATAATCGGTCGTAATCTATTTTTTATACCCTTATGTGATAAGGTGATCTACCCCAATTTTTTTGTTTAATTTACCAATACAAAATGTTCCTAGCTGTGAAACATACGATTTCTTTGTGTTGTTGTGTTGTTTACTGTTGCCATCTATTAGATGAAGAAATAATGAGAAATGAGAAGTGAGAAGGGAGAAGGGAGAAGTGAGAAGTGAGAACTTTATTAGTTTGCAATATGGAACATATTGTAATACCTAATAACTAGCGGCAAATGTTTGTTTTTTCTTCTTTTACCTCTAGCGTCTTGATATTTCTATTTACCAAATAGCCACTGGTGGCAGACTACACACTTCCAATATAAATATTTTATTCAGCTTCAGTACAGCAATTAGCTTTTATTTAAAGTTATTATTTCTTTGTTAGAATAAATAAACATGTATATTGTATAAAAAAATATGTAAATTGTTTTCTAAAGTTTAAATGAACACTAAACATTTAAATGAAACAACAAAAATAAGTAATTAAATTTACACCTTTATGCTATATCGTGGTTCTGTCTAACCCGCCGAAGTTTATCTACTCTTACTTATTTCCCAATATTTTTCTTATTATTTATTTATTATTTTAATTTTTGCATTCATAATGCTAAATGTGTAGTTACAAGATAAAATTTTACTAAACTACTTAACCAAAAGGTCGTGGGTTCAATTCCCACTCGAGCTTTCTGGGACTGGTTGTTTTTTTTACTAGTAAAATATTATCTTGTATTTATTATTATTTTAACGTTTGCAGGCAGTCCGCAACTGCCGGCCGTCTTTCCACACCAAGATGGGTTTGTATGGTGGCGTGGCGTACTCAGCCTTCTCCACACTGGTACGCGGCAAGGAACCCTGGACGTTCAGCCATGGAGGTAAGCATTAGTATGTATACGTCCCACAGGTATAACCACCCACCTAAAGCGGGGGGTACATGTTTGTGTACTCGGTTTGGTTGGTAGTAGGGCTTGTTTGTCCGCCTGGCTAGCTACCACCATCATATCTAAATATGTCGCCATAGCATCAATGTTTGTAGCATTGTTGTGTTCCGGCAGCTAGATATAAGATAGCCAGTGAGTGCCTCAGTAGTTGAGGATGTTGGCATTCCATTCCACCTATCTTATTTTATATATGTATATTAAAATTATATATTATTAATACTTATATTACATTTTAACACATACTGACACAGAATTACAAGTTAATTTAAATATTTTTGTAGTTAGGCATTCATTGCAATCTAATTTAATTTAAGTACATATCTTTATAATTTTCCTTTACAAAATTTTTACACAATGTGTTAGCAATCTACAAATTGTTTTAATTTACTCCTTTTTTATTTTTTATTTTTTCTTATATTATTTTCATTTTATATGTAAGGTAAGAATGCTGACTTTGTGACAATGCTTTAGTGAAAATATCTGCAATGTTTTTATTACTTTGTACATAACTTAGTGTAAACAACTTTTTAGCTAGAATATCTTTAATATAATGTGCTTTAATATCTATGTGTTTTGACCTCTTACTGTTCTCATAACTTTCAATCAGTCTCAATGTACTTTGATTATCGATAAATAGAGTAGTCAACATGTGGTTTGAATGAAGATTGGACAAGACACCTTGCAAATTAACAATCTCACAGACTGCCTGCGCTCCAGCAATATATTCCGCCTCAGCTGTAGACAAAGCTACACATGCTTGTTTTTTAGAAAACCACGCAATTAACTTACCACAATAGAAGATAGCGCAGCCACTGGTGCTCTTTCTGTCTGCTTTGTCGGATGCCCAGTCTGAGTCTGAAAAACATTTTAAGTCTTGTTCACCTTCGTTTTTTCTATAGGTTAGACCCATATTTTTGGTTCTTTTTAGGTATCTTAATACCCTTTTTCCCGCTTTCCATAGACTTTCTGTGGGTTTGTCTAAATAACGGCTTAAATATGAAACAGCAAATGTAATATCCGGTCTGGTATTTAAAGAAATAAATAGAAGTGATCCTATCAGCTCCTTGTATGGTACATCAATAGTTTCTTCCTTCTGGTTTGCATTAAATCCTACTTCCATGGGTGTACTTGCTTCTCTGCATTCTGTCATTTTAAATTTTTCTAATATTTTCTCAATATGTGAAGTTTGGCTAATTTTAATTCCATCTTTTATTTTCTCTATCTCCATTCCCAAGAATTTATTTATCTCTCCAAGATCTTTTGTGTTGAACTCTTCATATAATATTTTCTTTATTATCTTTATTTCTTCCAATTTACCTATCGCTAGAATGTCATCAACGAATACTAGTAATTTTACACCCTCTTTGTAATACAAACAAAAATCATTTCCTGACCTTTTCAATCCTGCTTTTAACATTACTTTATCAAAAGCTATGTTCCAACATTTTGGACTTTCCTTTAGTCCATAGAGGCTTCTATTTAGCTTCAAAATTTGTTTCCCTTTAAGTCAATTCCTTGTGGTATTTTTATGTAAACATCTGTCTCCAAAACTCCGTTCAGAAACGCTGTTGGTACATCTAGTTGATATACTGGCATGTCTTCTTCAACTGAGTATGCCAAAAATGTTCGAACTGTCGCCATTCTCGCTACTGGTGCATAGTTGGTCCCGTAGTACTTGTCCGGTATTTGAAAGCCTTTTACCACTAACCTTGCCTTTTTGATTCCATTATCTTTTAATGTAAATACCCAGCTCGTATCTATTGCCTTCACTCCTAGGTTATCTTCTAAGACTGTCCATGTTTCTAGTTTTTCCAATGATTTTATTTCTTTATTTATCGCATTTGTCCATTCTTGGTCTTTAATAGCTTCTTCATAGCTCTGTGGTACTTCATCCGGTGAATATGACATTAAACAATATGCCGTATAGGCCTCTAATTCTTCATATCTTTGTGGTTTCTTTATTACTTTTCCATATTTTGTTTTTTTTAATGTTTCTTTTTGTTTATTTCCATTTTCTTCTTTATTTTCTTCGTCTTCTTTAGAAGTATTGCAATCATCATCATCTGTTTGTTTCAACTTCTCTTCTTTCATAATTTTTTCTTCTTGTTTCTTACTTGGTCTGTGCTCTTCTTCATCATCATCTTGATATATTATTCTTCCATCAGTCAGATTTTCATTTTCTAGTCCTTCATACAAAGTTTTATTTTCATCAAAAATAACATCTGTGGATAATACAATTTTGTTAGTTTCAGGATCCCACAATCGATATCCTGATCCAGAGTATCCTATCATAATCATTTGTTTAGCTCTCACATCCAGTTTTCCCGGTTTCGGTAACATCACTTTCCAAGCTTTAGATCCAAATACTTTCATTTTATCAATTTTATTTATACCATACCATAACGACGCTGGCGTTTTGTACTGTAATACTCTGCTTGGGCTCCTATTCAATTCAAAAGCTGAGCAGCATACTGCTTCACCCCATAGATGTTTAGGTAATTTTGTTTCTGCAAACTTAGTTCTTACTTTCTCCATTAAAGTCCTATTCATGCGCTCGCTCACTCCATTTTGCATTGGTGTGTGAGGTGAAGTGTACTGCAATTCAATGCCTTTTTGCCTGCAGTAATTTTTAAAATATGTGGAAGTAAACTCACCACCATTGTCTAGTCTTAATTTCTTAGTTTTGTTTCCTTTTTGTGTCTTCAAGTTTATGATGTAATCAATTAAATTTTGTTCGGCCTCATTTTTTTGTTTCAAAAGCTTTACTGTAACAAAGTGTGAATAATCATCAACAATAACCTGAAAGTATTTTTCACCATTAATATTTGCAGTTCCTACAGGTCCACAAATATCTGAAAAAATTAAATCACCAATCTGCTTTGACCTTCTACCTGACTCATGAAATACTCTTCTTGTACTCTTACCTGCTGTACAGGAGTCACATTTTTCATCTGAAGTTGGCAAACCTAAAATTTTCAAACAATGACGGTTTAAATGCCCTAGCCTTCTATGCCAGAGAGTTTTGTCCAACGCTTCATTCGAAATCATGCATTTATTTTCCCTTATTTGAAAGTCGATGGCATATAGCCTTTCATTCAAAGTACCTTGAACTGTCGATTGATTCCTATAAATTGACACAATATTTTCATGAAATACTACTTCAAAACCTTTAGATAATAACTGCCTCACAGACAACAAATTATAAGAAATGTCTTTCACTATTAAACATTCAATAGTTATGTTATGGTTTTGTCACATGACATTTATTTTACCTCTTTCAGAACTGATTAAATGATCTCCGTTAGCTACATAAATTTTAATATCAGCACATTTTTTAATATCAAACATACAATGTTTATAGCAGGTTTTAATCAAATGTTCCGTTGCACCCGAGTCTATAATGAATTGAATATTACCTGAACTTAAACTTTGTGTATACTTTTCCTCTTCTTTCTCACCAAATGCTGTGAATAGCATTGCATCAATGGTTTCTTCTGTAGCACAGTTTGCTTGTGGTCCCCGTCCTCGCACAGGTGGTCTTCGCTGCCTACCTCTATTCCATTGTCCTCGTCCATGAAATGTATTTGCTTGACCTTGTCCTTGATTATATATCTGTCCTCATCCTGGTGTCACAATTCCTTGTTTCTTTTTACAATTATAAGATTTGTGTCCCCGCATGCCACATGTAAAGCAGTTAAAACTTTGTGCTGTTGTTGTTTCATTTGATTTATTTAATAATTTCATTTCAGCATCTAGTAGACGTGACTTAATGTTCTCGATATTCACTTTTTGGTCACTCGTCATAGTTTCAATTGAGGTTATGACATTTTCATATACTGGTGGCATTGCCGCCAGCAGGTAGCATACCTTGTCTTCGTCTTCAATTTTGCAGTTTATGGCAGATAATTGACCGATAATTCCATCAAATTCATTAAAAAAATCTTGTAACTTCTTACCCGGTACACATTTGAGGTTAATTCATTTTCGTCGAAGATACAACTTATTCGATACGCTCCTTCTTTCAAACTGTTGTTCGAGGGCCTGAATCATATTCAATGCACTTTTACAGCTTTTTACTATCTCTAAATATTTGTCACTTAAGCATTGAACGATGAGACAACGTGCTTTATTGTCAGATTTTACAAAGTCCTTGTCGGCACTTTTGTCGTCAGAGTAGTACTTAATTGTATGACTTACTTCTTTTTCTTCCAGAATTAGTCTTATTCTGAATTTCCAGTTCGAAAAAGATTCGCCCTCCCGCAGTATGGGCAAATTTAAAAGATTTTTCTCCATCTTGTTTTTCACAAAGGGAGCGGTACCGCAGCACACGCGTCGGTTCACTATGTGATATTTTTACCCCTCGTCGGCTCTTAATTTTTATCAGAAATCTTCCGTGGCGCAGTGGAAGCGTGCTGTTGGCATTCCATTTGGCGAAGGATCGGGTTTTATGTATTTTAATAATTAAAGTTGTATGGAGTAAAATGAAACGCAGCCATCTTTAGTGCAGAAAAAAGCAAAGAGAATGTATTCTGTTTTAAACTAACCATAGACTACAAATATGTACTGACAATAAATCCAACAGAGGATTCTGGGTGAAGTACGCTTCCATTAATTGGCCTTGTCATCACATAACATCAGGTGGGATCAAGCTCTGTGCTTAGTTGTTAAATATATAAAAAAATAGCACATGCGGAGACAGAACCCATCATATGTGTTTGGTTATTTATAACTACTGTCATCCCACAAAAACAATGGGAACCATCCGCTTTGGCTTTTAACGAGATCGGACGTGTGCAAATTTATTTTTGAAAATAATATTTTAATTTTGAGTGCCTCGGACTTCGCCCCGCTCTGAAGTTGACTTCGCCCGACCGTTGCTGGAGTCCCCGAGTGCCAAGTATAAATTTAAAAAAGATTTTTACTGTGCGGTGATTTGAACTCGGAACTCTTGGGTGAGTGTCGCCGTCTTATCCACTGGGCCAAGAACGCAGAGCTCGACCGGGCCGAAATAAGTGATTGCTAGCTACACGTGCTACGCGCAGGTGCGAACGCCTCACTTCCAAATCGCTTACTACATCCGTAGCTGTTGCTACGGCTTCAGGGTACGGCACGAACTACGTACTGCTACTAAACAGATAATATAATAACATTGTGACATTCAGCGGGTATAAGTATTTTATAAGTGGCTCAAAAAAGAATTAAAGTGAACTTTATACGAGAAATACGGAATACGAAAATAAAAATGGCGACACCTGTAGCTTGCTTTAAATGTAAAAATAAAACAGATATAAGGAACATGGCAAAATGCGCGAAGTGTCAAAATCCTTATGACTTTGAATGCGTAGGATTTCCAGAGAGGGATATACAGAATTATGGATAGGGAAAAAAGGAAAAATTGGCTTTGCCCAACTTGTACTCGAAAACAAATTAAAACGAAAATAAATCCGCTAAACTCTTCTAACAATCAACGCAGTAATGTGACTACGCGACGAAAACATATGACAAAAAATGCGACGAAAATTAAAAATACCTCACCGCTGGCAGCAGAAACTCTTATAGAAATACATAATTCCCCTTCATTCCCAACTTTGCCATATGAATCCGAGTCGAACGATAACTCTTATCCTGTGACTCCTGAAAAAATGACGAATGACCCATACTTTTCAACCGAACGACTGTCGAAGAGTACAGACTTACCACTTTTAAACGACACAGATACAGAATATGAACTAAGAGAAGAGATAAAACTACTTAAAAATAACCTAAGTTCGACGGAGAGTGAGTTAGACAATACGATTTTGGAAAATAACGAATTAAAAAGGTGCATTACTAAACTAAACAAGGAAGTTAAAACACTTAAATGTATTTGTGTAACTCCGCAAAAGGTAATTTCCAGTACTAGAAGAAGAAACTCTATTATACTCACAGACTTAGCTACACCACCAAGAAATAATCAAATAGAAAAGCTACCAACTCAAGACGAAGTACTACGTTTGCAAAAAGTCATAACAGATCTAAACCAATCCTTACTTAACGCGCAAAAAGAAATCTATAACTTGGAAAAGCAAATTCATAATCTTAAGCTAAAAATAGATGACACATGTGTCGAACCAAATATAAACGACACCAGCTTCATCAAAAATTTTGTGGAGACACCGGAGGCGCTGAAGCAAACAAAGAAACCCCACAACATTTACATTATAGGCGACGAACAACTAAGAGGTCTCGCCTCAGAAATGGTGAACACAAGATCTGGAAACTGGAATGACAAATATGATATATCTGCATTAATACTCACTGGCGCATCTAGCTCAATTGTACTAAACTACTGTGAAAAACTTGCAGATCAAGTAACTAGTAATGATGTTATTGTTCTAAGTATGGGAACGCACGATGACGACCTGCATGTACTACATTCTAATCTGTGTATAGTAAATAAATTGTTAGCTAAATCCATCATATATATTGTACCCGTAATCTCTAATCAAAACTTTAATGAATTTACCTTGTATAAATCTACGGAAATTTGGTTAAGGCATTTTCAAAATTGTAATCTGATCGAATACACTTTCCAATTTCACAAAGAACATAACTTTATTCAAAAAATGTGTAATAAATTGAATACATGTATTGATTTCATTGAATACAAAGAACAATATCTATCGTACAAAAATATAAGAAAACTAATGAATAATGGGCCAAGTAAAAATCAAGTACAACATAAACAACAACATAATGCTCCTAAAAAAGGTACAATACCTTATTATTTTCTAGTCAGGAGCAAATCAGAGATAACACTAGAAGGTAAGACCAGTGCAAACTCTCTTGACACATTAATATGTCAATCAGAGCAGACAAATCGTAATTTTTTTCGTGCAGAATGATGAATTGCAATTTAATGTCTTTCATCAAAACATGTGTAGTTTGAATAATAAAATAAATGAGCTAGAGTTATACTTAAGTACTATTGATACTGAATTTCATTATTTGTGTATTAGTGAACATTTTTTGAATGCAATATTGGTGGAATTGCTTAATATGAATAATTATAAGGTTGCTACTCATAACACAAGGATAAATAAAAAGAGGGGAGGAACATTAATAGTGGTTAAGAAAGATAGGGACAGTATTGAGATACCGATAGCAAAAAAACTGTATAAAAGAGATAGTTTTGAAGTATGTTGCGTAAAGGATGTAGAAACTGATGTCTATGTATGCTGTTGTTATCGCACCCCAGATGATAAAAATTTTGATGTCTTTATTGAAAAATTAGAAAAGCTTTTAGAGCATTGTTTCAACAAGAAATGTTTAATCTGTGGTGATTTTAACGTAGACCTTAAATGTAACAGTAAGAAAACAAGTGAATTAATTAATCTTTTGACTTGCTATAATTTTAGACCACTTGTATCTGAATATACTTTTATAAGAAATGATTCACGCTCGTGTATTGACAATGTCTTGACTAATATAACTAATGAAAATGTACTTAATTGCGAAATTGATCATAATGGACTATCAGATGGACATGCCGGAATTTTGTGCAGTGTTAAAGTGACTAGTCAAAATAAAAAAAGCAACAATAAACCCAGAATGTATGTGACAAAACGGAGATTGACAAAGCATAATAGAGTACTTTTTAGAAAAGCACTTATTAATCATGATTGGAATAACATGGGAATAAATTGTTTTATAAAAACTTTTTGCCTTATATTTCAAAGATGCATAAAAAAGAAAAGAATATCGATTAACTTGAATCGCAAATCTGAATTGAGATGGGTGACGAAAGGAATAAAAGTATCCAGTCAAATGAAGCGGTTTCTTAGTGTAGGAAAGGCATGTGGCAATGACACATCAATTGATAGATACAGAAGGACATATGTGACACTGTATAGAAGAGTGATAAGGCAAGCCAAAAAGTTTACAGTGCAGAATGAGATAGCATGCTCGAAAAATTTATCAAAAAGTGTATGGCAGCTAATTAACAAACATAGGAATAAGTCTGCTAAAATTAACAATCAACTTATGATTAAATGAACCTGTGGAAATTGCTGATTGCTTTTGTGGAGCAGTTTGAACTCAACGCAAGCAAGGTCTCAGTGGATTCGGAGAGTGCACGAAGCTATCTAAACCAGAGTGTATATTATGTTATGGATGAGATGGTCTTATATCCTACAACGGCGAGTGAAGTGAAAAACATTGTTCGGAAAATGGAAGCTAAAACATCCTCCAGCTATGACGAAGTGCCAATAACAATAATAAAAGACAATATTGATATGTTAGCGGAGCCTTTAAGAAGGTTCTTTAATACATGCATTGAAGAAGGAGTCTTCCCTGACCAATTCAAGATTGCAAAAGTTGTGCCAATACATAAAAAAGGCTCTAAGTTGGATCCCAAAAATTACAGACCGATATCCTTACTAATAACGAAATCAAAGATCCTTGAAAAAATTATTAAAGCGAGATTGGTCGCTCATCTTGGTAAAAACGGAATTCTCCATAGGAATCAATTTGGTTATCGTAATATGGTTGGCACACAGGATGCAATATTCACATTGCTTAATGACGTCTCAGATAAAATTAATGCAAACTTAAAGGTGGCTGCGGTTTTCCTCGATTTGAGCTCAGCGTTTGATACAATCAATCACGAATTGCTCTTAAAAAAGCTGGAGTTTTATGGTGTTCGAGGAAAAGCACTGAAGTTACTCCAGTCATATTTACGAAATAGAAAAATGTTTGTAGAAATCAAAACTATAAATGAAAGCATGTGTGAAATTGTAACCCGGTCAAAATTAGCTGATATTAAAGTAGGTGTGCCACAAGGATCCATATTGGGACCTATACTATTTATAATCTTCATAAATGATTTGATTAGTTATTTATTTATTTATTTATTTATTTATTTATTTATTTATTTCTAGGAAGATTTACAGACAAATAACATCTAAAGTTAAGGAGAATAAATAGACATATGCTATTAACAAATCTTCACAATTATATAAACAATAATGTTCAGTTAACCAGCTGTGGAGACTACGTTAAATTTAGTTAAAAATAGAAAAAAAAAAAACAAATATTTTAAAGTGCGATATGTATAATGAATGAATGAAAACATAAATATGTATTTATGTTTACATTCATTTGAATGAATGAGTGAATTTACAGCTTACAGTAGGTTGTTGCTGTATATTTAACTTATACCTATAGATTTCTACGATATTCCTTAAACTATATATTTTATTATATTTATTATATAATACTAATACTTATTCACTATTGTACTATTTTTATTTTATTGCTTGCTGTCAATAAAAAAATTAGAACATATAATCTCTTTTACTGATGAGGCGCTGGAGCAGAACAAGTCGATATCGCATGGTAAGAGGTTAAATGATTTACAAGCACGTATCATAAATGTATTCGCTCTATATTTAGTCTTTGCTGGAGGGACAATCAGAGCTGATCTTTGTCTTAGTCGGAGTGTGTTGGTTTTTAAGCTGATCTGAGATAAAAGATCAGGACAATCGACATTACCGTTAGCGATGTTAATGAGATAACAAACGTCATTAATCATTCGTCTGGTTTCAAGTGGTAGGAAGTGATATTTGTTGCATCTGTGGTAGTAGTCGGTATTGTATTGTCGAAATTTAAAATCAAGATATTTAAGGAATTTTCTCTGAACACGTTCGATGCGCTTTATATATATGTCGTATTGAGGATTCCATATTTGAGATGCATACTCAAGGTGGCTACGAACGTAGGCACAGTAGAGAACCTTCAACGTCTTCATGTTTCGAAAGTTAGAGGAGCTTCGCAAAATGAAACCTAGGGCCTGTAATGATTTTTTAACAACGTAGTCAACATGCTTGTCGAATATAAGTTTGTCATCGTGAATAATGCCAAGATCCCTAATTTCATGCACCTTTAACAGAACCTGGTCCTTCAATGTGTATTTCGAGTCAATTATTTTATGACATCGTGTGAAGGACATATAAAAACATTTAGAAACATTAAGATCCAATTTATTAATAAAGCAATAGTTTTCAAATCTTTGTAGATCAGCCTGAAGATCCTCAACATCGCTCGGATCACGGACCACTTTAAGAATCTTCATATCATCGGCAAATAAAATGATTTTTGATTTATGAAAACATTCTTTTATGTCCATTATGAAGATTGTAAAAAGTAGTGGTCCGAGCAGAGACCCCTGAGGCACCCCGGATGGTATTGGAGCCCAAGTTGATGTGTAGCCACTTAAGACGACTGCCTGACTACGATTGTCAATGTAGGATGAGAACCACCTAAACAGATCACCATGAATCCCAGCCAACGATATTTTGCTCTTAAGTACGAGATGGTCAATTCGGTCAAAGCACTTACTGTAATCAGTATAGATTACGTCCACCTGAGCACGTTTCTCCATACCTGCAGTTATAAAATCATTCGCGAGTGAGAGATTAGAAACCGTTGAACGACCCTTTAGAAATCCATGCTGAACATCACTGAAAGAACACCTTAAAGCACCATAGACCTGATCATAGACTACTCTTTCTAATATTTTGGCGAAAAGGCAGAGTTTCGAAATTGGTCTATAGTTTTCAACTAATGTTTTATCCCCTTTTTTGAAGATCGGTGTTACGAATGCCGATTTCCATATTGATGGAACAAGGCCCTCCGTCAGGGAACGCTCAAATAGAATACATATCGGGATCAATAGACTATCCGCACAGCTAGTTATAAAAATTGGTGGTATGTTATCTGGACCGCCTGACTTGGACAGATCCAGAGATTTTAAAAGTTTAAGCACTGCTACTGGACTTACCATTACTGAGCCAATACTGACACCAGAATCAACCAAAGAACCTGTGGCGATAACTGTTTCCACTGATTCAACAACTCCAGGATCATTAAATGTTGATACAAAGTAGCGTCCAAACAGGTTGCTGATAGTCTGTCCCGTGTCCGCGGTTTCGTCTTTATAGAACATTCAGCTGGGATATGATCCCGATTTTTTTTTACTTTTTACATAGGACCAGAAACATTTGGGGTCTTTCGCTATATGCTCTTCAATTACGGCTATATAACGATTGAAGCATTCTTTTTCTATATGGATTGCACGTTGGCGAAGAAGTGAAAACGAGTGATAATCTGTTAAGTTTCCGTAAGTACGGTATTTGCAATGATGTTTATATTTCTCTTTTAGTACTTTTACTAAAGCAGGACTGTACCAAGGCGGATATGATCTAGACGTGACTAACTTCTTAGGCACATAGTTATCACGGAGCTCATAGAGACGGTTATAGAAGAAGTTAACGGCTTGCTCAAGCGAAGCATGACATCCCAAATGTTTATCCCAGTCCGTGTCTAAAAGCTCAGCTGATATAGCGGAATAGTTAGCTTGGTTGAACAGATAACGAATCCTATGTTCTTGTGAAAGAGTATGAATCCTTACAAAGTCGGCATGTATACACACTGACTTATGGTGAGCATCCTCCTTCACAAGGGGAGAGTCACATGCCCGAACTGTTACTGTGTCGTTTGATAGTACAAGATCTAAGAGGCGTTGGTTGCAGTTTTGTTCGTTATTGTATTGACCAAGATTGCAGATGTTAAGGGTATCGATAAAACCTAGAATGTGTTCTTTATTTGTGGCCAATTCCGGTGTTTTTTCACTATCATCGCGTTTAACCCAGTTAATATAATTTTGTAAGTTAAAATCACCTAGAATGATAAATTTATCAAGGGGATGTGCTAGCACCAATTCAGATAACTTTTCCATAAAGTTTTCTAGTTGTACCTTGTGTCGATTTCCTCCTTCTTCATCTACGATGTAAACAGTACATATGTGAATATTATAACGAATTGGTGGTCGCTTGTTACTGACAGATAAGGTCACCCAAACATCCTCCGCAGAGCTGGCCCAATCCTTTCTCTCGGTAATTGAGAGATCGCGTCTAACCGCTAACAGAACTCCACCTCCCAAGCTTTGCCCTGTACGCGAGTAGTCTCGGTCGCGTCTCCAAACGAGGTAACGGTCGTCGAATAACTCCATGTCAGATATACCGTCATGTAACCATGTTTCAGACAGCGAAATGACGTCATATGCACTTAGACTGACCATTCTATATAAGGCATCGGTTTTTGTGCGCAAACCTCGCACATTTTGGTAGTATAAATTAAGGCCCGCCATTGAGACAGTTAAACAATTGGGGACGATATTTTAATAAAATTAGACTATTTATGTATTTGGCCACTAGATCATGAAAATGTTCCTCCAGCAATACTATAACATATAAATATGTAAACATGTTGTTTGAATTTAATTTTAAGAATAAGTTTTCAAATAAGATATTAATAAGAGCGGCTTGGCAATTAAACTCGTATAAGAAATGACTCATGTATGCACAGCACCTCACGGAATAATTATACAGGTTTGAATTAATATTATTGTTTGTTTTGAAAGAAAAAGTTAAAAATACTTCTTTCAAAGTGATATTAAAAAATAAACAGTTAATAATAAAAAGAAAGGTAGAAATAAAAATAAAAGTTGAAGTAAAAGTTCGTACTACATACATTATACTAATTTTGACAGATCCTTTTCTGACATAATCAGTAACACCGGCGACGTAGCATTCCGGCGAACATGTATCTTGCAGTGTTTCACCCACACGAATTGAAACCCCCGTTCAGTGGCAACTTTCTTTGTCGAAGATAGAAGAGTTTTGTTTGAGTTGGTAAGATGGTCGTTTATGAAAATCTTGTGGGTTCCTTGAAGGCCTAAAGCTGATGGTAACAGTGGAGTTGCTTTCAGTGTCGATCTTGCAGCAGCAATAAAATCTTCTTTAATGTATTTATTATTAAAACAGGCGATTATTGGTTTTGGTTGGTTTGTTTCTCTGGACTGGATTCTGGTCACGAAATCTAATTGATTTTTGGTAATAGGAAAGTTTATTTTTTCGCCGAGTTTACATACAATATCGAGTAGGTTTTCATCTTTTATTTGAGGTATGGACTTTATCTCAATGTTCTTTGATCTAGCCCATTGTTCTTTTGCGCTGATTTCATTTTGGATGTCATCTAATCTTGCTTGTAAATTATTGTATTGTTTTTCCATAGACTTTATAACTGCACGATCATCTTTTCTTTGCTGTTCATGTTCCAACAATGTACGTTCAATATCATCATATTTTTTTGAAAGAAAGTCTAAAGATTTTTCAATTTCACGGTTCGACTCTTCGATGCGCGTATTTTGAGTCTTAACTTCAGATATGTCATTAGCCAATCTATTTAGTAAGCGGTCCTGATCAGCCTTCCATCCCGACAGCATAGATATAATAGATTCTTGAAGAGTATCCGATGAAGTTTCATCCGTTCTTGGACGTTTCTGCCTTCGATTTATAAAATCAGTGTTAATATCATAGTCGGATATTTCATTAATATTAGGCACAGAAGCGCTGAGTGATGGTGAAGCCAGCGACGTATTTGGGGGTGTTCTTTGCATCTTTGGAAGTTAGTATTTATTTATTATAAGTATATAGGTAGCAAATGGCAATGCTAATAGTGTTATTAAAATAAAGCAGTAAGCAGACAATAATCACTAATATACGACGTTAGTCACTGATGCTTGACACTCAGAACTATTTTAAGTTTCGCTCACAATGCTAATCCTATCCTTGAACAGATTTCAACAACAAATGTTGGTAAAATAATAGAAAATAAAACAAATAAATTTAGAACTCCCAAAAAGAATTTCTTGGCCGCTGGATTTGAACTCCGATCTCCAGAAAGTGCGCCGCAACGTGAGTCTGTCTTACGCACCGCGCCACGAAGTGGATATTGCAAGTGACAAATTAAGCGAACTTAATGAGCGTAGATCGATTCCGCAGTGGGGTAGTCAATGACCTTGTGAAGCTACACAATGACACAGCACACTGGAGATTGATATCTTTGAGATAAATTTGCTATTATCTTCGGTTTCACTGTACTGATCACAACACGGTTTTCACAGGTATCAAGTAAATTCTATGAGGTTTAAAATGGTGCAAAATTTACATGGACATAAGCACTTTAAACCATTAATTTTTTAAAGATGTTCGGAGTAATGACAAACGTGTGCTAATTAACTGGAACTCTGACGACGTGTATGTTACAAAAGCTCATAAATCTGTGGAACTAATACTCTTCGCAGATGACACCAATGCAATAATTTCTGATAAAAGCTTAATAGGCTTAGAAACAACAGTAAATCAAATATTACTAACAATGGAAAGTTGGTTTACTGTAAATGGTTTATCAATCAACAGCCTAAAAACGAATGTCATGTTGTTCAAAACCCACTGTAGGGATTACAGTAACTTAAATATTAAACTGAATGATGACACTGTACAATCGGTAAAGTCTTCAAAGTTTTTGGGAGTCAAGTTTGATGATCAACTAAAGTGGAAGGAAGAATTAGAAGACATAGAAAGTAAGATCAGTTCGGCCTGCTATGTTCTACGAAGTCTTAGAGATGAAGCAGATATAAAGCATCTGAAACTAGTATACTATGCTTTAGTAGAATCAAGGTTGCGTTATAGCATATGTTGCTGGGGCAGAAGTTATGACTGCAATGTTAATAAGGCTTTCATTCTACAAAAAAGGGCGATCAGGACAATGGTACGCATATCCCAACAAGAGTCTTGTCGAGAGCATTTTAAGAAATTGGGAATATTAACTGTTCCTGGTCTATATATTCTAGTGATATTAACTCATTTTGCTAAAACTATAACAGAATACGAGACTAATAAGGAAAAAGACATTAGAGTTGCCACAAGAAGACAGGGTCTTAATCAGAAAATCGTTCCTAGAATAAATATAGTCAAGCATTGTCCCAAATATCAGTCAATACTTTTATTCAATAAACTGCCAAATGAGTTGAAAGGTGTAGTGTACGAGTCAAATTTCAAAAATAAGCTAAAAACATACTTGTTGAAGAAATGCTTCTATTCCATCAATGACTTTTTAAATAGCAAGTAATTTTTTTGACTGGTTTTCCTTGGAATATTGTTATGACTGTGAAATGTCGGTACTTTGAATTACTGTATACCTAGTTAACAAACAATGTAAATGATGTTATATTTAAGTAAGAGAATGACTCAATTTATTTATCTTGATTATTGGACCATCACTTATTTTTTACCTTCTATTTTAATAATATGTATATAGATTCATCAATTGTAATACTTTCGACACAATGAATATTGTTAAGAAATAAATAAACTTGAAACTTGAAACCAATATTGAAAATTTGGCTTTTAATTATTGTAAACTGTTAGTTTTTATATTATTTAAACAAAGCTAGTTGACCTAAAAACAAATGGCCAGGTACGAGTAGGATTCCTGCAGCATAAGATTTATCAACCTACATAAGTGTTTGAGAAATAAAACCTCTTTTATATATTTACATTTTTAATCTACATTCACCAAGATACAGGAAAACTAATTTACGTAGTAGACTAAGATACGATACAATACCTAAAGGTATCACTTTGATTATTTAGCAGTATAACCTTAATTTTAAAAAATACAGGTCTTTAAAGGCTGATGATGATAATGATGATACAGTAAATGCTTAAAACGTATAAGATTCTATTATAGTATAACGAATATTATTTTACAAGATCAATGTATTTAGACTAAGTTTTATACCGAAAATAAATATTTTTTTATTATTCTTATTAATTCTATGATTATGGTTATACGAGTATATAATTTAACGCAAATTTTGTTGCGAACAAATTATAATTATATTAGAATTAATACAGGTAGTGCAGTTGACCCGGCATGTCATGGGGTGCGGGTTCGAATACCGCTCGTGCAATTTTTTCAACACTTCTTCAAAATTCTTATTCTACTTTGTTACAAATTTTAAGTGTTATTATGTATTTTGTTTGCCAGGTGCGGACCACACCAAGCTGAAGCCGGCCAAGGAGTGCAGCCCCATCGAGTACCCCAAGCCCGATGGCGTCGTCACCTTCGATTTGCTCTCGTCCGTCGCGCTCACAGGTATGAGTGTGTTTATCACAGGGACTGGTCCAACGGTTTAATCACAAAAGCCTTTGAAAGGCTTACCTACAGACTTAGGTAACCCTTTTTGTTTAACCCTTTCAACTTGATAACCTTTTCAGAAGGGTTTAATCTCTTTCAGTTCTTTGTCGCTTGCCAAGTTAATTTGGAATATATGTTCATAATTTTTATTTATTTATTTCGGGACAATAAACAGTTACAATATATTATTTAAACATAAAATCTTACAAATCTGGTATAATCATACCACATCAACATATCCCTTCAACTGTGGCGGCCATTTTGCGCGAATCGGCGAACATTGGCACGCCGCTCCAGGAGCGGGGTACATAGATGCGTGTTTTTTTACGTCGCGCTCCTAGTGCGGGGTCAACAGACGAAGGGATGTACAATATTTGTAACCCTTGACATTGTCCACAAAATATTACAAAAACACAAATGTTGAGAAAATTTTCACGAGCAGGATTTGAACGTGCACCCTTCTGACATTCCGGGTCAGGTGCTCTTCCAATTGAGCTATCGTGGTTCTAATCAGCCCGCCGAAATTATTCAACACTTTTTACTTTGAAAGCCAAAGGCGCCCATTCAATGTCAACAACTACCGTCAGTTAGTACAGATATTAGTGTGCGTATTCTTGTGGTCACACCACTGCCACGCGCCGCTCGCTCGCTATCATAAAGAAACTTGTAACTCGCAATTTTGCGTCCGCGCTGCACCCCCTTAAGAATCATGCAATTATTACTATACTAGAAATCTAGAAGGTGCCTGTTACTATTGAATTTAGTGCTTAAAAATAGGAAAATCCTATTCAAAAGTGCTCTAAATTATCCAAATATTAAGTAAAAGTGAAAGTATTTTATTACTTGGTAATACACGTTCATCGTTCAAATACAGTCAAGATTGATTAATTGATTTTTGTTATTGTCAGTGATAATTATCTAACTGTTATTGTCATGATAAATATCGTTTCGAAAACTACTATTTATGTAAGTAGTAGATATATAAAAAAAAAATCATTTACCATTTGCTAAATGAACTCTCACAATAGTAATTGATCTCAACTTACAGGCACCAACCACGAAGCTGATCAGCCGCCGCACTTAACACTCCAAGACGACTCGGTACCCGTCAAGAGGAACCTCGGAGTATTCGACGGACCCGAGGCGCGGTTCTGTCCTGCCGGTGAGTTGGTTATGCCACAACGGGGAAGCGATCCTATCCATCTCACCTGAGTGCCTTGTGCGAGCTTAATAATAATAGCAATTCCGAACACACTCGTACGTAGGTTTACCCTTGAGACCCTATACGTGACCCCTGGGTGGTGCTAAATGAGTGACACTGTCTGAGTGGTAGAGCCACGCTGCGTTGCAGCACGAAATGGGCCGGCTCGCCCGCCGTAATACCTTTAATTGCTTATCTTCAGATGAATCTTGTTAAAATTACCACGTGTGTACCACCTCATCGCAAGACGTCTTGCGATGAGTCGAGCGATTTCTAGTTCATTGCGTTATTTCTATAACCGTTGACTATGACTGTTGTTGTATAGCTCGCAATGAACTAGAAATCCGTTCGTCGCGTCGCAAGTCGCTCGTCCACGAATACGAGGCCCTACGTACCTCCCGCCCCGCGTGCCTACCGCAGGCGAGGACTCAGGAAGTGTAAGGCACACTAGCGCCGCTAATGGATTTAACTTGATAACTGCTAAACTGGATTTTTTTTTCAAACATTGCGGACCTTCCGACACTAGGCAAACATCTATTATTTAATAATTGTGCACTACTTCTAGGTTTGTTTTTGTATTCATTCGCTAACACCAAAAGTGGCCATTGTTTGTGAATAAATGCGATAGCACGTTTTGTGAATAAACCACGCAACAAAAAGTAGTGCACAATTATTAAATAAATACTATGGATGCTTTCCTGTTGTCGGACGGTACGCAATGTTTAAAAAGATCCGGTCCGTTAGTAATTGTCAAATTATCAATTGGTGGCGCTTGTGTGCCTTACCCTTCGCCTTAAGCGGTCTAGCATACTTATGATCGTATTATGGTTAAAATTCAATATTTAATTACATTTTATTTCATTATATATTATTTTTACTTCACCACTCTACCGAGTTAGCTATGTTTAGGCTTTTTGATCGGTTCCTAAACACCATCTTAGATTATATTTAATAATATTTATCCTCCCATTTTATATAAACCTGTCGTATCCTAAAATAAAAAGCCGCCAAAACCTCAAAGCAATATGGCGTCGCATTGGTCTATTACGTCACACTCACATATTATTGTTACAGGTGTATATGAATACGTGCCAATGGAGACAGGAGATGGACAAAGGCTTCAGATCAACGCACAGAACTGCATACATTGTAAGTTAATTATGATTATTTTTGACAAGTTTTGAAACACCACTTTTTAAAAAATATTTTGAAATAATATTTGTTTTCTTCTAACTATTTAGATATTTGTGTTTGAATTAAAGATATAACGTTTTATTAAAAATATATACTTTTCTTTTGATTGTTGATTTGAAATTTTTTTAACTTTGTTGTTTGTAATAAGGTATCGAAAAATAGATATCTTAATTATTGTGTTCTGCGTTAACAGGTAAGACTTGCGACATCAAAGACCCATCGCAAAACATCAACTGGGTAGTTCCGGAGGGCGGCGGCGGCCCCGCCTACAACGGCATGTAATCACTTTTATTACCTGACGCTTAAGGCTCAGAATAGCTACGAAACCTTCGAGTTGAGCTTCTCTGTACAGTTATTTTTGAACAATTAGCAGATAGAATTTGAGATGATTTTGTAAGAATTTTGTACATTTTGTTTTGTGTTGATAGCACGAACGATGTCCCCTTAGAATTAAGTTTAGCTTTTTTATTGGAATTAATCTATTAATAATTAAGTACCCTATTCTATGCTTAACAAATTGATGTTAATGTGTTTTCATACAAAATATCAAATATTGTACAATTATATCAGAAAATCACTTCAAAGTTAGTAAAATTTGTATCTTACTTTATATACACGAAGTTTTTATACGTTTGTAATTAAGTATAAAAAGTTGTTTTTGAATATAATTTACGTAAAAAGTTACTTAAAATAAAAACCAAAAATTTTATACAGCATGGTAGCTATTTGTATGTAAATATTTTGAGGAAGCTTTTAACACTGTGTGAAATCAAAATATATATTTTGTACAAATATTTGTAGATATTTAAATATTTGTGAGCAATTAGAATATATTAATTAAAACTATTTTAAAATGTGATGAATGTAAACATACTGTTGTTGTTCCACATTATGGCGGTTACTGGCGTCAGTTATCACCAAACTATATTCATTGTGTAAACAGCAAATGATTTACTGACGTCAGTAACAACCAAAGGAATACCACCACATTTATGTAAATTAAATCATATTTCGTATACTTTGAGTCTATATTTGTATAAACCAGAAATATATTTGATATATTTAGTCAAAAACATACTTTCGAAATAAGGTTCTTATATAATGCTAATATTAACGAGAATATATTTTTAGTTTGCCAAAAACTCACAAAAACGTTTTTAGACAATGCTAATATTTGAAGTTTTGAACCAATTAACCAGTTACTGCGATTAAATCAATATCGACTTATAGTGTAGTGAACAATTATTGTAAAAAAAGGCAAAATTATTTTAATTACACTGTATTTATTGTCTTATAAAACTGACTTACATAGAGCGCATAGGAAACGAAGTAGAATAATTAATATTTTTGGAGCACGATGTATGTTGAATGGGTAAATGAAATTGTCAGTTGATTTGTATTAATATACCAAGATTGTATGAAAGGTGGGGCGTAACCACCATATACCATAACATCAATGTTTGTAGTACTGTCGTGTCCCGGCAGCTAGAGATAAGATAGCCAGTGCCTCAGTAGTTGAGGAATCTGGGTGAAGTGCGCTTCCTCCTCCGCCTTATCATCACTTAACATCAGGTGAATTGGCCAGGTTACCCATAAGATGTAAAAAAATAATATCTATATATTAAT
The DNA here is from genome assembly GCA_963082485.1 of Eudonia mercurella. Taxonomy (NCBI): domain Eukaryota; kingdom Metazoa; phylum Arthropoda; class Insecta; order Lepidoptera; family Crambidae; genus Eudonia; species Eudonia mercurella. The sequence continues at coordinate 9,898,513 of OY720040.1, read as the reverse complement.
ACGTGAAGCAAAAACTTTGTACCCGTTTTAACGAAGATTGCGCGGACGGAGGAGTATGAAATTTCGCACACTTATAGTTTATATAGAGAAGGTTATCCGAATGTTATTTCTTTTTAAAAATTATGCATAAAAATACATGAAATCAACAAAAACAACATTACACACACTACCATGTATTTGACACACACGTATTGTTCAATGATCAAACGAACTTACCTGAAGTGAAGTTCGATCTTAATTATCTTGGCTTCGTCGAAGATATTTATTATTGACCATGTAGTAGCCCCGCTACGCTTGAACTTACCCGCACATAGTGTTTTAGAGTTATTGTAGGTAACAAAAAAAAAACTTTCCATAGATAACTACAGCAACCCTATACTTTCAGTTCCCGCCAATGAAACGTCATTTAGTTTAGAGTAAACAACATTGAAACAAAGGGTATTTAACAACGTGGGTGGGCGGGACTTAAATATCTTCGACGAAGCCAAGATAATTAAGATCGAACTTCACTTCAGGTAAGTTCGTTTGATCATTGAATTATCTTGGCTTCGTCTTCCGATATTTATTATTGACCATGTAGATGTTTAGAGGATATCAATGTTGTTTTTAATTAATATATCAATAAGACAAATTTAATAACCATGAAATAGTTTATTAAATGATCAACACTTAGTCTATCGTAGCTTCTTACATAAAGCTTAACATTTATTGATTAAATAAAGCGTTAACAAAATTGGAATTAGGATCAGTAATGGGCCTCTTATAAAAATTTGCAAATACTGCTGATTGGCCTGTCCAACCAGCGGTTTTTCGAATACTGTCGATACTAATTCCAGCCAGTTGAGCAGCTGAGGTAGATGCGTACCTGGTGCTATGTGCACTAAATACACTAGTATCAATGCCGCTGTCTGCGAGCGTTTGTTTTATCCAACGCCCTATGGATTGAGATGAAGCTACACGATAAGGTCGTTTAGTGGTTAAAATCAAACTATTCTCATTAGGGGGTCTTACTGACGAAGAAAGATCCATACAAACTTTTAAAGCCTCTGCAGGACAGACACAGGAGCGTTGTCTAAAAAAAGGTAAATCGAGTATAGGCTGCGATCGGCCTATTCCAGAAGTTTTAATCAAGTCTGTTATTGTAATTATAATTCTGTCATCTCTAATACTTATATTAGGAAATTTTATCATGGACAAGGTCTGTGATCTTTGACCGGTAGCTAATGCCAAAACCAAAACTAATTTTTTCGTTAAAACTTCTAAAGATAATGAACTATTTGGGTACAAATTAGATAAATAATTAAGTACAATACTAGGATCCCATATCGTATTGTACTTGGGGAAACATGGTTTGATCCTAAACACTCCTTTGAAAAATCTTTTGATCCGTTCATCTTGACCTACACTATTTCCGGAACTAAGGGATAAAGCCGAACGATGGTTATTTAAGGTACCATATGATGAACTATTTTCTAAACAATTAGATAAAAAGTCTAAGACGTCATAAACCTGAATAGTTAAAGGGTCAGTACCCCTTGTTACGCAATACTCCCACCACAGTTTAAAGCTCGACGTGTATTGGGACTTTGTGTTTTTAGATAAGGACGAAAGCATCACGTTCAGTGCTGATTGAGGGACTTGTCGCCTGCTGAACGCTTCCCGGATAATACGCTCGCTGCCAGTGAAAGTTGTCGGTGCAGCGGGTGGGCCTCTCTGAAATTAGAAGAAAGTAACGTCTTATCCGGTGGAAATATGATTATTTCACCTACAGATAAGGATTTGAAAACTGGGAACCAGGGTTGTGATGGCCAGTAAGGGACCACCAGAATCCCGGTAGCACCATCATTTATTATTTTTTGCACGACCTTAATGATCAGCGCAAAAGGCGGAAACGCATAAAAAAATAAGGAATCCCACTTCATCGTGAAGGCATCAATATTGTATGCATATGGATCTCTTTTCCAAGAAATGTATTTCTTGCATTTCGCATTAACCCTTGATGCAAAAAGGTCGATGTCGGGCTCTCCGAGCTTTGACGTTATTTTATTAAATGCGGAAGCGTTCAGCTCCCATTCGGTGTCTATATTTCGGGAACCAAAATCAGCCTCTGTGTTTTCGATCGACTTAATGTAGGAGGCAAAAATGAAAATGTTTCTTTATTGACACCATAGCCATATCTTACGTGCAATATCATTAAGGTGCGGATATTGCACTCCACCCATTCTATTAACATATGCTACAGCAGTAGTGTTGTCTACACGTAGAAGAATTTCACAGTTAGAGTATTTATTAGCAAACGATTTTAGGCCGAAATAGACAGCTAACAGTTCCAAATAATTTATGTGACGTTCTCGTTCACTATCGCTCCAAGAGCCCCCAATTCTTTCATTATTACAAGCAGCGCCCCAACCAACATTAGAAGCATCTGTAAATATTTCTAGTACAAAATCATTATTTTTAATTTTATTACTAGTAGTTAGAATATTATTTTTCCACCATATCAAGTCATCACGTATATTACATGGAACTGTCATTGACTTGTCATAATCATTTTTATGCAACAACAAAGCCAAATATTTAGCTCTTTCGAGACTTTTCGTATGCAACCAGCCATACGCAACAGCGGGGCAGGCTGCAGAAAGAATACCTAAATAACGAGCAAAGCTCCGAATAGTCAATCTATGACTGTTTAAAATGTGTTCTGTTTGTGCTAAAATATATTTTCTCTTTTTATCTGGCAATTCCAATGACATATTGTGTGAATTTAAAATAAACCCTAAAAATTTACAGACCTTACTAGGAATTAAACAACTTTTTTCATAATTAATGACAAATCCTAGATTGGTTAGGCACGTTATAGTCTCATTAAGGTTTGATATACAGCTTTTATAGTCATTTTCAAGATGGAGGCTGTCATCTAAATAGTGAACAGATTTAAAGCCACGTGACCGTAGGTATGCAGCGACCGGTTTCATTAACTTCGTAAATACGAAAGGAGCTGAACAAAGACCAAACGGCAAAGCCGTAAATTCATATAAAATATCTTTAAAATAGAACCTCAAATACTTGGTATGCTCTTTTATAGGCACTAAAAAATATGCTTCTTTAAGGTCCAAATTAACCATGTAACAGTCATGAGTAATTAATCTGATTGCAGTCCTAATGTCCTCCATCTTGAAATGATTAGTGTTAACATAAGTATTGAGTTTTTTAAGGTTTAATATGAATCTTTTTTCGCCATTACTCTTTGGTACTAAGAAAATACTGGAGACAAACTGATCAGCGACTGGTTCACATCTACGAATTGCACATATTTTAAGTAATCTTTTGATTTCAGATTCTAAATAGCTAATATCCTCACTAGGCAAAGATAATTTAGGATGGGTACCAGGTAACTGTTTTGGTAATTCAAAAAAAGGTATTTTATAGCCTCTGATTATGTCTAGAACACTGTTATCATCTGTAATCGACCTCCAAGAATTAAGAAAATATTTTAAGCGGCCTGCATGTACCTCGTCTGTCAACGCCTGGCTTGCGGTGGTGGCGGCCTTGTCGCCGCTCGGCGCGAGAATGCTGTAGGCTGTGCGCGCCGCATTGGTGGTGGCGGAGGTGGCGGCGGCGGCGGCGGCGCTGTGCTCGGTGTCGGTACGCAGCTGGAGGTGGTAGCAACTGATGTCTCGCCCCACCGGCTGCAGCTCGGCTCGCCTGCGAACGCGGCCCGCGTGGTTGTGGGCGAGACGGTGGGGTCCTCCAGTTTAAATTGTTATTAACGGGAGTCGATGTTGATTGAAGCAGCTGTCCTGTCTTCCTAATTCCTCTAGATGATTTAACGAAATCACCCAATTTATCACCAAACAAGTATTTGTCTCGTTTCCGGTCTTTGAACGGTTCGATAAAATTTTTATCCATCATTGGTACTACGAGCGATCGTCTTGTTTCTGTTTCACTGTAGTGAGAATCAGCAAAAAGTTTGGCAGCATCGCTCAGCAACCGAAGCGTCTCAGTTGTATCAATAGATTTGGTAAGAATACCTGACATAGTCTTGCCTAAAATAGCCATTGCACATCCTAACTGCTCTTGCTTTTTATGTATTCTAGAATCTCTGCTTTTTGCTGAGTCGTTGAGTATAGCCGCTATCTCGGGATTTAGTGCCGGAGACTTCATTAAAGCACAGTTTATAGGTATCTGATATTTTTTCTTCAGGTCAATCTTAATCTCTTGTTTTAAGCCTTCCTTTAGAATAGGTTCCCATCGTTTAGCCAAGTTCTCGTTAATATTTTCACCCCACTCTGCGGCGTCTTCTTCGAAGTCTCCTAAAGCTTGCAGAAGGTCAGGATCGACCACCTCAGTCGATTGAACGGCTTCATCATCGGGGGCAGTGTCAACGACCTCCCCCGGGCGGTCTTGAGTCATCGATTCCACTTGGGATTCGGGTTGTATTAGCTCTGGCTGGACAGAAACTTTGTCATCGTCCGGTAAAATCGGCGTGCAACTCTCTTGGATATCTGCGAGAGAAAAGTAAAAAAGTGGTTAATATCTCGTATTAACTCATAAAAGTGCTACTGGTCAATATCACGTATTGACTCTGAGGGGCAATGACGTATTAGAATTCACTGTAAAATACACGACGAGGGTAGATAATTTTTGTACCAACCTTGAGGTTCGACATCAACATCCTCGTCGCTTGAGTAAATCACTTGAAAACGTTTTTTCCGTGCCAACTTTTTCTCATATTTTTGCATTTTACGCACCCACTTATCTTCTTTAGATTCCTCAGCATTTCGTTTCGGCATAATGAGCAAGATTTCACTAAAGAATCAAATTATTTTTTCACTACGTGCGAGTGTCGCGCGCGCACGGACAATAATGACGTTTCATTGGCGGGAACTGAAAGTATAGGGTTGCTGTAGTTATCTATGGAAAAGTTTTTTTTTGTTACCTACAATAACTCTAAAACACTATGTGCGGGTAAGTTCAAGCGTAGCGGGGCTACTACATGGTCAATAATAAATATCGGAAGACGAAGCCAAGATAATTTGTCTTTAATGCGGCCGACATCTGTCAATCCCAATCCAAACTCACATTCTATCTTTTTTAATTTCCATTACTTAGGATACAATCCGTGCAGTCTTCATAAAATTACGGTCGAATTTCGACCACTGAGCGACCACTAGTATAAATAAATATATAAACGTCCCTAAAGTGAAGTATCTGAACTAGTAAATGCTCGAGTAGATGCGAGCAATCGTGGTTCATTTCCCACAGCTTCATTAGACTACTGACTGGCTACACTACTACTGTAGACTGGCTACGCGACTACTGGCTACATTAAATCAAGGGTATTAGTTTTTCTGGATAAATGATACTATTTGAGTGCTCGCCCGGCGTATTATCACCCTCTCACAGAATATCGGCGTGAAACAATGGCACTCGTTGCGGTTGTGTTTCGTCCGGTGAGTGAAAGTAACGGAGGCCCATCTCTCGCCCCTCCATACTCTCAATTCGTACTCCATCCTCAAGATCCAACTTCTTCCTCAAGGCCGGCAACGCATCTGCGATTTCTTTGGTTTGCGGGTGTTCATGGGCGGCGGTGATTACTCTGCATCAGGTGACCCGCTTGCTAGTTTGCATCTTTTTAACATAAAAAAAAATATTTTGAATTTTTCAATTAAATTTTCTCTCATGCGAAGCCTATTCACCATTCGATTACCCGTTCCGAACCGAACTTCTCGGATAATCTAGTAGGGAACGGGAACACTCACTAGTGCGCGATGCCATTCCCTCTAGAAAACCTCGTGACGGTGTTTCGTTTCACACGACTGGACGAACCCTTTAAATTTCTTGACGCCCAAAAAAAGTCGGGTGAGCTGAAAATGCCGCCTGAGGTAACAAGAAAAAAAAAAACCATTCGATTACGTTAACGAAAATGAGAATAAGTTTGGCATTAAAGCAGCGCCTCCTGTTGAAAAGCAAGGTGAAGTACTATTTTGCTGTAATTTTTTTTATTTTCGTTAACGAATCGAATGGTGAAAGAACTTGCTCACAGATCTCAGTTACAAAAAGCGAAAGATCGTGAGTTACAAAAAAAACAAAAATTAAAAAAAACCTTTCTTTTTGTTTTTGTTCTTTTATTATTTTTTATAACACAAAGTTGCCTGAAAGAGATTGCTTGTTAGCAATAAGGCCGCCTATTTTGTACTCTGTTTCTCAATTTATTTGTATATGTTTTTTGTGTGCAAATAAAATTTATATTATTATTCAGATCGTCGTGTTCGTGCCCCACGAGACACTGGACTCGCTTGAGTCGTAATTTGAGTGTATCATTTTAGTACATAAGTGTTAATTTTATACAAAAGTTTACCTTTAATACATTGTATTTTCCAAAACAAGTCTTTTATTTTATTCCTAGTATAGTTATTTGTTAATATGTTGAATACGGATGTTGACTACAACAGTGCAAAACATTAATGGCCTTACCAATAAATATTGTAGTAGCTGTGCCCCGCGGTTTCACCCGCGTTAATTAGAAAACTGCTACACTCCAATTAGTCATAGCGTGATGTAATTTAGCCTATAGCCTTCCTCAATAAATGGACTATTCAACACAAAAATAATTTTTCAATTCGAACCAGTAGTTCCTGAGATTAGCGCGTTCAATTAAACAAACAAACAAACTCTTCAGCTTTATAATATTAGTATAGATAGTATAGATACGATTGCAATAGATATTCTTCACCGGGCTTGTTTGGGGGCGGCGAGAAACTTAAAGGGTTCCTCAAGCTGTGTGAAACGAATCACCTTCGGAGAACCTTCGCGTGATGCCTTTTCTAGAGGAAAAGGCATCACGCGCTAGTGCGCGTCCTTCCCTACTAGATTCTCCGAGGGTTCGTATCAGCCCGGTCCGATCCGATCCGAACCTTTCGGAGAATCTAGTAGGGCACAGCTTGAGGGAAAGTTTATTTTGTTTTTTTTTTTAGTTTATGTTGTTTCCCCCTTTAGGTTTCTCGCCGCCCCCCAAAAAGTCCGGTGACGCTAAGAATGCCGTCCGTCCGGGGCAATAAGCAAACTCAAAAAAATTCTGTATTCCCGACATGTTAATCTAAGATTTTAGGCATTTGGATTGCGTTCGAAACAGGGATTCAGTAGGTACTTAGCTCACAGAATAACGAACTTATCGTTCTTAGAACGCCATACATTACATGATAGAAAAGTTCTGATGGTTGTAAACCATCATCATCAACATCATCATCATCATCATCATCATCATCATCATCAGCTCATTTTTATGTCACCACTGCTGGGACACGAGCCTTCTTTATGAATGGATAGGGAGAACCACCACGCGAGCCCAGTGAGGATTGGTGGTTGTTAACGACTGCTAATGCAGCCGGGACCAACGGCTTTACGTGCTTTCCGGAGCACTGAGGAGCTCGAAATGATAAATTTTTGATCACCCATCCGATGATTTCGCCTTTACGAAAGTTGCTTAACCTCAGCACTCACAGACCGGGCGCGTTAACCACTGCGCCATCGAAGCTCCTGTAAATCATGAAGATGTAGATTTGTAAACTGGCACACTTATCCTGGCGTGCGATTTTGAACCGGAGATTAATTACTGATAATCTAGTTTAAAAAAAAATACTTTAGACTTTAATATCCAATGCATTCAATTTAATACAAAAAGAAAGGCATTTATTCTACTTTTATGCTTCTTTTAGCAAAATCAACATTGACCTTTGTCCATGAACAAACTAAATCTATTTGTAAAATACCAAAAATTACTAATGAACTCCCCACGCTCTTTACCCATACAATACCTACCACACAAAGAATAAACTACAACACTTAGATTATGTACATACAACAGTTACTATATCAGGTACTAGCGACCCGCCCCGGCTTCGCACGGGTATAATGCTGATATTATCAGTGTTTCTCTACTATATTATGCATGTATTTATACATATAAACCTTCCTCTTGGATCACTCATCTATTAAAAAGAACCGCGTCAAAATCCGTTGCGCAGTTTTAAAGATCTAAACATACCTACCTACATACATAGGGACAGACAGACAGCGGGAAGCGACTATGTTTTATACTATGTAGTGCTATACTAGCAGGCCCGGTGGACTTCGTACCACACTTTTTTTAATATAGCCAATGTTACTCAGTGCTAATGTAGCATTCTACCTAATGGTGAAAGAATTTTTTAAATCGGTCCAGTAGTTTTTGAGTTTATTCGTTGCAAACATACATACATACATACCTACGTACATACATACATACATACATACATACATACATACATACATACATACATACATACCTACATACCTACATACATACATACATACATACATACATACATACATACATACATACATACATACATACATACATACCTACATACATACCTACATACATACATACATACATACATACATACATACATACATACATACATACATACATACATACATACATACATACCTACATACATACCTACATACATACATAAATACAAAGCTTCCCTTTTTATAATATTAGTACTTACCTAAAGATAACTTAAAGCATTCATAAGTTGACCGAACGGTCATTGTGGGACGGCCATAGATCAAAAGTCGAGCTAAATTCATAACTTTGGCACTTTTATGAAAGGCGCGCGCCAGCAGAGAATGTTCCGAATAAAAAAGCACTTGACATAACTTGACATAACGAAAATAGTTGGCGAAACTTTTGTGTTTTTAATGTAATTTACGAGAAATTTATGTAGAAAATGACATCTATAACAATACCTTTTACCTTTTTATGGATCACGGTAAGCTGTGCATCAATTTTATTACGTTGTTTTGATCTGGTTAAGATAGCGGGAAGGCTTTTTTTACGTGACCGTTACGGGACGTAAGTCTGATAACGCGGGGGAGAAGACGCAGGGATCTTGGGGTAACTGCTGTCGTGGAACAGGGCAAGAGGCTGCATAAACATACAATCGTCATCATCATCAACATCTCAGCCAAAAGACGTTTACTACTGGACAAGGCCTAACAAGGATCTCCACAACAACTGGTTTTGTGTTGCTCGCATACAGCGGCTTACTGCGGTCTACATCAGATCGTCGGTCCACTTTGTTGAAGGCCTGTTCGGTCGGCACTCAAGAACTGTTAAAAACATACAATACTTACCACAATTTATAACGACAAAAGCGACCATGTATAGCTATGCCTGTAGCGGGAACGGTAGAGTCCTGACTAACGCTTTTATACAATAAGCAGTCACCACAAACACTTTGATACAACTTTAAATTCTTTTTTGTGATATAAGCTCTTGTTATACGACTACTTTGCTGGTTGGGAAGCCACTCTAAGGCTTAACAAAACTTAACACATTTCACTAGGACAAAGACGCCCGCCCACACACTAGCTGGAGCGTATGCTAAGCTGGGTCTTATTATTTATTTTATAATTTCATATAGGACAAGCGCTGGCTTTAATCCCGTTTGTTGGTAAGTGATGATGATGCGCACTTTACCCGAAATGCTTAACTAATAAAGAATTGGCTGTTATAATTGTGGCAGAAAATACGCATGGTGCGTCTATATTGAGACATCTTGTACGAACGGTGACTGAAATATGTCACCATAACATCAATGTTTGTAGCATTGTTGTGTTCCGGCAGCTAGAGATAAGATAGCCAGTGCCTCGGCAGTTGAGGATGAGGGTGAAGTGCGCTTCCATCAATTGGCCTTATCATCACTTAACATCAGGTGAGATCAAGGCACTGTGCTTACCCGTTAATATTTAAAAAATATAATGGATGGATGGTGGATGGGTTGAATGCTTCTCTAGGCGTCATCCGCATATGGAGTGCCGCTATGGTACATGAAAGTAAACAACATTTAATTACGGCTAGAGGGTGTGGGTTCGTGTCTAGCTTGTGTAAATTCTCAACACTTTCTGGATTTAAAATGGGTTGTATTTAATTGATCACCAAACTAACCTAACCTAACACCAATACTAAGTTAGCACCTAAAAATACAAAGTTAGCACCTAAATTACTATTTAGATGCTAACTTACCATTTTAGGTAGCTAGCCTACTATTTTTTTGTGGATAAATTTATTATTTCTCATTTAAAATTGATTTCCAAGAGATTTGTCAAGAGTATATCATCACTTGAGACGTGTATATAGTCATAAGAATATGACTGTAACTCAAAATAATCTAAATGTCAGTTAAACCAATTGAATCTGCAACTGCAAGTGACCATAATATTATGGGTATCTATTTGACCCCGCTACCAGATTTTAAGCGCCAATAACTATAAACTTACCCACCTTATATCCACTGTATGTACCAAAAATTGCTTTGAGATAAAACACTTAGGTAAATTATTAATATTAATTTCGTGCACTGCTAAACTAGTTCTAGATAACTTGGTCAAGCGCCGGACTTCAATGATTTAGGGTGCGGAGATATGACGTAGTGGCAAAGCGGGACCTTCCACAATCACGTCACGATCCTACTTTATGAAGCGAAAAATTAAACTGCTCTACCTGGCGCTGCTGTGGCGTAAGGCAGCTATGCCACGGAATAAATAGGTACAGAAGGCTGGCTCGATAAAAAAGGGTGATAAAGGCGCAATCAAACATAGACGCAGACGTAAGGTGATCGGTAAACTTTAAAGCGAATATCATTGTGTTGAAAATGTATATAGATAGGAGAAAGTCAAAGTCAAATCATTTATTCAACATAAGCCTTCACAGGCACTTCATCATCATCAGCTCATTTATGTCCCCACTGCTGGGGCACGAGCCTTCCCTATGGATGGATAGGGAGAACGGGCCATGAACCACCACGCGGGCCCAGTGCGGATTGGTGGTTGTTAACGACTGCTAATGCAGCCAGGACCAACGGCTTAACGTGTCTTCCGAAGCATGGAGGAGCTCGAGATGATAAATTTTTTGGTCACCCATCCGATGACCGGCCTTTGCGAAAGTTGCTTAACCTCAGCACTCACAGACCGGGCGCGTTACCAACCACGTTACTAACCACTGCGCCATCGAGCTCCTCCTGACACAGGCACTTATTGACGTCAAAACTATAAAATCCAAATAATAATAAAAAACTAAAAAAAAATTCACTTAACTATTAAATCTACCACCAGTTCTGATTTTGGGAGAGCCTTCGACCGAGAAGAGCTGGCAAGAAACTCAGGAGGCTTATAGGGTATGTTCCGATATACACTGCGAACACTGTCCAGTGCTCTTACTGGTGCGAAATTTATTCTAAAATTACTACTAGCAGTATACTGCCGCAGTATCCTAGGGAAATATATGACGTCATAAATCGTCGCCATTTTTGTACTGTAAGCACTGGCATTTTCGAGGTAAGGTGCTCTCAGTGCTTTGATCACGTGATCAGCAGCGTCCAGAAACGTTTTAAACAGTGACCAGTATAGCTAACTATAAAGGAACGGCTTCGCAGTATACTAAATTGACGTCACATCTTACAGTACTCGCAGTGTATATCAGAACATACTCATAATCATAACTTTGCCGTACCCCAGTTTTATAATAGCACGGAAAGTGTCTTTTTTTGTTTTTGTACTCTTTTTTTACATAGTAACTAATTTAAGTGATGATCTGTATTTTAGTGTACAAATTGTCAAAGAGTATGCGCAATATTTGTATTTGTATCTCGTCTATACTTAGCTACGGCAGAACGTCCATGAGCTGCCCTTCTGTACCTATTTATTTTGTGACTGTGCCCTGTATTTATGACTATGTGCAACCCTAATGCGCACATAGTCATAAAGTAGACACTCTAGAGTCTAGAGAATAGGGAGGAATTATCATAATTTGCGTATGTTTTTTACATAAAGTTAATATATTAACTTTATGGTTTTTTATGAGATATAATAATGTTACCGTGCTGGTTAACACGCTTAAAACGCTGATAACATTTTAAACTATATTTTCTTTTACTTATTTGCAAATAATGTAATAATAATTAATTATAACAAAGATTTGTTAAATTTTTTTGTATTTTAGCAAGCTCTCGACGCTATGTTAGGGTGGTATTAGATCAAAACTGTTATGTAACTTTACTTACCTGTTAGTATTAAATAAAACAATTACTATTCACTTCCCCTCTCCGGGCCTATGGCACCGGAGCGAAATTCCGTCAAACCCCAAACGGGCGAATTGGCCCGGACACGACCACGCGACTTAAAACTTCAATATCGTCAAAAACACAAATGTTGAAAAAATTTCCACGAGCAGGATTTGAACCTGCACCCTTCTGACATACCGAGTCAGGTGCTCTTCCAATTGAGTAATCGTGGTTCTAACCAGCCCGCCGAAATTATTCAACACTTTTTACTTTGAAGGCCAAAAGCGCGCTTCTTAACTGATCTTTAATATTTGTAAAAATATTATGATCGGATGTAAAAATAACAATTTTATTCATAACAACGGATATCATGCAGAATATTTGGGGGATTAAAGTTACTCGCGTCCGTAGGTTTACCCTTGAGACAATACACGTGACCCCTGGGTGGTGCTAAATGAGCGACACTGTCCGAGTGGTAGAGCCACGCTGTGTTGCAGCACGAAATGGGCCGGCTCGCCCGGCGTAATACCACCCTCTCACAGAATATCGGCAATGGCACTCGTTGCCGTTGTGTTTCGTCCGGTGAGTGAAAGTACCGGAGGCCCATCTTTCACCCCTCCCCCTCCCAATTCCTACTCCCTCCTCAAGATCCAACTCCTTCCTCAAGGCCCGCAACGCATCTGCGATTACTTTGGTTTTGCTGGTGTCCATGGCCGGCGGTGGTTACTTTCCAACAGGTGACCCGCCTGCTCGTTTGCCTTCTTTAATATAAAAAAAACAATAAAACCAACCGAACTACACCTCTTCACTCAAAGACACCATCAAAAACGCCCCCGCACATTTACCGTTTGGCCACGACCACTAGAGTCTTGCGACGCGACGAGCGGAATTCTAGTTCCCGATCCGATCCGAACCCTTCAGAGAATCTAACAGCGAACGGAAATACGCACCAGTGCGTGATGCCATTCCCTCTAGGAAACCTCTGACGATGACGATGCTTCGTTTTCTTTTTAACCCAAAATGAGCCATGTTGCTTAAATAAAATAACTGAATAAATGAATGAATATTTCACACAGCTTGAAGGGGTTCCTTCTTAAAGTATCTAGCCGCCTCCAAAAAAGTCCGTTGACGAAGGAAATGATGTCTAAAGCAATCAATAAACTCTAAAAAAAGGAACTCTGTTCATTGCGTTCTTTCTACCACCGTTGACTATGAATGCCGTTTTTTGGAAAGAGTTTGCTGTTTGCCTGGCTTTACAGCGTCACCGGAATTGTTTGGGGGTGGCGGTGAGAAACTTAAAGGGTTCCTCAAACCGTGTGCTTTAAACACCGACACATTGTTTTTAGAAAGAATGGCATTAAGCAAGCGTGTCCCCGTTCCCTACTAGGTTCTCCGAGGGGTTCGGATTGGATCAAGAGTGGAACAACCCGCGGGCGCCTCTAAAGGCTAGGATCTCGGCTCGGGTTGACCGGGTCGTGGCTCGTGGGGGTAGGAAGAAGCGCCCAGGTATATACGTGTACCTGGTATAGAGCTCGTGTAAGTAATTCAGGAGTTTTTCTTTTTAGGGTTCGGTAGCCAAATGGCAAAAAACGGAACCCTTATGGTTTCGTCATGTTTGTCTGTCTGTCTGTCTGTCTGTCTGTCTGTCTGTCCGTCTGTCTGTCCGTCCGTATGTCACAGCCACTTTTTTCCGAAACTATAAGAACTAAGTATACTGTTGAAACTTGGTAAGTAGATGTATTCTGTGAACCGCATTAAGATTTTCACACAAAAATAGTAAAAAAAACAATAAATTTTGGGGGTTCCCCATACTTAGAACTGAAACTCAAAAAAAATATTATTAAACCCATACGTGTGGGGGTATCTATGAATAGGTCTTCAAAAATGATATTGAGGTTTCTAATATAATTTTTTTCTAAACTGAATAGTTTACGCGAGAGACACTTCCAAAGTGGTAAAATGTCCCCCCCCCCCCCTGTAACTTCTAAAATAAGAGAATGATAAAACTAAAAAAAATATATGATGTACATTATCATGCAAACTTCCACCGAAAATTGGTTTGAACGAGGTCTAGTAAGTAGTTTTTTTTTAATACATCATAAAGTACGGAATCCTTCGTGCGCGAGTCCGACTCGCACTTGGCCGGTTTTTTTTATATCATACCAGTATGCACAGTGCCTTCATATCACCTACGACGGTGTCTTGGGCTTATACGAGTGTGTATGTTTAGCGTACCTATCATGTGATTGTGTAATGGCATTTGAAGATCGGGCGGAATGTACACACGGCAGCAGATGAACCTACCCAAAACTGTCAAATTTCTACAATCAATTTTGAACTTTATTGTTTGGTTATAAGGATCAATATTCATTGGAGAAATTTGACAGATTTGGGTAGGTTAATCTGCCGCCGTGTGTACTAAAAATCCGCTTGCCGCGTCGCAATTCGTTCGTGCTCGTGCGCGGCCTTATGGAAACGATAAACGCATCGTGCGATAGATAGCCCATTAAAATCCCTTTCCGTGGCGTAAAACTTTAAGCCCCCAACCCCATAACCGGTTTATGGACTTTATGTGCACCTGTGGGTTTGTTAATGGTGCCTGTATTAGGATTCCGTCATGGAAAAATACCCTTTGTACAAAGTCAAAGTCAATTTTTTTTATTCAATGTCAGATTCTTACGAAAAGTGGTTTTAAATCGTATGTAAATTTTTGAACTACTACTCATTCAGGACGTCTATTTTTAGCTGTATGTATGTATGTATGTATGTATGTATGTATGTATGTATGTATGTATGTATGTATGTCTGTCTGTATGTATGTCTGTATGTATGTATGTATGTATGTATGTATGTATGTATGTATGTATGTATGTATGTATGTATGTATGTATGTATGTATGTATGTATGTATGTATGTATGTATGTATGTATGTATGTATGTACATATGTATGTATGTATGTATGTATGTATGTATGTATGTATGTATGTATGTTTGTATGTATGTATGTATGTATGTATGTTTGTATGTATGTATGTTTCTCTTAAGCCATTCAATTTTGTATGGAATACAAAATTTAAAGCTCCAACTCTTTGAAACCATAAACCGATTTTAATGTAACGTTCTATGTTGTTGATACTTAGTCAAAACATTGAAAAAAAAACCTTTTGTAAAAATCTACGTACGCGATTTAAAGTTCAGAAAGTTTCAAATCGCATAAAAACCTTATTTTAATGAAACTTTTTCGAGGAAAATTAGGTTTGAAAGAATGAGAGCTTTGAAGTTTTTATGGAATATCGAAATACGAAATGGCTCTTATGTGCTCTGCAACTGTAGTAAATAAGAAAATAAATGAATCATACTAAATTAATAAGAAAATAAATCAACACACAACGGAACCTCTTACAAGTAAAAATGATCGGAACACGTTTCGTACTCCCATTGTTTATTATTTATGGATTGTTTTTTTTTTTGTACCCATAAAAATTCTCAATGACCATTGAATGATACCATAAAATATTCACAGATGCGGAAAGCTGTACGTTATGTAGAACGACAATGTAAATTTGTTACATTATCGATGAGAGATCTCGCAATCATTTACCTAAAATATTATGAATGGAATATTTGATTGAAACGCTAGATTTTAATATATTTTGAATATTTTAAACAATCAATTTTAAACAATAAGCGCTTCATGTCATCATTTTTACTGCGCACTGGCAGGGAGTGGAATTCTCTGCCATCGTCTGTGTTCCCAAAAACTTATAACCTGAATTCCTTCAAGGCGAGAGTTAATAAGCATCTTCTGGGGCAGCTCGCTCCATCGTAGACCTCATCTACGCTCACCATCAGGCGAGATCGAGGTCAAGAGCTGTCTTATAAGGCGTAAAAATAAATCTTAGAATAAATTAATATCGCTAATGGACGGTCTCCATTTAATATTTGCACCAATTTCAAATGATTTAAAATATCGTATTTCGTGTCGTGCTCAAAATCTTTGGATATCGAACTAGTAGTTATAAATGATTGTAAGGCTACATAAAAACCACTGAAAGAACAAAAGGGCCGTTTTGCGTTCTGAAATACCGATACTGTGAGTGTAAAGTCGTGACTAAGTTCGAGTAAATAGTGACTTTGGAAACAGTGGTAGGAGTGTTAAAGGCAAAAACGACTAAAACGGAGGTTTAGACAGACCGAATTGGCTACTCATAAACATCCGCAGTACCACAAAATAAGGAGAACCCAGAAGGTAGACAGAAATGGCAACTAGTTTACTAGTTTTCGGGTCACATTATTAGCTTCTGAAATTCCACTTAGCTACCTCGTAAGTCAAATCAAAAAAATCAAAAAAAAGTCTTGCATTGAAAACAAAGTTAACGGCTGCTATGCCTCGCCACAAAATAAGGAGCGCACATAGACAACCTCTCGCAGACGCGGAAACTCGCAACAGCTGCGCTCGGACTGATGCGAGATGATCCGAGATTCCGTGTCAGTGAGAGGGTCTATGTGTCAATGTTTAGGTACTAGCGCATAGTCAAAGCGCATCGAAGCGTCAATCCAAAACTTAACATAATAAAATCAACCTTATAAAACTTTCGCAAAGGCCGGTCATCGGATGGGTGACCATAAATTTATCATTTCGAGCTCCTCCGTGCTTCGGAAGGTAGGTAAAGCCGTTGGTCCCGGCTGCATTAGCAGTCGTTAACAACCACCAATCCGCACTGGGTCCGCGTGGTGGTTTATGGCCCGTTCTCCCTATCCATCCATAGGGAAGGCTCATGCCCCAGTGAGGACATAAAATGAGTTGATGATGATGATGATGATGATGAAACGCGCGAATTCCGAAGAATGAGCGTGCGTCTTTTTAAATCTTAGAAGTAATGTGTGCATTACGCTGTGGAGATAAGGTTGAATTTGTTATGTTAAGTTTTGGATGGACGCTTCCATGCGCTTCGACTCTGTGTGTGCGTTGCTCGAGCGCATTTGTATGAAGCTTATCTTCTGCAGTCTCCTTATTTTGTGGCAGTACCTTCTGCTCATCCGTGATCTGGCGAAGTATCGGACACTGAAACACAACAAAAGCATGATAATAATAATCCCATTCACAATAACTAATGGTTTAAGGAAAGGACAAAATTGAATAATCAATTAATATCTGCCCTGATTGGATTGTCCTACATCTTAGAGATTTCATCTGTTAATAATTTGATTAGACAGCTTTAATTAGCCGATTAATTAGTTCAAACACCTGTCATGTGTCTGGCTAGACTCATATTTCTGTATATTAGCCGATTAATTAGTTCAAACACCTGTCATGTGTCTAGCTAGAGTCATATCTGTGTCATCATCATCGTCATCGGCTCGTCTTAGTCCACTGCTGGACACAGGCCTCCCCTAATGAGCGCCATAGCGCCCTGTCCTCAGCTTGCATCCAGCATCTGCCTGCAGTCTTTCGCAGGTCATCATCCCACCTGTATATGTATATCTGTATATATATATCCATCCATATATCTGTGTATAGTGTCCAAATAAAGATTTTATATAATCTATCCATCTGTCTATCTCAGTTGCTTTTATGCATAAAGGTGCTCCCCTACCAGGAGCATTCGCCTGTAATGTAACATTTTACAATGTCAGACGAAGCGGTTCTCCTCACTTACCAATGTATGCTCAAATCCGTAACATAACAGGTTGCGCACTGTAATGCTCGGTTCTATTCCCTCATTGATGTAATGGTCAGATTTGTAACGTTACATTACAGGCGAATGCTCCTGTATAGTATAGTATAGGGTGAGGGAGCACCCTAAAAGTATTATTATAATAAATCATCATTTTAGTAAGCGTGCAAAATGTCCCAATTATCCCTTTAAAAATGCACACATTATTTATAATTATAAATAAATAAATAAAAATGGTTTATTATCAACAAAATTATTACATATCTTGTATTGAGACAACTCCAGGGAGTAATTTGTAATACTCGTATTGGAGTGCCTCGCTCTTGCCTAGGTGCTACTTATTATACATATAACATACCTATATTTAAAGTAACAAAGAAGAAAAAGAAAACAGTTTTATCTTTTTATAGGTTAATTTGAATTACATTTCACAGTACTTAACTAATAATAACTGCTTGCATAGCAAGCATAAGTAGCGTAGTTATTATGATTATTTTATTACATTTTGTTAGGTATTCTTTTTAGCAACTTATTACATGTATTGTTAGGTGTGTGAGTGTGTGTGTGTGTGTGTGTGTGTGTGTGTGTGTGAGTGTGTGTGTGTGTGTGTGTGCGTAAATGATTTTGTGCTCATACTAATCTTTGTAGAATATTTTCTGTGTCAACATATGTTAGTGTTCTCAGCCACTCCATTAACATTTTTTTACATTCGTAGGTATGCATTGAGTATATATTAAGTATTTGATTTAGATTTAGATATAGGCACTCTGGCACAAGTACTGGCGTCTTGCAAAAACTGTACGTATTGGAGGAGAGACTGCAACAGTGCCTTTGCGTCTTTTGGTAAGTTTCGTGGGGTCGTAAGTTAAAGTCTTATGCATTCTTAGTGTACAATTTAAAATATATAGTTTTCTTACAGTTAACAAACCACTCAGCCTATAAAGGTCGTCAGTAGGGTACCTGTATGGTTTGAAATACATAACCTTTAAAAGAGACCTTTGTGCCCTTTCAAGGTCAAGGAATTTAATTTTGGAAGCCCCTCCCCACACTGTTATACAATATGTGATGATAGACTGTGCCAGGGCAACGTAGATTTTATTTAATAGTTCACTTGCCATGGCATACCGCAGTGATTTAAAGATCCAGATAAGCTTTCTTACTCTACCAATGACTAGTTCAATATGCGGGTGCCATGACAGTCTTTGATCTACCAATATTCCGAGATACTTTGTGTAGGTCACTTTTTTAATATTGGAACAATTACAGTTTGTATCAACTACATTATTACATGTATGAATTTTAATTGTAAAGTCATTCCCTGGTTGCGTTCTTTGGTTAGGAGTGAAACACATGTAATTAGTTTTTGCTGGGTTAAGTGTGAGAAGATTTGCGTTGAGCCAAACAGCTATATCAGCAAGACCCTTTTCAGCAGCACTCCTCACAGCTTCCCATGACCGGCCTGAGAAAACAACAGCGGTATCGTCTGCATAACAGACGGTAATCCAAATAAAAGTAAAATTTATGTTAATTTCCTATGAAAAAAAAACATTTAAATATACAGCACGACGCCCCGGTGCCGCCACATAAAAGAGGCTGGCACGTTGTAAGTGTATAAATTCGGCAAAATTTCGCTAGCTTAATTAAATTTTAAGGCAATCGTGTCTGAGGCATTGTAAAAAAAAATAAGATGTTAAGGCCAAAATTTATACGTGTAA
This sequence comes from Eudonia mercurella, assembly GCA_963082485.1. Lineage (NCBI taxonomy): Eukaryota > Metazoa > Arthropoda > Insecta > Lepidoptera > Crambidae > Eudonia > Eudonia mercurella. The sequence continues at coordinate 9,879,008 of OY720040.1, read as the reverse complement.
TAAAGTCGCTGGGCCTCTAACACCCTATTTGGGGCTGATGGGCCATTAAGCATTTTTACGATGTAAATTTGTTTAGACCTCAACCCTTAACCTTGGGCGGCTATTCTCTCGGCCAGTGTAACTCGATCACTCCAATTGGAGCGCTAAAGCTTGTTCTTTTTCGAATAACAAGGCAGTTGTTTATTTTGTGTGAGATATTACTTAAAAAATATGTGTTGTTTATTCAAGATAAATGTAAGTTATTACTTAAAAAATATGTAAAATCCTATTGTTTCCTTCAGCAGTATGGTTTTTAAGTCTTTAATCGCGGTGGTGGTCACTGGTGACCGACAAACAATAAATTTTCTATTGTGTCTGGTTTTGAGGCAATCATCGTGTAATAATTGTAAGTCCTAATTTTACAAAAAGTTTTTTTTCAATTTCTTAGCAAATTTCTATAATTTTCTTAATAATTTTATAATGAAATGGTTAGTCATTGTTATGAATCGGATATTTAATTCAATATATTTCACGATAACAAGTTTAGCAAAACCTAGATTTAAGATTCCGGTAATTTAGAAGCACAAGGCTTCTAATCCTTGAGATATATTTTTTTGTTTGTTTACATAATTTATATCTTTTAGTAAAATCGCCTTAAACAATGTATTATTAATATCAAATCATATATTTTAATCATTATTTTTTGTACTAATAATTTAATATGCGTAATTTTTTGTTTTAAGACGTATGATATCTACGTTCATATAAATGCTCTCATGTGCCTAAATTCAATAATGAATTTTTAATTTACGTACATCATAATATTAATAAGGATTTACTGCAATGTATGTAGACGAGAATGGAGTAAGCATGTTACACAGACCTACTAAATATAATTTAGCGTTGTACCTTAACTCCTAGTTGGTAATTTGTGGTGAAAAGTGGTAATACACGTGCGCCCTGCGTCTGTGACAATATACTTGGCAAAGTCTATTCCCGTGTTATGCCAAACATTATTTACTCTGAACAGTACCTTACTAGGGAGAAATACTAGTTCTCCACCTTATTTATGTTAGCTTCTAGGAAGGAACAAAAGTAGATGTTGTTTACTTAGCAAAATAGATTTTCTCTAATATTTCGCAGTATCGGCATTTCTATATAGCAGGTACAACTTCAAAGAAGTATGTGTGTTTGACTAAAATGTATCAAAAATCTTATTTGTGGCATGATTCGATACACTTATAAACATCCTTTTGTTTTGTTTAGATCTGTGTATACCTAAGTTTATTAAAAACTCGTTGTTGCCCGCGACTTCTCTCTACGTTCGCGAAGACTACATCCACAGGAACCTGTTACGCATGATAAAAAGTATTCTATATTTTAATCCGGATCATGGTCTGTCTATGTGCAAAGTTTCATCCAAATCCGTTCAGCCATTTTCACGTGATGCGCGGTCAAATAAACATACAAACAGATAAACAGACAAAATTTTAAAAACTGTTGGAACGTGTTCTGCTAACGATTTAAGTATCCCCAGTCAACTTTTTTTCGAATATCTTCCATGTACAGACTTTCGACCCTCTTTAGCTTTATTATATGTATAGATAGATAGATGATAACCATTTCTCACAACACTATATTTTAATTAAATAAAAGTTAATTCAAATAAACTTACATAATTAATAAGGACTTTCGTCTTTAAAAATATTTTAGCTATTATAGGTACTTTAACAACCCAATGGGTCGTTACTTAAGGTACCGGGGGTTTTATAAAATAATAACGCTTTACTCTTTAAAATGTATGTATTAAACATTGAATTAATAACAATTACTAGTGGTCGCCCAGTGGTCGAAATTCGACCGTAATTTTGTTAAGGCTGCACGGATTGTATCCTAAGCAATGAAAAATTAAAAAAGATAGAGTGTGAGTTTGGATTGGCATTGACAGATGTCGGCCGCAACAAAGACAAACAATACGTGTGTGTCAAATACATGGTAGTGTGTGTAATGTTGTTTTTGTTGATTTAATGTATTTTTTATGCATAATAAAAAAAAAATAACATTCGGATAACCTTCTCTATATAAACTATAAGTGCGCGAAATTTCATACTCCTCCGTCCGCGCAATTTTCGTAACAACGGGTACAAAGTTTATGCTTCACGTATTAATATATAGATAATCCATTCGTAGTCGCGGTCCGTCAAAGAAATCACGATGTTCTTCTTTTTCTCTTCCACTTTTTTCTTCTACTGTGTTTGAATGCAGGCCACGGCGGCTGCCAGTAAGCATGCCCGAGCAAGTAGTCTCGGCTACAGTACATTCAGAACGTCTTTTGGCTGTGGAGAAGAATAGGCGTAAGAAACTGCACACTGCAAACTGCAACTCAGCAAACTACTTAATTTATAAGAGCTATCTAACGACATTTACGTTACATTTAATTTATTTAAGCTAAGTGTACGTACCCATAAGTTGACCAAAACTCTCTATCACATTCAACGTTTGCGTGTGTTGAGTCGAAACTGCTTCGGATGCCGAAAAGACTAATTAAAAAACAAATTTGAAAGTATTTATGAAAAAGGTCAAGATTCGTAACGCATTTCGAGATGCCCTTGTCTTTAAAGAATTGCCAAACTTTTGGAATTCAGAACATCCCCCCACTCCACTCCACTCCACCTGCTAATTCCTCAGATGTTTCATTTCAGCTTTCCAGTGAATTTTTATAAACTCATTTATCTAGTCATTCCAGTTTCGCAAAGACGCGGGGCGAATTGAAAAAGTTCTTCCAAAATTTAATTCGAGTTTCAAACAACGCGAGCGTTTTGGCTTCTGATGTGTTTCGCTTTTATTTACTTTGCGCTCGCAATTGTCTTGCTCCTAATTAGTTGGATATTATTACTTCGAGTCCCTCGTCCTTGTCGTTCCCTCTGGTTTAGACCTGTGTCACAAGATAAGGAGACTCCAAAAGGTAAGCTTCATACAAGCGCGCTAGAGCAACACACACTTAGCAAATAGCAATAGACTACCGCTCACGGACACGGACACCCGTTTGCACTAAACTTATAAATCGCCAAAAGTCTTTGCCTAACTACTACCTGCCCCCCAACCGCCTAACGCTCTCGCTTTCGATTGCTTTGAAAGCCAGGCCCTCGCCTCGCTTTCTAATATAATATCGAAATATAATATCAAATAATATCGAAAGCTATAGCCTACAGCTTTCGATATTGCTTTCATATTGTTTACGAAATGACAAGATGACGCCTCCTCCTCGTCTCACCTTCAAAGCAATCGAAACCGAGAGAGTAAGGCGGTCGACCCCCTGGTCAAGTTAAGTCGTCACTTGAGTGTAAGCGACGTTTTCGATCCAGGTACCGAGTTAACTTGACCGGGTAATAGTTAAGCCAAGACTTAGGCGATTCATAAATTTAGTGCAAACGGGTGGGAATCTCGCAACAGCTTTGCTCGGACTGGGGTTTGAGATTCAGTGTTCGTGGTCAAGACAAGGCCACACGGACTGGCTCCGCGGCCACGGAAGAGCCGTCCACCGCAACGGCACACAGATTGAATCGGTCCCCACTACTTCAACCACGTACCAGCCACTCGGGCGCACGTCACACCGCGGTCGCTCAATTGTCGGGTCGAATTTGTATGTTTGCGAAATACACCAGCACTTATTAATCAGTCCACTTGTCTTTTACTGGAAAATTATCCCAAGCTACATAGTTAGAACTTTGGCCAGTACATTTCACATTACATACACATATAGTACATTGAAGTAGTGGGGACCTGTGTGCCGTTGCGGTGGACGGCGCGGCGCGTAGCATTAAGTCCGCGTTCCCTCGCGTGCCTCTTCCGTGGCCGCGGAGCCGGTCCGTGCGGCCTTGCCTTGACCAGTTCGTGAGTCTAAGGGCCTGTTTCACAATGTCTCATTAGGAGATACTTGGCAGTTAACCCGTCCCGCGCTGTAGGTATAATTAGCGGGCCAACCTTGTGTACGACCGTGCGTTCATATGGCGCGCGAGGACTTAAAGTGATAGTTTTGTATGGACTATCTGTCAATTAAACGCTAATGGGAACTTACTTGTAGATGGTGAAAGAGGCCCTCACACTCGTATTTATATACAAGCTATTACTCGCTACTTGGCAATTATTTATATATATATTATTTAGACAGAACACAAACTTTCACACGGAATATAACTTCAATATTAGCTTGTCACATGCTTGTCACTATTAATTCTTAGAGAAATCTAGTTGTTACTTAAGCAATTACTTTTTAGCTTTACTCTTTTATAAATACGGGTGTATGTGTGCGTTACTCGAGCGCGATTTATATTTAGCTTAACTTCTGGAATCTCCGTGTTTTGTGCCTGTGTCACATCAAAATATCCGCATCCATTTCTCTCATTGATTATCGGTTCGCTTTTGTTTTTATTAAACTTTGCTGTTTGTTTGCGGTAAAGTATTTTTGGAGGCGGCCTTATTATTATAACAGTTTCCTTTTGATGATATCCATTTGATGTTTAGTGAAATGATAAAGCATATACAATCCTTGCAAAGCTATATGGACGATTTCGTCATCAGCCTATAATACCTAATCATCTTCCGGTCTTGCCTATTCTTTTGGTAAGTAGCTAAGCCAGTGGAAGCGTATTTTACTTGTAATCCTAAACCATTGAAGAACTGGCAATCTTATCTCTACCTATATAAAATACAGTGAAAAAAAATTAAACGCCCATGCACCCGACCCAGCCATGAATCATACCTGGGTCTTCCGCAATCCGGGCGGCTGCACTGACATAATGGTCACCGGGAAGGCTGACGTAAGCGCTGAATTTTGTCACTGCTTTTTGATTTTTGAAATGCTTTAGAGCGACATTAGTGCCATCTATCCAAAGGTATTTGCAACCGATAGACATACAGACTCATCTTAGCAGATGAATACCACAAATTGATAACACAACGCTATAGTAAAATTTTATATAAATGTATTTTATATAAATATTTAATTCAGCTTAAGTGTAACAATTAACACTTAAAAATAAAAGTAAAAAAAATTATCTCTACCCTTCAAAATATAACAAACCCTATTACCATTGTTGTTGTAGCTAGCCAGTGGGAAGTTCCAACTTCCATTCCAGGTTCCAACTTGGTACTTTGAATAAGCCCTACCCCCAACCAAACCGAGAATAGTAAACTGAGTAACCGAACCGAGCTAAGAGTCCGGTGATACAGCTAGACCTATGAAGCGATTACAATTAACCGTAATAAAAAAAATAAGAAATAAAATAAAATAAAATCTATTTATTTCAGGCTGTTGCCCATAATATTGTTAGTATACAAATGACTTAAAAGCTATGTTAGTAAATACAAAAATTAATTTAGATATCTGCCGCCCTCTGGGGCTCCGGGCACACGCAAATAAATTAATTAATGCTTGAGCAACAAAGTTTATATTATATTATGTTGGGTCACATCACATATTTTATTTTTTTATTTATTTGGGTAAAAAAGCAATGTTGAATACAATGTTGCTTAGAATATTAGATAATTTATGTAGTATTAATTTCAACACCAGCATCAATTACCACAGCTTAAATTTACATTTTAGACGTTGAGAGTGATATTAATTACTGCAAAACAAACTGAGTATCTAAACGTACTTAACATATAACATTGGGACTATATCAAAAATATATTATATTTTACGAAAACATTTCAAACTATTCAAATGAGAGTACACTCAAAAAAAAAATCAATTTTTCTAACTATAGTACCTATACAGGTTGAAGAGCACCTACCTATACATTAACATTTAAAAAATGTAAAAACTAATCATGGCCATTAAAAAACTACTTAATTAATTAAATGAAACATAACATAAGGAACCGGCAATTGCGATGATAGTGCGTGATGCAGTTGCGTTAATTGTAACTTTAAAGTGTTTAGAACATATCACCCAATAGGCAGGAGCTCGAAGGCGCAGTGGTTAACGCGCCCGGTCTGCGGGTGCTGAGGTTAAGCAACTTTCGCAAAGGCCGGTCATCGGATGGGTGACCAAAAATGTATCATCTCGAGCTCCTACGTGCTTCGGATGGTGTTGCGTTAATTGTCAATATTTAAAGTGTTTAGAACATATCACCCAATAGTTACGTAACTGTTATGTTATCCTCGCACTCAACTCGTGAGTAAACTGGTGTGTACACGCCTCGGTGGCTAGTGGTAAAGCGCTCGATGCACAGCCTGGGTTTTTAATCATCAACCTGTAGGGTTACTTTTAAATCACAATTGCAATAATCAATTTCCAATCACAAATCTAAAAAATTCAAATGCCACTCTTAAAAGCGATAATAGCGCCACATTGGAATTAAATTGCGTGGAAATTGAGTGAACAAATTGTTATCGAGATGGGGCGTTCCGAAATTGCGAAACTTATCCCAATATCGATACATATTAATAGCATTGGAATTGTATTGAGATTGAGTTTGCATCAAGAGTAGCCTACCTGCATTTGGCAAGCGTAGTGATTAAGCCATTACCCATCAATTGTAGTGATGACTTGACTCCAATGACGGAGGCCTTTGCCCAGCAGTGTGACAGCTATAGTCTATTTACTAAAGTAATATCACACAGGGAGATAAATTCTCTGTTTTGTTGACTGTTTCCATTCAGTGCGCAGCTGATGAATACTACTATAATCCGGTCAACGTCACCCGGACCACGTTATCCGCGATACAAAAGTACAGGTCTGCTTTGACCCTGGACTGGCTAGCGGCCGAGGACTCTCGACAGCACGAACTGGCCGCAGCCTTCGAGACAGAGTCAGCCCCACCATCCAGGGTCCTCGCCACGGAATGCATCGCCTACGCTCGACCTTCTGCAGGAAAGGTGGCCAGGCTAATGCTGGAACTGCTCAAGTAGGTCGTCCTATTTTAAATACTTTTTGCTACTAATAAACTACGTAATAGACAGTTTATGTTGTCGAGATTGATCGATTTATCTTTTAAAGTCGATATAAATAAGGTTTAAAACCGTTTAAGGCGAAGGGTAAGGCACACTAGCGCCGCTAATGGATTTAATTTGATAACTGCTAAACTGGGTTTTTTTTTCAACATTGCGGACCTTCCGACACTAGGCAAACATCTATTAATTAATAAGTATGCACTACTTTTGGGTTTGTTTTTGTATTCATTCGCTAACACCAAAAGTGGCCATTGTTTGTGAATAAATGCGATAGCCCGTTTTGTGAATAAACCACGCAACAAAAAGTAGTGCACAATTATTAAATAAATACTATGGATTCTTTCCTGTTATCGGACGGTACGCAATGTTTAAAAAAAGATCCGGTCCGTTAATAATTGTCAAATTATCAATTGGTGGCGCTAGTGTGCCTTACCCTTCGCCTTGAGAGCCTTTATGAAATGAATGAAACTTTCTAGCTTGAGGAAGATACAGAAATCTTGATATTACGCAGATAACATTTACAACTGAATTCTGGCGATTAGAAACTTTCCATAGATTATCCCACCATTACTATCGCATACCTAAATTCGAATAATTACCGATATTTCCTTTAAAACTTTCTTTTTCTTACTTTCATTAAAATCAGCTTATTGCTTTGAAAAAATTGGATCGTCGAAATTCGTATGAGATATCGACATGTTTATACATTAAGTATCTCGAGACATTTACCAGGTTCCATTCAATCTTTTCCAGAAATTTAGAGGGCGATAACGCGAAGGTAGTGCCAGATCTGATACAAGTGCTGGTCAAGACCGGGCTGCTGGTGGAAATCTCGATGTTGGACGTGGAGCCTAGCCTGGAGACGCTGGTGAAGACCCCGGGCATGATGGTGGGGGAGCCGCACGTGACCTTCCCTAGGGCTATGGCCATGATATGGCTGATCGTCACCGATCCGGGTACCACGAAGAAGTTAGGATGGTGTCCTATCAACAAGGTTATTTGATAGCAAATGTTTGTTTTTGTTTTTTGAGGAGCTCGATGGCGCAGTAACCACTGCCCGGTCTGCGATCGCTAAGGTTAAGCAACTTTCGTAAATGCCAGTCATTCAATGGGTGACCAAAAATGTATCATCTCGAGCTCCTCCGTGCTTCGAAAGGCACGTGAAGCCGTTGGCCCCGGCTGCATTAGCAGTCGTTAACAACCACCTATCCGCACAGGACCCGCGTGGTGGTTTATGGCCTGTTCTCCTTATCCATCCATAGGGAAAGCGTGCCCCAGCAGTGAGGATACAAAAAGTACTTGATGATGTGTTTGCTTTTGTAAGGGATTGCTGTGGCTGCTTATGGCTTTTACAGCGTAACCGGCAGTGTCACTAATTTAGCACCACCCAGGGGTCACGTGTAGAGTCTCAAGGGTAAACCTATGGACGCGAGTAACTTTAACCCCCAAATGGAATTAAATTAAATACAAATGAAAATAAAATTTTTAGATGAGCATAGGCAAATTACTCCGTTCTACCTGATGTTGAGCTCCTGCTTGCTCCTGCAAAGTTCAGATACGAAGACGGCTAGTAGAGCAGGAGTGTGCCTTACTTCAAACAACACACAAACAAAACAACAAAACAACAACAACAAACTTTTGGAACAAAACCATTAACCGTTATATTATCTTCTTTTTCTTCCTCGTTGGCCGAAGACCGGTGGTAAAGCTCTCGGCCCCAAACTCGAAGGTTCCGGGTTCAATGCCCAGGTCGGTAAAAGTGTTTCGGATTTAAGCGTGGTGATTAAGCCCATTACCCATCAATTATAGTGATGACTTGATTTCAATGATGGATTTCTTCTCCCAGCTCAGTGCGACTGTCATAGGCTGTGCACTTTAATTTATATTTACTTCTTTGTCTTTGTTTTCAATGTTTAATGTGTTTTGCCTCAAATAAATGGTATTTCTTTCTTTTTTTTATTTTCTTATATGCGCAGGTAACCAAATACTTATCGGTGAACAAGCCCTCTTTAATAGCGAAGCAATTGCGCGCGTTGGAGCCGATAGTTGCGCGGGCGCGCTTCATCATGGAGGAGTTCATACAGAACATAACGCCGCTGAACATGTACACGAAGAGGCCGACCAGATCGCAGAGGACTAGGCCTCTGGTAAGGGCACACAAATACGCACTGCAGACAGTGCAAGTTTAGTTGAAGAAACTGTCAACTTTTTCAAAGTGTTCGTTAAATGTTGCCAGTTGCAGAAACAGTTTACGGGTGCCGCAATTCAAAATAAACTTGTCAGACAACAGTCAGTGAAATGAAATCACTTCGACGGGTCTACTCGCGTTTATTTTACATATTAATTTAATGTAATATTTATCCTGACGTTTTGAACCATTTGCAGGGTCCGTGGTCACGGGAGACAGGTGTAGGTTGTCTCATAATTAATTTGTTACTTGCATACCCTTATTTTATTTTGATCGGATGCGTTCCGTTTTACGCAGAAAGAGCTTATCGTATCGTTGGTCGGGTAAGATTTCTATCAATTGTCAGAGGTTTCCAGTTTCGGAAACTAGCAACTGGACACAGCTAGTACAAAAACAATTGCTGATTGCAGCAACTGATAACCGTTGTCGATCATCGAAACTCGTAACTGAAGTTAGACATAGCAATTATGTAGAAATCTTTAAAAAACCTGATTTTTAATACATTTTGGGTGACTCGCTTTTATTGAAATGTATTTCCATACATTTCGACAAAGGTCCCGGGAAGCCGCTGGATGTTAGCAGCACAAAACCGGTCGATGTGAAGATCTTTGGGGGAGGCCTTTGACCAGCAGTGGACGTCTTTTGGCTGAGATGATGATGATGGTGATGATGATGATGATGTAACAAAAGATTTTTGTTTAAAATAATAATAATGTCTGTCCATTAGGACGTCACATGTAGGACCACTAAGTTTCTTAGACAAAGAAAACCATTGTACTTCGTGGCGGGAAAGTATAGAGTCATGTCTGCGATTTTGTTTTATTTTCTAAAATTTATGCTTTGTTTTAACATTGATGTTTAATAATGAAGGTGGTGGTGGAAACCGTTAAGTGTTCTTAAACGTGCATAATTGTTGCCAAATAAAACAAAACAGTGCAACGTCATTTTTCAAATTCTCTCAAGTCCGCGTAAGATCTAAGTAAAGACTCAAATTCTTACAAATTCTCAAGAGGTTGTGGGGGGATATCAATTATCACATTACTATTATCATTCATTACTATCTATTTTAAAGAGAAAATTGTTTATTTATAAAACTTGTAAGAAAAAAATATTTCATTTTCTCTCTCAAGAAGTCTGCCCGAGGACTCATTATAGTAAAGCCCCACATCTTTACTGAGATAAATACTCGAGGGGTTGGGGGTATATCATTTCTCACTTCTCATTTCTATTATCATTCATCATCATCACAGAAAGGAAATATTGTTTATTTATGTATTAATTGTAAGAAAAATTACTTTGACACTGGCTAAATGTGCTAATCGCACGAAGCCATCAACTAAAGGAAAAAAAATGTAGTAAAAGTTTGCTGTTGGTTGATTCTTTTAGTCTAAAAGATAAAATTTTACTAGAAAAAGTCAACCAGCCTCAGGAAGCTCGAGTGGGAATCGAACCCACGACCTTTGGATAACCGGTTCAATGCTCTGACGGCTGAGCTGCCGAGGCCTCAGAAGACTCGTTGAATTTTTCTAGTAGTTTGTGATTTACGCTGCAAGCCAGTGGTTTTGCGTCGCTGTGAAGTTATTACCCTCACAGTCAAAAGAACACTTTTCATCATCATCATCATCAGCTCATTTATGTCCCCACTGCTGGGGCACGAGCCTTCCCTATGGATGGATAGGGAGAACGGGCCATGAACCACCACGCGGGCCCAGTGCGGATTGGTGGTTGTTAACGACTGCTAATGCAGCTGGGACCAACGGCTTAATGTTCCTTCCGAAGCACGGAGGAGCTCGAGATGATAAATTTTTGGTCACCCATCCGATGACCGGCCTTTGCGAAAGTTGCTTATATTATTCTTTCTTTCTTCTCGAAAGAACACTTTTGCAAGTATTTAACTGCAAAACTTGTGAATGTAAAACTCAAAATAATATTTTCTTTGTTACTTTAAATATAGGTATGTTATATGTATAATAAGTAGCACCTAGGCAAGAGCGAGGCACTCCAATACGAGTATTACAAATTACTCCCTGGAGTTGTCTCAATACAAGATATGTAATAATTTTGTTGATAATAAACCATTTATATTTTTATTTATTTTTTATAATATAAATCTTCTAGTTTAGTTGATAAATTTATAATTCTTTTTGAACAGCACTCATTAGATCGTAAGACAGCTGATATCCGTCGAGCTGCGTTGGCGGCGAAGGGATCAACGGCATCCTACATCACGGTGAGTATAAAAAAAGATCATTGTTTTTAATCTGCTTACCCATTAGTTAACCCGCCATTGCAAAAGTAGCTTAGCTTGCACAATATCCTAACCGAACGCGCTAACGAAGGTTTTGTAATATTTTTATATAAAAATACAGTGAAAGGAACGCCCACCCGACCCAGCCAGGAATCGAACCTGGGTCTTCCGCAATCCGGGCGGCTGCACTGACCATTATGCTACCGGGAAGGCTGACGTAAGCGCTGAATTTTGTCACTGCTTTTTGATTTTTGAAATGCTTTAGAGCGACATTAGTGCCATCTATCAAGGTATTTGCAACCGATGGACATGCAGATTCATCTTTGCAGATGAATACCACAAATTGATATCACAACGCTATAGTAAATTTTAAATTTTTATTTTTAAGTGTTAATTGCTACACTTAAGCTGAATTAAATATTTTTATATAAAAATACAGTGAAAAAATTTAACGCCCACCCGACCCAGCCAGGTTTGATTGAGGTGGGCAGGTCGGTGGTATTTTATATAAAAATATTTAATTCAGCTTAAGTGTAGCAATTAACACTTAAAAATAAAAAGTAAGAAGGTTTTGTAGTCACAAGTCGCCATTGCGACTTGTGACTACAAAACCTTTTTTTTACAAAAAGTTTTTCTTATACGATTTCTTACCATTGTAAGAAATCGTATAAGAAAAACTGATAGGGGCCTGCACAGTGAAGCTAATATGCGGGAGGCTGTAAAGATGGTAGAAGACAGTATGAGTTTGCGAGATGCTGCATAGTCAAAAAATGTCAAGGCCACTACTTTACATCGATATGTTCAAAAAAAGAGAGGGCCGGAGTAGAAATACCTATGACACCTAACTATGCAGTCAAAAATATATTTTGGGTCGGCTCTCATCACGCACTCGTCACACGCACGTCAAGGTCATCAAGTCACTTGTTTATTGTTTATCACGATTACGATGGCTTCGCGGACCACTTGGAATGCCTTCAGGGACCATCAGTGGTCCGCGGACCACCGATTAAAAACCACTGGTTTAGACGAAATTGGAACAAGCACTATACAAAAGCCAAAGAGAGTATTAGCGTCAAAATCCCAGGCAGTTTAATAAAGTCACCAGTGCTGAGAGAGGCATTTTAGTCACCACTTGTCGCATAGTTTCAGCCATTGGATTTGCCTTGCAACCAGCAATGGTATTTCCGCGAAAGAACTTCAAAGGTCACATGTTAACAGGAGCACCCCCAGGCACCTTAGGTCTTGCTCAACCTACTGGCTGGATGACAGGTGAATGAATTATTTGCAGATATTATGAGACATTTTGTCAAAATGATATCTTCTACGAAAGACAACCCAACTCTTGTAATCTTGGATAACCATGAAAGCCACCTAGCTCCAGCAGTCTTAAACATTGCGAAGGAATACGGAGTGCATCTTGCATCTTCTTACAATACCTCCGCACACGAGTCACATGTTGCAAGCGCTAAAAGTTTAAATATATGACCCATTCCAAAAGTTCTACAATGCTGCCCCAGGCCAGAATCTGAGCATTTATAACGTGGCTGAACTTGTGGGACAGGCGTTAGAAAAAGCTATGACGCCAAGTAATATAAAATCTGGATTTAGAAAGACCGGAATTAGTCCGTTTGATCGAGACGTCTTCACTGAAGATGATTTGTTTACGAGTGAAGTAACAAACAGACCAATAACTGATGAAGACCAGCAAATGCAATCTAGAGATAAACTTACGACACCTACTATTGAAAATCAAGAACCTTTAACCTTAAGAGCTGCACCCCAAGAAAATGAAAATCAGCACCCTTCTACCTCAAGAGCTGCACTTCAAGAAGTTGGAAATAAGATAATAAGTCCTTTGGAATTCAGGAACTATCCTAAAGCTGGGCCTAGAAAGACAACGAACAAAAAAAATAAAGGTAAGAGCTTGATATTGATAGACACTCCTATCAAAAATGAAATAGAAGAACGTGCACAGAAATGAGAAATGAAAAAGAAACCAAAGAAGGGTGAGAAAATAAATAATATAAAGAGAATCAAGACTGAAAAAGTAACCAAAGCAATATTTTCAACTCCAATTGTTATTCAGATGATGAAATATCTTCAAATATGTCTAATGATGAAGATATGGAGGTCCATATGGACATAGAAAAAGCAAATATTATATTTTGTTGGTCAAATGTTGACAGATGTAAACGAAAACAATGACTATGATATTAGTTATTTGCGTCGGAGTGTGAAAATTGACAATAGCTTCTATTTTCCACTGGAACCAGATATTATATTTAATAATTTAATAAAATTTAATTTAATGGCGAAAGTGTCAATTCTGGATAGTGTTGCCAAGTCCAGGTAGGCTACTTTTGACCCAAACTCAATCTCAATACAATTCCAATGCGATTAATATGTATCGATATTGGGATAAGTTTCGGAACGCCCTATCTCGATAATAATTTGTTCACTCAATTTCCACGCAATTTAATTCCAATGTAAGGCTATTATCGCTTTTAAGAGTGCCATTTGAATTTTTTAGATTTGGGATTGGAATTTGATTATTGCAATTGTGTTTCAAGAGTAACCCACCAGACAAGACAAAGCGCCAAAGTAATATGTATTCTTTTCCTGAAAATAAATTAAGCAAATATAGGCTTGGAAAGTATACACTTTTCAATGTATTATTTGATTTATTAGTCTTGTGCCAATGTTCCCCAGACGCAGTTCCATAATACCCCAGATCTGGGGCACATCGGAACAAATGAAGCGTTGTGCAAAAATAAAAAAAAAATGTTTAAAGTTAATTTTTGATCTCTTTTTTTGTTGTCAATCAATACTTTAAGAACCGTTTGTATGTCCAAAATAAATATTATAAAAATAAAAAGGAAGTTTAAAAAAAATATAATTAACTTTTTTGTTCCATTGTACCCAACTGTCCCTAATTAGAATAATAACTAGTCAAATAACAGTAATAAAAAAAATATAGCTAAGTTTACAATGAGGTCTTTCATTCACTTGTCCAGGAGAAAATGGCGGATTTGCCACCAGCATTGTCGAGTTCTACCGTGAAGAAGTCCAAATTCGAGGTCATCACTTACGAGAAACAGCTCAGAAACGGCTGCTACGAGCGACGACTGCACAGAGCTTTTGTTGTTGTGACATTATGGTTTTTGCAATAAAACTGTTTTTACCAATTTGTTTTATTTTTAAATCACAATTTATAAATAAATAAATAAGCAACTTTCGCAAAGGCATCGGGCCTTGCGAAAGTCGGATCGGATGGATGACCATAAATTTATCATCTCAAGCTCCTCCGTGCTTCGGAAGGCACGAAAGCCGTTGGTCCCGGCTGCATTATTTTTCTAACAAGTAATACATAAATAAACAATTTTTTTTCTGTATGATGAATGATAATAGAAATGAGAAGTGAGAAATGATATACCCCCAACTCCTCGAGTATCTCAGTAAAGATGTGGGGCCCTACTAAGTCCTCGGGCGGACTTCTTGAGAGAATTTGAAAAGTGACGTTGCACTGTTTTGTTACATTTGCCAACACTCGTGCACACTCACGAACACTTAACGGTTAATAATCCACCATTATTTCACATTAATATTCGATATAAAACAAATTTTCGAAAATAAAACAAAACCGCAGACATGACTCTTCACTTTCCCGCCAAGAAGTCCTTATCATAGTTTAGATCGAAGGAACGGGTACTTCCCATGTGAATTCCTGTTTCGGAACTCTTAATAATGCTACGGCCACACTATCGCGCTATCGCGAACATTTGCCGTTTTCACGACAAGCAATAATTACTTTTATGACCGTGTTCTGAAATGTGACTATTGCTTGGCCCGACTTATCGTGATAGCGGAAAATGTTCGATTTACCGCGATAGTATGGCCGTAGCATAAATACCTGAACAAAAGTTGCGTGTCGTAAACTTTTTATCTATACTAATATTATATAGCTGAAGAGTTTGTTTGTTTGTTTGTTTGTTTGTTTGTTCGTCTGGTTGAACTCGCTAATCTCATGAACTACTGGTTCGAATTGAAAAATTATTTTTGTGTTGAATAGTCCATTTTATTCAGGAAGGCTATAGGCTATATTACATCACACTATGACTATTAATGGGAATGGGAATTTTTGAAACATCATACAAATAACTTATTTATTCTAGCTTTATAAGCTTACTAATAAAAACGAATAATAAATAATAATCTTCATTTCGCTTCGCTCTCAGTACTTGGCCTGTACTTTAAAGATTTGATTTAACATAGAAATTACGTGGAAATTACAATATTTTTTACTTGTCATTCAGTCCTGTAACCGCAATTTTGATGGTGTATAAATAAATATAAATTAATGTAAACCTTGTTTTCTAAAGATTACGCGAACACTATACATTTAAATGAAACAACTTTAACTACCTTCCATCTACCACCAGCCTGGGATCCCATCATACAAAATATTAAATCCCAGCACCAACACCATACTGCCAGACCAAAAGATACTGTAAGCTCTTTCTGCGTAAAACGGAACGCACCTGATTAAATTTAAATGAGGGTATACAAGCTACTAACTAATTATGAGACGACCAACACCTCGGTCTCCCCGTGACCACGGACCCTGCAAAGGGTTCGAAACGTCAGGATAAACATTAAAAAGTAATGTGTAAAATAAACGCGAGTAGATCCGTAAAAGTTGTTACATTTAATGTAAACCTTTTTTGAGCATTTATGACTCAGAAAATACAAAAAAAAAATGCATGTCTCATTGTGATAGATCTGATAGATTATGTCCCAAATGAACCAGAATGGATGTTGTCAATGTTACCAGTTCGTAAATTTTTGAAGTCTTGTGTTGTTTGAAGATATAATGTAATTTGATTGTTGTGTTTCATAACGTAAATTATTGTACTGCCGTTCATCCCTTATTTAATGGGAATCTTCATATTATCATGATTGTGTCCAAGGATCGGAAATGGGAAAGAAATTATGTCTTGTGTTGCTTTGGTTAGTTTTTGTGGTAAGTCTTTTCCTAACAATTTTATACCAAAAGTAACCGTCACCCGCCCGCTTCGCTGTGCGAGATAATGGATCAATTAATGCTAAATAAAATAATTTTTAGGTTTACCAACATCATATCATATAGCCTAATCTCATGTTCTTACTATATACAAATATTCATCAAGATCGGTCAAGCCGTTAATAATTTGAATTCAGATTATGAATCCAGAGAGCCATTCCGGATGTGTGAGGCCAGCCTTATACAGTAGTATAGATAATCAATCAAAGCTTTAGTGATATAAGATATTCACGTATTTAAACAGATAGAAGTATATATTTTTTATGTCGTTACCTCTCACAGCAAAAATAAATAAATATTGAATTTATTTAAAAATCCACTGAAGAATATTGTTATTTGACCTTGTGTAAATATTTCCGATCTTCTAGGATGCTTGGATCAACGATACGCTATCTGTATTAAATAAACTAGCAAACAGGCATTAACAAATTTAATAAATTGTTTATTTATGGTCACTACGAGATCACAAATTCAAAAATAATTAATAACTACAATAGTATAATATTGTATCATCATCAGCTCATTTATGTCCCCACTGCTGGGGCACGAGCCTTCCCTATGGATGGATAGGGAGAATGGGCCATAAACCACCACGCGCCCGCGGGCCCAGTGCGGATTGGTGGTTGTTAACGACTGCTAATGCAGCCGGGACCAACGGCTTAACGTGCCTTCCGAAGCACGGAGGAGCTCGAGATGATAAATTTTTGGTCACCCATCCGATGACCGGCCTTTGCGAAAGTTGCTTAACCTCAGCACTCGCAGACCGGGCGCGTTAACCACTGCGCCATCGAGCATCGTATAATATTGTATGATGTATGTATATAGTAATAGCAGCCAGTAAGTAAATAGCCTATAAAATGTCCCACGGCTGGGCGTAAGCTTCCATCATTAAAAGCAAGTCACCTCTACGATTGATGGGTATTGGCTACCAGCCGAAATTAATAACCTATCTCTGGTAAGAGATAGGCCTATCTTAGTTTAGTTACCAAGCAACCGTGTTATTTTCCGATAATTAACAGAAATAACTAAGCAACACATATCTAGGCCTATCTCTTGCTGAGGATAGGTTATTAATTTCGGCTGTTAGTCACTTAATTAAGCTTAATCAATGCGGATTGGTTATAGCGATGTGCCGAGACGCTGTTGTGGTGGATCGAGTCAATTCGAGTCGATATATACGGTATTCGAATCATGACTCGAGTCTGCGATACGAGTGCAGTACTGGAGTTCTATGTCTAGTATTCGAATATTCGAATGTCGATTCTAGGACTTGAGCCTGGCAATTCGAGTCCAGAACTCGAGTCCTACCGATTTTAGAATAGGTACTTTAAAATTACTTCACTACTAGATAACAAACAATTAAATTTACACATAGTTACAGTTTTCTGGCATAACACAAGAAATCAAAACAAAACGTTGCAGGTTCAAACTTGTTTTATTAGGCGTCACTTCATTGCTTAAGTAAACACTGATTGAGTACTAGCGAACTCGAATACTAAACTCGAGTCAGTTGGACTCGCATAATAGAATCGAGTCAGCGAGTACAAAATCGATCCCTATTGACTAGAGTTCCGGAATCGAGTCCGACGTACTCGAATAAAAATTAATTGGTGTTCGAGTAGACGAGTAAAGCAGGAATCGAGTCCGACTCGAGTCAAGCCGTCCTCGGCACATCGCTAGTTGGTGATCACAAACCAGCCCCCCAACCGCGTAACACTCTCGCTTTCGATCGTTTTGTAGGCGAAGCCCTCGCCTCGCTTTCTAATATAATATCGAAATATAATATCGAATAATATCGAAAGCTATAGCCTATAGCTTTCGATATTGCTTTCATATTGCTTTCGAAATGACAAGATGACGCCTCCTCCCCGCCTCGCCTTCAAAGCGATCGAAAGCGAGAGTGTTAGGCGGTCGACCCCCAGGCTATGCATCGGGAAATCCAAAACACACTTTTCCCAACTCAGGAATTGTACCTAGGCTTGTAGCTTTGAGTATCAAGCAGAATATTTTGCCACTCTCCATAGAGGTGTATAGTAATACAATTGTTTATTGCAGCCGCCAGTATGTCCGGATCCAGTGATAGACTTCAACTCGGAGCTGACGGCTAGCGAGGAGCAGTGGACGTACAGGCACAAGAAACAAGACGAGTTGGAAGCGGTCTGCGTCCGCCTCCGCCCCGCAGCCAGAGACATCGTCAGGCGATTCTACGCCATAATACCCTAGTGAGTCCTTATCATAATCAGCCTAAAACAACTTAAGGTGCCATAAGAGGCCTAAAACAACTTGAGGTGCAGGATTACATACCCATATGACCACCAGCATGGACCGGTTGATGTTCAGGCGATAGAAATAAGAGGAGTTGGACGCGTCTTGCTCGTGCATCTGGCCCGCAGCCAGAGACATCGTCAGGCGATTTTACGCCATCATACCCTAGTGAGTTCTTGTCATCATCAGCCTAAAACGACCTACTTTGAAGTGCAGGATTGCCCATATGCCGTCAGCATGAACCGGTTGATGTTCAAGCAATATAAACTGGAGGAGTTGGATGCGGCCTGCGCTCGCGTCCGCCCTGAAGCCAGAGACATCGTCAGGCGATTCTACGCCATCATACCCTAGTGAGTCCTTGTCATCATCAGCCTAAATCGGCTCACTACCCTGCACGCCCTATGCAGGGTTACCTACAAGACGACCACCAAGAACCGGTTGATGTTCAGGCAAAGAAAACAGAAGGAGTTGGACGCGGCCTGCGCCCGCCTCCGCCCTGGAGCCAGGGACATCGTCAGGCGATTCTACGCCATCATTCCTTAGTAAGCCTTCATCATTATCAACCTAAAAAGTGTCGCTGCTATGGTCAGGCTTACACTTTGTACAGCTAGCGAGGGCCGGTGGATGTTCAAACAGAAGAATTATGGGTTTGATGCAGCTTGGAACATCGTCAGAAAATTCTACGCCATCATTCTTAGTCAGCCATCATCATCATCATTAGGGTTAATAAAGTCTTTTCGTATGGCTTCGGTAGCATTGTATATTGTATTGTACCAGGATAAAGGCCTATATTATCAGACTTAAACAAGATTTGTGTTAGTAATAGAATTCTTCGAATCGGCTCTGGATGTGTATTGCAAATTTCATTCGCCATTCGATCACGTTAACAAAAACGAAAACCCCGCCCGATCCTCTAAATGTCACTACACATTTACAGAATACACTAAACATGCACACTAGCTTAGGTCTAAGACACCGTACTTGTAGAACAAGGGTACGAAGAACACGTTCACACGTGCTCTATACCAGGTACAGACATGTACCTGGGCGCTTCTCTCCTCCTCCACGGCCCGGTCTACCTGAGCCGAGGTCCGAGCCTTTAGAGGCGCCCTCGGGTGGTTCCGCTCCCCGATCCGATCTGAACCCTTCGGAGAATCTAGTAGAGAACGGGGACGCGCACTAGTGCGCGATGCCGTTCCCTCTAGAAAACCTCCGAAGGTGATTCGTTTCACACGGCTTGAGGGACCCTTTACGTTCCTCGCCGCCCCCAAAAAAGCTCAGTGAAGCTGAAAATGCCGTCTGAGGCAATCAGCAATATCTCTCCAAAAAAAAAAAGAAAATTTGTTTGGCATTGAAGCAGCATCTCCTGGTGAGAAACACGGAGAGTTAAAAGAATATCGTTTTCGTTTACGTGATCGAGTGGCAAATGACACTCGCACTAGGCACCCAGGACTTCTAGAGACACGCCCTTCATAAAAAAAAATAAACTTACGTTTTTACGAGTCAAATATTAGTGTTCATAAGTAAAATGGAGAAAATTTGATATGCCATCTACCACATATAAGGAAGTTCAAAACTTACTCATTATCAAAATTGATATGTTTAATTACAAAACAACATTGTTCTAACAAGCTACAACCTACATTGTTAGCTCACCCAGTTAAGTTGCGTAATGAAACATAAACGATTGGGGCATCGTATCAGCAGCGGCATCAACATTTTACAACGGCAGTAACATTTTGAACCTTATTGCATTGGGACAAGTGTCAACAACAAGTAAAGTTTTGTGTTTAATGGCTGGTTGTTTTATATGATGAAAATTCAGGTGGATGTTTTCATTACGCCGGTGGACGGCGATAAACGCGAATATAATGTTGTAGGCTCACCGTGAATGATTTTAGACAACATCATGAATATGTGGCCGCTTCCACAAAATAAGGAGATAAACAGAAGGTAGTTTGCTCACCACCAGTTTACTGTTCATGACCTACCTTCAGACAGAGGACTTTATTAAACATATAACTTAGTCTTTACCCCCATACATGCTTCTGCATCTCCCCCCAAGATAAACTCTCGCCTACACTTAATCCTTTAACTTTTACACGCTACTTACATACTCTATATAATACACACTCACATGCACACAAACACACACTCGTACAGACACATTTTTCCGTCCACAAGGATTTTAGTTCCTTTTTATACTTTTTTTGTTATTAATAAATTTACTTCCACTTAGCTGTACTAAATGTCTGGAGTGCCAATGTCAGTTTGATCTGTCGTTATACTATTTACCTTATTGGGTGCCCACGAAACAGTTTAAAAAACAAGATGCATTGACTATGGGTCCCACACTAGGAGACCCATAGTCAATGCATCTTGTATTGTTACGATGTTCTCGAATAACCTAGCTTTATTGGTTGCATACCTATGTGTTTTGAGACCCCTTGTAACATAGCTTTGTAAGCTTTATAAAAACCCGCTCGAGCAACGCACACTTCTTTGTAGTCGTTACACTCTTGGCAGAGTGATCGTGGTCGTTACTTCGGTCGCAGTGATCCGTCTGACCAGCCGAAGCCATTCCCCCCATCTTTGTGCACGCTTTATTTGGTCCGTCCATCTCATCGGTGATCTACCGCGCGCTCGGGTGCCCTCAACTTTGCCCTGGACTACAAGACGTTCAATTGACGCATCCTCACGCCGAGATATGTGCCCAAAGAATGTGAGTATACGATCTTGAACAATAGAGGTAAGACACCGCTTGATGGCGAGTTCTTCGAGTATGGAGGCGTTTGTACGAAACTCAGTCTATGATACCCTAAGCATCCTTCTCCAACACCACATTTCTAGGGCGTCTACTTTCTTTCTCTTGCAGTCTCACAATATCCACGTCTCCGCGATGTAGAGAAATATCGAGCTGGGTTTTTGTGGACTTAGTGATATGATTCTTCCATACCTTTTAAGCTTATCCATCGCAGACCTAGTAATCGCTATACGTCGTTTAACTTCGTCAATGCATCCGCCATTGTTTCTTAGATAGATGTATGATTGGACAAAATCGCTGTTCGTAATTCTTGTTATTTCTGGCGAGTGTCATCATAAGTTATGTTGTCATGTAACCAGGGCATTTTCAATACCGGTATTTTCGAATACCAGTAATACAGACACCGGTTCCAATTAACTTGATACAGTACCGATAGTCGAGTTGGTACCGGTATCGATTATACAGGTTTTGACCATTTGATCAGTATAATGTGGGTGTTTTAATACTGAGAGGAAATAGGCGTTTACATAAGTGCGAGCGAAAGAGCATAGTAATCGAGTTCGGGGTGGCGCCACGGCTTGATACCGGTACCAAAAATACCCGTAAATAACGGTAAATACCGGTATTTTACTTTTAAATAACGGTATATTGATGTATTGATACTGTTATTTAAAGGTCATATACCGGTATTCGTTAAGGTACCGATACCGAGGTATCGTAATGAAAAATACCGGTATTACCGGTATTTTCGGTACCGGTAATACCGGTATTTTAAAGTAAAGCCCTGCATGTAAACGCACACATAGACAACACAGAAACAACTCGGAACAGTCTGAGTGCAGCTATTGCGAGATTCCGTGTCTGTGAGAAGCTCTATGTGTGCGTTGTTGCTCGAGCGTGGTATTTATGTATTAAGCTTACCTTCTGTGGGTCTCCTTATTTTGTGCCGCTAGTTAGTGTGGTTGAGCGATGGAAATGCATTCTGTTTTGCATGTATTAGGTAGGTAGGTATTTAATAAGTTTTGCGTGGAATTTTGGTGTTTTGATTTTGATGTTTCATCATCAGCTCAATTTTATGTCCCTACTGCTGGGGCACGATCCTTCCCTATGGATGGATAGGGAGGACGGGCCATAAACCACCACGCGGGCCCAGTGCGGATTGGTGGTTGTTAACGACTGCTAATGCAGCCGGGACCAACGGCTTTACGTGCCTTCCGAAGCATGGAGCTCTAGATGATACGTTTTTGGTCATCCATCTGATGACCGGCCTCGGGGAAAGTTGCTTAACCTCAGCACTCGCAGACCGGGCGCTTTAACCACTGCGCCATCAAGCTTCTCATTTAGTTTGATGTTTGCCACAAGCTTTTCCACAAGCAAGCAAACAAGTAAATAAAATCACGATTAATTTTCAATTTTCCTTGGGGCCAGCTTTGACAAAGAGCATGGCAACATCTTGTTTATCCACAAGCTCCGCGGGACTATCTACGCCATATCCGAGGGTTGGGATGTCTTGGACAAGGAAGAAGTAGTCCAGTTGACTAGGACTGTGGGTGCCACCGTTGGTTTCCTGTAAAAACTCCTCCGCTACCACCCTATAAATATTGTCCTTCTCTGACGACCCCAAGACCATGAAGCCGTGATAGGCCTTAATGGCCCCTCCTTTCTCTCGTCAGTTTCTTTACCTTATTTCCCACGAGGATTTGAATCACTATCTTCCATAAGGTAGCTCAACGTAACAGGATCTGCCACGGGAAAGTGAGAGTGGAGTTGGAGGGCAGAGGTTAGACAGGTTCTCTTGATGTGCCTTTTATATTGCGCTTGACTCTCCCATAGATCCTTTGTAAATGAATGTGTTTAAATAAATAAATATAAACACGTCTAATTCAATTCCGATTTTTCTTGGTGCCAGCTTCGACAAAGAGCATGCCAACACCGCGTTTCTCCACAAGCTCCGCGGGACTATCTACTCCATGTCTGAAGGTTCAGATATCTTGGACAGGGAAGCGGCTTTCTACGCCGCTGTCCTCACTCCTGTGGTATTTCTCCAACAGTACAGGGACACCTGGTGCCTTCTTGAAAGGGTAAAGTATATACTTACTTCTTTTTTTACATTTCCTTACAGGTTTCCTTGACCTTTATCATACCTGATGTTAAGTGATGATAGGGCTTAGGTGTAAGTGCACTTCACCCGGAATCCTCAAGTACTGAAGCACTGGTTATTTTATCTCTAGCTGCCGGAACACAACAATGCTACAAACATTGATGTTATGGTATAATATGGTGGTTGCCACACCTTTCATACAATCTTGGTATATACTAATAATACAAATCAACTGACAATTTCATTTACCCATCCAACATACATCGTGCTCCAAAAACGTGCGTTTGTGTGTGTGTCTGTCAAAAAATAGAAATCATTTTGAAATTTCTTGAATTTTGTACCTTTGTTTCCAGTTCCATAGAGCCATTCGGTTGTACCAAATTTCGCATCCAACGGAAAAGCGATCTGCCTTGAAAATTTTACAAAATCTGAGAGCTGTCACTCAGAAGGTGAGTTTCGTTATTCTATTTTAACCGCCTCCGTCTAGTGGTTAAGACAAGCCGTTGGTCTCGGTCCCGCAGGCTTATTACAAAGCAACTAGATGTCAATTTTGCAACGCGAGTCGCGACTGCTCTAGTAGCGGTTGATAGATTGTTATTATGGACACAAAGCGCTCAATGATCGCTCGTTTAGTGCATTTGCGATTAAAATGTATGCAATAGTTTACATATATAAGGTCACTTTTTATCAACTGCAAATATTTTGACAAAACATCTAATTATATCAGAGAAATAAGGCCTTAAAAAAGGCATTTAAAAAAATTCAGGCTTGTTTTTTCTTTACTTTTCCTGACACAAAAATTGAAATATTTTTAAGAGCAGCCTCTCTGTCGGTGTTTTTGAATGAAACTAGGGGCACGTGTAAGCAGTGAAGGCACTGCGGCCTCTCTGTTTCGGCTCCTTTGAATTGAAACTACCGAAAGTGCTTTATTTTTCTTTTTAATCGAAATGTCTTTTGCGTTTTTTTTTTAAACTAGCGTATAAAAATTTTAGGTTTTTTCTTAAAAAAAGGTTAATATATGTTGTTGAATTTATCCTCAAAATATTTGAAGTTGATAAAATGTGACCTTATAATCAGTGGTCGGAGTAGGTATATTGAATTAAGGTCACTGACATCAAACGTATATGTTAATATGGATACTCCTCCGAGTTTCCGGATTATTATGATAAAAATACCGAAACATCGAAATTATTACATGAAACTAGTTAAAAATGTATCAATACTCTCAACGCTATGCTGCTAGTGGCGTAGATGACCAGAATTTAATAGTAAAAAATGACTGGTGTGTAAAAACCTTGTTGTAGTAAAAGTGTTGGAGTAAAAGCCTAAGCATGTATAAAATGATATAATAATAATATTCATTTCAACACACGACATCCGGCAAACAGGGTCTTTTGTCCTCTTATCTCTATGCTCAACGCATCTGACCAATTAGAATCAAGTATCCAGGATGACTCATTGACTGTTTGTTCGAAAACAATGCGCTCGCACCGACATCCAGACCAAGTGGCTCACTCACTTATTTCGGTTCGTGGAGTGCGCTTATTTTATGTGTTGTGAATATCTTGACTTGACCCTGGCTTGTTTACTGTCTTCTGAAATCTACTTAAAACGACGAATTTGGCTTATAACTACGGACATCTATTTATTACTCTTGGATTGGGCCCATTTGAAGTTGTTTTTGTACGGGTAAGTTTTAATTATTTTCACTATTTAAGAAGGTTTTAGAACTTGGAAACAGTTAAAAAAATCACTTTATAGCAATCATCACAGCGCATGAGAGTCCGGTACGCACACCGCAGGGCTATCACCGCTTCAGTTAAAAAAAACACTTTATATGAAACAGAATTTCATTATCGACTTTACAGTTGTGTATGTATATATTGTAAATTTAAATCATTGTTTTAGGTGAGATATAAATAAATATGGCAAAGGTCAAGGCTGAAACAGTGCAAAAGTGGTTATTGCACTATCCTGAGCTACTTTACGATAACGCTAGTGGCACTATATACTGTACAAAGTGTGAAAGTCATTTGAAAGCTGTGAATAGAGGCAACATTACCAAACACATTGAAGGCGCTGTACATCAAGGAAAATTTAAGAGACCGCAAGAGGAATTTTACTTCGACCTCATTAAGTTCCTGATTCTATGCAATATTCCTTGGTCGCAAATGAAAAATCCAGCGTTCAAAGAGTTTTTTCAGAAATATATGTGCAGTACTTGTTGTTGCGTTTGTACCAATCGTAAAGTGGTTGACGAATCACAGTTACGAAAAGTTTATTTGGAGAAGTTTTATAGGAATAAAATCAATTCGATTTATGAAACTAATAAAAATGAGAAACTATGGATATCGCTGGATGAGACAACAGACATTTTTGGTCGATACATAGTCAATTTCCTAATAAAACCATTGCATCCTAGTAATAGTGCAGGCCGGCCTTATTTGATTGCTTGTAAAATGCTAACAGCAGTAAATGGACAAACAATAACACAATTTGTACTGCAATGTCTAGAAAATTTATGGCAAAACACTTTTGAAGCGAAAGTTGACAATATTTTAATGCTTTGCACTGACAGTGCTATCAGTGTACATGCTATCTGCAGGGCGAAATTTAAAACATTACTTACCTGAAATGAAGCATGTGACATGTTTGGCGCACGCTCTTCATCGTGTAAGTGAGCAGATAAGGTCAGAATACAACGATGTTGATATTCTTATATCAAATGTTAAAAAAGTATTTTTAAAGGCTCCTAGTAGGGTAAACATTTTAAAAGAAAAATATCCTGACTTACCGTTGCCTCCGCAACCAGTCATTACCAGATGGGGTACTTGGTTACAGGCAGCATCTTACTACGCTCAACATTTAGATAAAATAAAAGAAGTTTTATCCTGCTTGAGCAGTTCTGATGCTATAGCCATACGAAACGCAAAAAACATTTTGGAAAAACAAAATTTAGAAAATGATTTAAAATATATTGAAGAAAATTACTCTATTATACTACTAGCCCTAAAAGAGTTACAAAAACAAAATTTATCTCTAGCTGATTCACTTTTAGTATTTGATCAAGTAAGGGCTACGCTTAACGAGTGCAATAATGAGAATATAAAAAATAAAATAGAATCAGTTATGGAACGAAATCCAGATTTAGATACAATTAGAGAATACAGCGAGAGTATTGAAAAAAGCGTAGCAAATAATCAGAAACTTTATTTCAAATTCGCTCCATTGACATCTACAGATGTTGAACGATCATTTTCCACTTACAAATGGATCTTAGATGTTAAAAGAAATAGCTTAAAATTAGAAAATATTGAAAAAATTATAGTTATTTATTTTAATTGTATAGAGACAGAAAATCAAAATGTAGAACTTGTAACCGATGAGGATTAAAAATAATTATTTTTAATAAAACTGTAATAATGATTATTTGTATTAACAATAAACAATTTTGTTTGCTTACATATGGTTTTTTATTTTATTACTCTATTTACCAAATTTTTGGAAACTCCGGTACATTCCGGAAGAAATGCATGTCCATGTTATGATATCATGACGCAAGTATCTAAAATCAATATACCTACTCCGACCACTGCTTATAATAGAACGATTTGTATCCGTAATACCAATTTATCAACCCCATCTAGAGCAGACGCGTTGTAATTGTACAATTAGCATCTGGTTGCTTTTTCGGTAAAAAATTAAAAATAAATAAATTTTAGACCTGGGTCCATAGTGTTAGTAACATTATTTAACTTAAAAATCTATGTTAGTGGATATTATTCATTGTATAGCCATGAAGTTATTATAATTAATTTTGGTGCCTTGACGAGGTGGACAGTACCATTATGCGGCACTGGACTTGCCCAGTGCCGCATAATGGTACTGTCTACGTCTAGTCTCGTCGCGACTGTCCTCAAGATGCTGTTGGTGCTGTTCCGTACCCGATGCATCAGCAACGCGATGCGCTTTCTAATGATAGCTGAGAGACTATCAACTTCAGCTGCTGCTAGCATCCCTGATGCACTGCAATGACGGGGCAGCCCCATCAGCCACCTGAATGCATTGTTATATTGAGTGCGCAGGGCCCGTACGCTGCTTGGGTATAATTCATCCACAGGCTGCACGTGTATAGTGGAACAATAGGCTTTGAAAAATGTAATTTTTAATTTTTTTGTGCAACGTGCAAACCTGCGGGAGAGCATATTAGCCCTTACGCACAAAGCCCTGCGCTCCCTTTCTATATCGCGCTCATCCTTAAGTGACTCAGTAACCCAATGTCCCAGGTATTCAAAACTCTGTGCTCGTTTTAATGGAGCGCCATTGAGCTTAACAGGTGGAACTTGATAAGTCTTGTTGTTTGATTTAAGAACTAGCAACTCACTTTTAGCAGAATTGTACCTGAGACCGTGTGCCACCGCGTACCGCTCACAGATATCAAGTAGCTTATTGAGAGCACTGATCGATGGACACAGCAGTACCATGTCGTCGGCGTAACTTACCTGCCTGGTAATAAGCATGCCAGCTGCATAAGCAGTCGTTAACAATTACAGCTACCAATCCGCCATGTGCCCGCGTAATGGTTTATGACTCGTTCTTTCTCTGGTGTGTCCATCTATAGGCAAGGCTAGTTCCCCAGCAGTGGGTGTTATAGTGAGATAGTTATTCTCCTAGCACATTACACATATATTGGAAAGGAAAGAACGGTTAATACCCTAGTGCTCTAACAGCCCTAGCGTTCTAACAGCCCTAGCCCTAACCATAAAGTTAATAAATAAGGATGCTTGTACCGGTCGATCTAACGTTACAAGCGGAAAGTGGAAGGAATAAGGCTTAAGGGAAGGGTAAGGCACACTAGCGCCGCTAATGGATTTAATTTGATAACTGCTAAACTGGATTTTTTTTCAAACATTGCGGACCTTCCGAGACTAGGCAAACATCTATTTAATAATAGTTATTTAATAATTGTGCACTACTTTTAGGTTTGTTTTTGTATTCATTTGCTAATACCAAAAGTGGTCATTGTTTGTGAATAAATGCGATAGCCCGTTTTGTGAATAAACCACACAACAAAAAGTAGTGCACAATTATTAAATATATACTATGGATGCTTTCCTGTTATCGGACGGTATGCAATGTTTAAAAAAAGATCCGGTCCGTTAGTAATTGTCAAATTATCAATTGGTGGCGCTAGTGTGCCTTACCCTTCGCCTTAAGGGTTGGATTTTCTCACTGCCGGTCGTGCAGGCTCCCACGACTGATCAGATACCTATCAGACGGCTAAAAATGTCTTGGCCGCAGTGAGAGGATTTGTGGATGATGGTAGATCTGTCGATCAACAGAATCACAACACGTCTGATGTCCAGTTACTAATGTACTTTATTTTAATTTTACATGCTATGTGTATTAGTTTATTAACAAAGATGTGTGGGTAACAATGTTATGATGCTGTATTTATTTGCTGACAATACGGTAGTTCTTCACGATCAATCCTGTATTACGTGATGTGCTGGGACTGCGTATTCGTACTTCCGTATGTCAATTACGTGATAGCTGAGAGTGCACGTTTGCTGTTAAGAGCTCGAGCGCGCGAATACCAGACACAATAGAATTTTAATTGTTATCGGCCACCTGGTGGTCGATCGACGCTCAAGGGGTTAATGCATGTTTACGACACGTAAACTGTGGGGATATAAAATAAATTGATAGTCACTCTACGTGTTTTAACGCCATCTATCCACCGATGGTGTCAAGCAATTTTCCTATTGTGTTTCTTCCAGATCCGAACCTTCATCTACGAGTTGCCCATCCAGCCGGCTCCCTCGCACACGCAAATGGTCGCCGATTTCGATAATGATGAGACACACGGCAAGAAAGACATTAAATTTTTAACGGAGCTCATTAAAAACCTTGGTCGATGATCATGCGTTTTATTAAACATCCTTAACGCCATTTCGGTGTACCATACAAACTTCATGGCTTTTAAAAGACACATCGTCGCTTTATTGACGAAGAGGGGGGGGGGGGGGGGGGTATCTGACATTTTCTTTATTTGTTCACGACAAGCTTTTATCGTTTTTGTAATTAATACTTTCGGTGGCAGAACAATCATTTAAAGCTTTGTTTTAAATAAAGTACCTATATAAGGTCACATTTTATCAACTGCTAATATTTTGAGGATAAATTCAACAACATATATAAACAATTTTCATGAAAAAAACCTTAATTTTTTATACGCTAATTTAAAAAAAGATTATATTTTGGCGTCGGTCTTAAACTGGTGTCGAACATTGGGTTAATGTGTCCATCACTGATGCAACTGCCGTACGCCGTACGTGGTCATCGAACCGTTTCAAAATAAACGGCTATACGCGTTATTACGATACTTACTGTAAAACACTATCACAACGAGAATGGTTAAATTGAACATTATGACCACAGACAACAAAAGGAGGAGCTGCTCATGGTTGCAGGGCTTGAAGAAGTTCCTACTCCTAGTGATGCATTCTGTGGAGAGGTCGGGCGGTGGTTTGTTCTTGTAGACGTCTTTGCGGTACTCGTCAGTGATCTCGGAATCTCGCACCATCATTGAGGCGACTACCTCAAAGTGGTTTTGTTTGAATTTACGCGTGATGTGTGCGTATATATCGAAGGGTCTTAGATTGTTCATTTGAGTCGACAAATAGCTGAAAGTGAGAATAAGGGACATCTTAGAAAGGGTGTAATGCCAGCGATAAAATGGGCCTGACTCGAACACTTAAAATGTGATTTTTGTATGGAAATTGTCATACAATATTCAACGTCTGTAAATGCAAATAGATCTTATGATATTAGCATGTCTCACACTTTACGTTACAATTTCAATTGACGACCAAGAGCAATGTATCAGCTGGAGCTAGGGTTGTCACTTAACAACTTCACTTAGTAGCAAACTTAATAACATAACAAAAAAAATTAAACAATTTCAGTATATCGGCAATAATTATGGTGCTTTTCAGGTAAGTATGTTTATAATTTTCTGGGATTCAAAAACGGGGCACGGTGCTCTATCTTCCATATTCGGGATAAGCCCTATTTTATACTACGAGTCTGTTTATGTTATAATGTACCAATAGAGTTGCAGTGAATATTTTTTTACATTTGGTAGTCCGCGACTTATTTAAGGACCAATGGCTGACCATCCCACTGTTAAAATGTTCAAATAATTTTTAACGCAAATTACAAAAACACAAATGTTAAAAAATTTTCCACGAGCAGGATCCATAATATTTTTACAAATATTAAAGATCAGTTAAGAAGTAAGCAAGCTACTTATTTATAAAGTGTTCAAATAATTTTTAACGCAAATTTTGTTGCGAACAAACAAAAAAACAAATATTTGAACGCACGAGCAGTATTTGAACGTGCACTCTTCTGTCATACCGGGTCAGGTGCTCTTCTAATTGAGTTATCGTGGTTCTAACCAGCCCACCAAAATTATTCAAATTTTTTTACTTTGAAAGCCAAAGGCGCCTATTCAATGTCATTCCGCTGTTATTCCACTGCTATTGGTCTATTTGGTAGTCCGTCTTGTAATAGAGTGCGTATAGAAGCACAATAATTAAAGTTACGGCAATCGGGGAACATTTTAAGTGAGCCTGACGTTTCTATCAATCGCATTGGGCTTACGTTTTCACTATTGCTCTACTATTGTGCTGACCAACACTTACTGCGTAAACATTTCCTTGTCGCCCAAAGCTCTTCTGTAGGCGTGTCTCAGGTTCGTAAGGCTTTCGATGATACCGCTCAGCTGTGGTGTTTTCTTCTCACTGTCCTTGTTCACTCCGTCGAACATTGGAGACAGCGTAACGGAGAACATATCTATGTTTTTGTGGAACTGTAAGTTAAAGTAAAAAGTATATAGCCTATAACTATCCCACTGCTGGGCAAAGGCTTCCATCATTGAAATCAAGTCATCACTACAATTAAAGGCTAAAGGTAAAGGCTTAATCATCACGCTTGCTAATTGCGGTGATCGATTACAAACCCGGGCTATGAATCCAAAAATCCGAAACACTTTGCCTGACCTGGGAATTTAACGGGAGCCCTTTCGGTCGCATAATCTCTTTCGTCATAATGTAGTTTGGCATAACAGTTTCAGCATAAAGTTTTCTCGCATAAATTTTCTATGGAAATTGGAAAATGTTGGTAAGACTTTTTTTTTACATAAAGAAGTTATTATTAAATTTGTTTTTAAACTGGTTCAGGGATGAGTTAAATAAGTCTAGGTTCATATCCTTATCAACACTATTATACAGTTTGGACACTCTGATGGCAAAGGAGTTGCTACGATAATTAGTTCGAGAAAGCGGTACATGCAGTATATTAGTGTGGCGCGTTACTTTTTTAGGAGCATTAATAGTAATGAGGCTTAGTAATTCAGAGGAGTCAACATTACCTTGAAATATTATGGTATGGTATGGTATGTAATATGTATATGTATTATAGGTTTTATAGGTCGGAGGGGCTGAATTAATAATGCAGAATTATGACAAAGAAACTATATTAATTACTTTTACTAGGAAGCTAGTACGACTGACTCCTAGCACAGCAGAATCAAAAAGTATAAGGAGAGAAGAAGCAAGTGATTTTTAATTGAGTGAAGCGTGAGAATGAAACGAAATGAGTGGGGATTGAGTGAACTTATGACTGAAAGTTTATGAATGAATTACTTTGTTTTCTGTAGTCATTTGACATTCTTTTAATTAAATAAAATCATTACTAATAATTATTTTGTATGATTCATTTTTGTAAACAATTGAAATGTTAAATTCTACATGTATATATATAATTTATGGTATGACTTGTAATCTGTATGCCATAAGGTGATCTTGGTCGTAAATTCATTCCTAAAACGCGTAATAACTCGCGTGTTTTAAAATTTGCTATAACCTTTTTTAATTAAAAGTGATGCAGATAAGTCACTAGTTTACCTCCTTAAACGCGTCCGTCGTCTAACCTGTCACGGTGTATATATGCAATTAAAATAATATGTAGTGTAAATAATATCAAAGACTAGCTCGTTGGCGCAGTGGGAAAAGCTCGATGGCGCAGTGGTTAACGCGCTCGGTGTGCAATTGTTAAAGTTAAGCAACTTTCGCAAAGGCCGGTCATCGGATGGGTGACCAGAAATTTATCATCTAGCAGTCGTTGACAACCATCTGGACCCGCGTAGTTGTTTATGGCCCGTACTTCCTATCCATCCATAGGGAAGGCTCCTGCCTCAGCAATGGGGACATAAAATGAGCTAATGATGATGATGATTATCAAAGAAACATTTTTAATGATGGGAGTGCGAGTTTTATTTGCCGTTCGATCAAGTGAACGAAAAATTAGAATTAGTAAAGTCATTTAAGCATTGCATTCTAGTAACAAATGAGGAGAATTTCGGGTTTGCAAACGTGATCGAATGAATTCGCAATAATTAACTAGCACTGGGCACACAGATCGTTTAATTTTGTGAATAAATGTAGCAAAACTAAAGTATGTCATTGATATTTCAGTAAATATGTAGGTTACTTTACTATTTTGGTCTTTGATACATACCGATGCGTTCTTCATGAAAGGCCAATCTCGAACGATCCATTTCACTGACTGCGCTGATGAGTGGTTTATGTAGACTAAAAGTCTCATCGCGTTTTTAATATTCACGTTCAAAATTACTATCCTTGTAGAGACATCCAGAAGCGCTAGTGCGGCCTGGAATTAAAGAAGGCCTTTTAACGCCGATGAACCTGTAGCGTCTGCATCACACCATCTCTTTAGGCGCGTCTAGTCCAAGTCGCGTTTGGGCCAATTGTCAAAAAAGGTCCAATTCGCGGTTAGTCCAATTTGCGATGGGTCCAATTCGCGGTTGTTTCAATTTGATGTTTTGTTAGATATAACGACCTATTGGTACTTGTATTGTATTTCGAGGTCTTCTGGTACGAATATATATAATATTCATGACTAAAAGAAGTCCCCAAAAATCTGTAAATGTATCTTTACTCTAGTAGTCAAATAAATATATCTGTTTGTTTTTTTTTTGTATGTATCACCGTGCAGATCTAGAATGGATACACTTTGAGTCTTTTCATTATGACCACGCATTTCTGATACACGTCGTATTGTATTGGTATGAATATGTTAGTTTATAAAGTATATCTAAATTAAACGAATTGGTTAGGCCGATTTAAATTTTCTAATTAAAGGTTTTACTTCTAAAAAGTGTCATAGATATACCTTTGTACCAACGTTTAAAATTGTATCAATTTCCTAAGTTCATATTGTGCTTAGGTTGGAGTTTCTATATCAGCCTGACTAGTTATTACCACTATCTTATGAAAGTCTGACACAATAACAGCGATTTTTGCTGAACTGTCAAAAGACAGTCAAGCAAGTCTCAGTGGCCTTCAAGACGCACATATTTAGGGGATGAAATATTAGACTTCATTCGCTTCTCTAGTGGTAAAGACTACCGGTCTCAGACCCAGAGGTCCCTGGTTCGATTACCAGGGGTACATGTCTGTGTACTTGGTTTGGTTGGTGGTAAGGCTTGTTTGACTTCCTGACTAGCTACTACCATCTTATCTAAATATGTCGCCATAACATCAATGTTTGTAGCATTGATGTGTTCCGGCAGCCAGAGATAAGATACCCAGTGCCTCAGTAGTTGAGGAATCCGGTTGAAGTGCGCTTTCACCATCGGCCTTATCATCACTTAACATCAGGTGAGATGTAGGCACTGTGCTTACTCGTAAGATAATAAAAAAAGGCAGAAGAAAATTTATCTTGCATATTTATTTATCTTCCAGTTAGGGAAACAACACGAAGCCAATATTGTCATACTTTTGACAATCACTGCTCATTTCGTAAAATAGAACATATTATACAGAAACCTCATTCTATTACACTTTTGAAAAGGTACTTACATCAGTAAAGTTACAATTGTTTCTGACACAGTGCTGAGATGTATATGTAATGCCTTTTTCGTCTAAGAGAGGGATCAAATCATCTAGAAAGACTGCACTGTACTCAGAATCATCTGACAACACAGCAACTCTTGACCAACGCATAGCTTCCATATAATGTATCAGGACGTGCTTAAGAGGATGCCATGACGTCATCAGGTTATAAGAATTTGGCAGAACAGCTTTATCTTCTGGTAAAATATATGGAGTATTGTAAACGATCATTGGAACTCTAGATTCTACTCCGTAAGTCGAAGGCGTGACAACAGCTAAAACAGAACTGTTTATAACCAAATTACTTTCGCAGTCATCCTGTATGGCAAGTTGTACATCAGTAAATCTTTTCTTTAGAACCTCTTTTATGTCTTTGGTATCAGCAAGGTAGTTAGGTAGACATAGAATCACTATGTCTTTGAGTTTGAAGTCACTATCGCTGATAATTTCAAAAAGGCGGTTATACTTCACAATCGATTCGCTGACGAGTGAGATCGTTTGAGTTCCAATGATGTTACATCTGTTTGTGACGATTTCTTTTTTTGTGGTGACATTAAAAGCTTGCTGGTCAACCTGGGTAGTGCAAAGTAAATTTGACCCAAGTAATGCTTGGTATACATCTACGAGTATATTGCAAAATCCTGTCACTCTTAAGTTGATAACGTTCCTGTAAACGAAATTGAAAAAATTAAATAAAATTAAAGACACACATACTCCCACGCCCTTCTACCAAAGAGTTGTAGACAGAGTATCAAAATCACTAGTTTGAGTAAACTCGCCGTTAGTGACCCCGACAACGTCGAAGTAGGGCTCTGGTTTGGAGTAGATAACATCAGTGACAAGTTGCCAGACGGTCGCCGGACGTGCGAGAACCTGGGAGCCCTTGTCCCTTAGACGGCTCTTAAGGGGGTGCAGCGCGGACGCAAAACTGCGAGTTTCAGGTTTCTTTATGATAGCGAGCGAGCGGCGCGTGGCAGTGGTGTGACAACGGCGCACGACTACGAATACGCACGCACACTAATATCTGTACAGAGTAGGCTGGTGATTTAATTAGAGCAATGTTTACTTTCGTAAAATCATAGTCGTTTGGGTAAAAAATAATAAAAGTCTTAATATTTTCATATTCGTGTTTTTTAATAGAAAAATAAGACAACAGTGGCCTGCGGAATATCAATACAAACTTTTGATGTGGGATCATTGTTTGATTTGTGCTATATTTACAAAGTTTCTGAAGAAATAAGTTTTTAGATATCATTTTTTTACGTATTGTTTATGCAGTTTCTGGGTATTTGTTTCAAATTCCAAGACAACCACGACCTTGTGAAAGGATCAAGCTAACCTACACTAGTCCTTTTAATGTATAAGACCTATTCAGCGTCTAGCACCAGTAACTTAAAAACACGTAAATTTTCAAATTCCGCGCTGCACCCCCTTAAGACATGCACGGAAAGTTAGGCAGCATATACATTATTATCACGTCCCAAACCAACATGAGATTTTGTTTAACTAACACTAATAACTCTAGCTGATAAGTCAACATGCACAATTAACATATTAATTAATTTTGAAAGGTTTTGATAATAATGTAGGCATGTTTTAATAATCATAATTGCTGATTACAATTTACTCGACCACTCATTCAGTTTACGATTTTGCAAGTATGCAACCGCCTCTGTGGTCTAGTGGACCACCGGTCTGAAGTCCTAGATTTAATTTCCAGCAGTATAAAAAAGAAGCTAAAAGCCTGGGTAGCTTTCACCCTAACATCAATGTTAGTAGCATTGTTGTTGAGATAAGATAGCCTGTAACTCAGTAGTTGATGATTCTGTTTGGGCACAGAAAAAAGGTTTGGGTGAACTACACTTCCAATTTCGATTTAATCATCATTAACATCAGGCTAAGTACTTATCAGTAGATATATAAAAAAAATAAGTTTTATAACTTTGTATAATAAAAGTCGTTAAAATCCACTAATTTCAAACACGTATTGGGCAAGTGTGGTTGGTTTGACCTCTCTATACACTTTAGGTCATTTGAAAAACCTTGATTCGGGCAATGGGATGATTATAGGCTGCTGGTTATGACTTGAGGAGCACGGCACTGTGGAAATCGCTGTCTGCGATTGCTGAAGCTAAGCAACTATCATTTCAAGCTCTTTCGCACTTCGGAAAGTATGTAAAGCAGGTCCCGGTTGCATAGTAGTCGTTTACAACCACCAATCCACACTGGGCCTGCTTGGTGGTTTTTTGCAGGTTCTCCCTGTGGTGTTTCCATGCATAGTGAAGGCTCGTGCCCAGGGCTTGGAATACCGGTATTTTCAGATACCGGTAATACAGACCTTGATATAGTACCGGTATTTTACAGATACCGGTTTCAATTTACTTGATACAGTACCGATACTCGAGTTGGTACCGGTATTGAACATTTGATCGGTATTATGTGGGTGATTTAATACTGAGAGCAAATAGGCGTTTACATAAGTGCGAGCGAAAGAGCATAGTAATCGAGTCCGGGGTGGCGCCAGAGCTTCATACCGGTACCAAAGATATCGATAAATACCGTTAAATACCGGTATTTTTCATTACGATACCTCGGTATCAATAATTTAAAGGTCAAATACCGGTATTCGTTAAGGCACCGATACCGAGGTATCGTAATGAAAAATACCGGTATTTACCGTCATTTACCGGTATTTTTGGTACCGGTATCAAGCCCTACTGGTGCCCCCGCAGTGCGGACATAAAATTAGCTAGTGATTTTGGTTATGACTTACTTGTTCTTCTCTGATTCCCGTATGGTGTCAAGGACTCCACCTTCGCCGATGTAAATGTCTGCCACATCGAATCCCATACTACGAGCCACGTTATTAAATTCGCCATTCAATTGCTGATGCTTGACGTCATTTGTATAGAGAAGTGTTATCTCCCTCGCGGGATCATCTGGAATTTATTCGTAGTACTATTAAGTATGTATATTATAATTATGGCCGGCGACCCGTTGGTCGACCCAGGTAACGCTGGAGCGGTAGGATGGAAGCTGACCTGCTTGACCTTGGAGCCTTCAACTGGCAATTGACTGCAATGGACAGGGGAAAGTGGTGAGTTCTCGTATCGGAGGCCAAGACACATTTTCGGTCCCTGTGCCAATGGAGTAAGTAGTAACTAAGTACGTATTTTCTGTCGTTAAATCTTTTTGCCTGATGATTGGGTTCTTAGTGATTTTGGTTAGAATCTGACTGGAACACTTTATACCTATTGCTAACCTATGGCATTCTTAGGTTTGATCATTGTAAGGTTCCAGGTTGATGTATTGAGTCTCTTATCTTAGTGGGGCCTGCTGAGGTTTCCTTCTCCCAGTAAGACTTTGACTCATCGGGATCTTTTGTGCTTTTTAAAGCTTTGGGTAAAATATACTCAGTGAAATTAAAGCATAAGAACTGATGTGTTTTGAGAGAGCCGGTCTTTTCAACGTCACCGGACATTTTTGTGGGTGGCGAGAAACTTAAAGGGCGCGTGAGCAAAACGCTGTCAAGGGGTTTCTAGAGGGAATGGCATCTAGCAAGCGTGTTTTCCTACTAGATTCTCCGAGGGGATTGGATCGGATCGGGAGCGGTGCAACCCGAGGGCGCCTTTATGGGCTAGGATCTCGGTTCGGGTTGACCGGGTCGTGAGGTGGCCTTGCGGTTTCACACACGTTAAAAATATTTCCCGTTTTTGCAACATTTTTCATTGCTGCTCCACTCCTATTAGTTATAGCGTGTTGTTATATAGCCTATAGCCTTCCTCAATAAATGGACTACTCAACACAAACACATTTTTTCAGTTCAAAGCAGTAGGTCTTAAGATTAGCGCGTTCAACCAACCAAACAAACAAACAAACTCTTCAGCTTTATAATATTAGTATAGATAAGTAATGCTTTAGTAAAACGTATGATGCCATTAATCGTGACCGAGTCAAAAGTTTATAAATAGTATGGATATGGCGCCCTTGGATTGCGCAGCTCGATGTCTTTATCGCGCTCGGTTCGCGATTGCTGAAGTAAAGCAACTATCGCAAAGGTCGGTCATCGGATGCGTAGCCAGAAATAACAACGGTAAAAGTCACTAAGCCCGCTTGATGATGGCCTGTTCCCGATACGGTGATTCCATCCATATATAGGAAAAGCTCGTGCCCCAGCAGTGGGGACATAAAATTACAAAGAGTTGGGGGAGGCATTTGCCCAACAGTGTGGCAACATAGTACAAAAGGACAAAATAATCAATGAACACCATAATTACCGGCGCCATATTCTTTGAACCACGATAATAACATAAGACTGATTGAGACAATAAATTTCATCGTATGGATGTAACAAGTTAACACTTTACATTGACACGTAGAACTAAATATAACTAAATGACAGATGGATGGACTTCCCTGTACTAACAGTAACAGGATATTTACATTATTTACTTTCCTTATAAGTGCGGTACAGTCAAAAGGAAAAATGTATTTATTGTTTTCTAAAGTTTACGCGGACACTACACATTTAAATTAAAATTAAAAAAACATCCTAATTTTAATAGAGAAGGTGGTTGGAATCTACCACCAGCCTGGGACCCCATCATACAAAATATTAAATCCCAACACCGACACCATACTGCCAGACCAAAAGATACTGTAAGCTCTTTCTGCGTAAAACGGAACGCACCTGATTAAATTTAAATGATATGTCCTACTCCGGGTCATGGTCCTTCAATGTGCAAATTTTATTCA
The DNA here is from genome assembly GCA_963082485.1 of Eudonia mercurella. Lineage (NCBI taxonomy): Eukaryota > Metazoa > Arthropoda > Insecta > Lepidoptera > Crambidae > Eudonia > Eudonia mercurella. The sequence continues at coordinate 9,839,686 of OY720040.1, read as the reverse complement.
AATCCGTTTAGCAGTTCTCAAGTGATGCGGTTACCAACGAAAATCATTTTATTAGAAGATTTTATTTGCTTTCGCTGATGCGTAATATTCAGATTTCATTATTATTTTACAATAATACCACAGGTATACAAGCTACTAACTAATTATCAAACCTGACCAACACCTCAGTCTCCCTGTGACCACGGACCCTGCAAAGGGTTCGAAACGTCAGGATAAACATTAAAAAGTAATGTGTAATATAAACGCGAGTAGATCCGTAAAAGGTGTTTCATTTAAAAATGTATTTCTTTATTTACTTTATTTAAGGCATAACGACCTCCGTAGCCGAGTGGGCGATTTGGGCGGCGCTAACTCTGAGGTCCCGGCTTCGATTCCCGGTCGGGTCGATGTCGGAAACGATCTTTTCGATATTGTGTCGGGTCTGGTTGGTAGTGGTACCGTCGTTGTTTCTGATCTCCATAAAAGGAGTGCTTTAGCTTCTTACCTTGGGATCAGAACAATGTATGTGATGTTGTCTAATATACACTTCTCATCAGAAAAATCGAAACACTTCCCCGTTTTTATGGTTTCTGTCCAAATTTTACACAAAAGAGTTTTCATTTCATGAAAAAAATCACATGATTGTATAGCTGGCAGTTTGGCCATTACATGACAAGCGAAAATTCTAATCGATGAAGAATCGTATGGAAGCAGTAATAAGAGTGCGTTGTTTTATCAATTTCTTTCATACCCCATACAGGGTTATTTTTTTTTTAATATAAGAAGGAGGCAGGCGAGCAGGCGGGTCACCTGATGGATAGTAATCACCGCCGCCCATGGACACCCGCAAAACCAGAGGAATCGCAGACGCGTTGCCGGTTTTTGACTTGTTGAACAAAATACGAAACCTATGAAAATTTAATTTGAATTTAGAACATTAACATTAGGATTTGAAAACCTTATATTATATACTATTAAACGACATTTGACATATATTCCTAAATATACACATTTTTCTGATAATCCTTACAAAACATAAACTTGCAAGGTGTTTCGATTTTTCTGATGAGAAGTGTATATATATTTATTTATATATTTATATTTTACTTTCATTCGAAATATGTTACCATATGGACAAGTTGTTTATTAACCGCCTATGTGGTTTAGTGGTTGAGAGTCCGGTCTCAAACCCAAAAGGTCCCGGGTTTTATTCCGGCGGGGGGTACTACCACCATGTTATCCAAATCGCCATTACATTAATGCAAGTCGCATTAAAAACACAAATGTTGGAAAAATGTCCACGAATTTTGTTCAACATTTGTGTTTTTATAATTTGTTCGCAACAAAATTTGCGTTAAAAATTATTTGAACATTTGCAAGTTGCATTGTTGTGTTTTTGACAGTTAGATGTAGTAGCCTTCGTAGTTGAGGATTCCCAGTGAAGTGTGCTGCCACCTTCGGCCTCATCATCACTTAAAATCAGGGGAGACGAAGGTCAAGTGCTGATCGTTCGTTAAACCAACATTCAAATCGTCGTTAGGGAAAAGTACAATTTCAAGGGTTCAGTTCGATTAATTTTGTTGAGAAAAAACACAATGAATTATTCCATTTCAATACGATACATCTTTATTATAAAACAAAAAAATCATAATATCCAAAATGAAAGCCAGGTCGTGTTGTTTTTGTATAAAAACGTATATTTAGATATCAATAATAACCATATATTGCGCCGAGTCTTTTAAGATTTGCATTTGTATAAATAAATATTTTACAATAAAAAATATCAACTTCCAATGAAGTTCATTTCTGTTGGTTGTTATGTTCATAGATATGATACGATATGTTTATGTTGAGATGTTCAGCGGGGATGGGGGGTATGGGGTAGAGGATATAGGGGGATATGTTAAGAGTGCGTTTACAATGGGACGCGACCGCCGGCTTGGATGAGCGCTTGTTTGGCGGCGACAGCTAAGCTGCTTGGGTTGGCACCACTGGCCACTGCCCTCAGGAACTGTTGAAAAAAACATGGAATTTAAAACAATGCCTAAAAGAAAAGACAACTTCTAATGCAGCAGTTGAGTGGACTGCAAGTAACGACTTCTTTTTAGTCTAAAATAATTTTATTGTCTAAAACTGCTGGCCAAAATCTTCATCATTGAAATCAAGTCTTCAAAATATTGATGGGTATAGGTACAACATTATAAATAGACCCTTATATATTTTCATAAGAGTAGAAAAAATCTACGAGCGGGATTCGAACCTGCACCCTATGACATACTAGGTAAGGTTCACTACCTCTATGCTATCGTGGTTTTGTTTAACCCGCCGAAAGTCTTTCTTTGTAAGAAGCCAAAGGAGCTTTATTCAATATCGACAGCTACGTCATCAATATCCGATCCAAACTTTTCAACATCTTTTCAAATTGTAATTTGGTTTTTATGTTTGTTCTGTGTTGTTGTTTTGCGTAATATCAAATGTAATCAAATAATCAATTACGATTTCATTACTAACAATTGCAGGTCAATTACCTAATTGTTAGTAATGAAATCGTCGATTAAAGGTTGAAGATAGTCAATGAGTTTTCCTTATTCTTGTTTTTAAAAATACTGGTTTATTATTTTACAGAGTATAACAGAGAGGTGACAAGATGTTGTAGGCAGTATAATGGTGAAAAGTAATCTATACTAACAATAATATTATAAAGAGGAAACCTTTGTATTTTTGTATGTATGTATATTTGTAACGAATAAACTCAAAAACTACTCGACCGATTTTAAAAATTCTTTCACCATTAGAAAGCTACATTAGCGTTGAGTAACATAGGCTATATTAAAAAAAAATTAAATAAAATACTAAAAACGACAATTTAATTTTCCAATACAAAATTATTTGTTTGTTTTGTTGTCATGGAAACCATTGATATGTATATTTAACTCAATGATGGAAACTGTCAAAGCGGTACGAAGTCCGCCGGGTCAGCTAGTAAGGATATACAAGGAGTTGATAAAATTAATAGTTTTTAGTTGACGTTAAAGTTGCTCAGTGTGGCCTTTGCAGATCCATTGCACGGAGCTCTCACAGTTTTATAAATGGTGCCTAGCTTTGCATAAAATACTCATTTAGGAAAATGTCTCCGTTAAAGACTACAGCTCTACTTTTTCGACAGCGATTGAGTAACGACTATAGCCTTAATTAAAAGCAAACCTTACCACTCTTGTAATAAATTCCAATATCATACAATATCACACTACTATTGAATTTCTTTATCTTTATATATAAAAATCTTCTGTGCGTGTGTATGTTATTGAACTCCTTCTAAACGGCTGGACCGATTTGGACGAAATTTTCTGTGTGTGTTCAAGTGGATTCGAGAATGGTTTAGATTTACAATTGGACCCGGCAGGTGGCGCTGCTATAGGGGTCCATCATGGGATACGGGTGTTCTTAAGCGGACGAATGATTTGTTTGTTTTGTTGTCATGTAAACTATCAAAGTCCGCCGGGTCAGCTAGTCTATACTAATATTATAGAGAGGAAACCTTTGTATTATTGTATGTATGTATGTTTGCAACGAATAAACTCAAAAACTACTGGACCGATTTAAAAATTCTTTCACCATTAGAATGCTACATTTGCGCTGAGTAACATAGGCTAAATTTAAAAAAAGAAATGCGTTACGAATGCCGCCGGGTCAGCTAGTATAGTTATAAAAAGGTAATTGGACACATTCCACTGCTTTACTATTCTCGCAACATTAAGTCTCTCCAAGTGAATACACAATATAATAGCACAATTACGAGTATATGGTGGGAACATATTATGTCCCATTGCCTTCTAGAGAGTTAAATAGCTCAGTGATGGCCTGGGTTGTGTACCAACAGTTAGAGATAAGAAAGCAGAATACTCCATATTTGAGGATTCTGTGTGAAATGTCATTTCTTTTTCGACCTTATCATCGCTTAACATCAGGTAAGAAAAATCTGCCAACTCACCGCTTTGCCGCCCCGACACGTGGCCGAGCGGTGGGTTTTTTGTTTTATGCGCGCATAAAACAAACGTTGCTCGAAAGAGCTCGATGGCGCAGCGGCTAGCTAGCTTACTGCTGCGCCGTTAAGCAACTTGCAGGCCATCGTGGATCAGGATGGACGACGAAAAATGTATCATCACGAGCTCCTTCGTGCTTCGGAAGGCAAGCAGTTGTACCCGACCGCATCAGCAGTCGTAACTACCACCAATTCGGACTGGGCCCGCATGGTAGTCTGTGGACCGTTCTACCTGTCAATCCATAGGGAAGGCTCGTGCCCCAGTAGTGGGGACATAATTAGAGCTGGTGATGATGTGCGCATAATACCAACGTTGGTGTGGCAAGCGTACATGGGCTGCGGTGGCTGTTTCCATCAGACAGTCTACAAATAAAAGGTGAGGGTACTTACTCTAGCGAGTGGACCAAGAGCTTCCTCAACGGCCCTGGTGACTGGGGCCACGGCGGCAGCGGAGACGGCGGCGCCGACATTATTGCTGCGGCTGTTGAACGCGCTGTAGAGGCGTTTGGCGGCGCAGTACTGCTCGTTGATGAGTCTGGGGGAAAGAGGTTGGAGTGTGATACGGATCTTTATCGAGAATATTCATGAATAAGTTAACTGCAACTGAGTCTTCCATACCAGCCCTCTGACTGTATTTGGTCTGCCCCCCAAACCGCAACCGAAGGCGCCTCGCCTTCTAATATAATATCGAAATATAATATCGAATAATATCGAAAGCTATAGGCTATAGCTTTCGATATTACTTTCATATTCCTTTCGAAATGACAAGATGACGCCTCCTCCTCGCCTCGCCTTCAAAGCGATCGAAAGCGAGAGAGCTAGGCGGTCGGCCCCCTGATCGTCCTTACAATTTCCACAAAATAAGGAGACCCAGAATGTAAGGTTAAATATGTACCGCGCTCAGGCGACGCACACATATACCATCTCACGGAAACGATCTCAGAACAGCTCGGAGCACTCCGAGTGCAGCTGTTGCAAGGTTTTTTTTTATAGATAGCTCTACAAATGACTCCACCCCACCTGATGTTAAGTGGAAATGAAGTCCAGACGCGAAGATAATTGGTGCAGCGTGAATACAAACGTGGCATCAGTTAACCTCACTCTGCCGGCTCACAAGGTGCTTCTTCATGCCTCTTTTGAAGGACCCCATATCATAGGAAGGAGGAAAAAAGTGTGCTGGTAGACTATTCCATCTTTTGGAGGTGCGACAAAGAAACGAGTCGCCAAATTTCTTTGTGTGCGATGGGATATTTCAGACAGTGAAGCGATGACTCCGAAGAGCAGTACGTGTACTCCTAT